>JAPEUZ010000007.1:1200000-1508758 GCA_027946495.1 Didymella sp. IMI 355093
TAGCTGGCGCGTCTTGGAGGTTTCACTGTCGGCGTGGTGTTGAGGATGCCCCTGGACGGAGTTCCTGTGCGGGGATTGGCTGCGCGTTCGAGTTCGAGCCCTCCAACTAGGGCGGGGTGGGGACGATCTGACAGCAGTGGCAGTCGGGTCAATTGACTCGAGTAAACACAGGTCGAGTGTGCGCGAGACAGTCTTGTCGCTGAACGACCGAATCTTGCTGCGACGCCTCGTTGCGCGCTCCAAAAAAACACCGTCAGCTTTCACTCGGCAGTAGCCGTGTCCCTGCAGGCCAACCACACGCACAGACAACCTAGAAGGCGTGTTAACGTCAGCATCCCTCTTTCTGACCCTGAGTCTTCTTTGTTCCCCTCCCCTCCGCAGCCATCATGGGCCATGAACATCTCAACACTGAAGCACTGGACATCAGCTGACCATCTTCCATCATCAACGGCAGTCCTCCCATCTCACTTCTTGTCAACAGAAATACAGGATAAAGCTTCCGCACGCGTGCACGCGAGTTCATCTCAATTCGGCTCCGCACCCCTGCCCTCAACGTTGTTGGTCGCACATCTCCCGCAGCTTTATCGACTCCCCAACCGTCATCTGATTCATGCACGTCCAAAGCCACATGGCTGGCCTTACGAAGACTCCACGCATCTCCACTACATCGCTAAGGGAGTATCGCTACCGACACTGCTTGTGACCCGTTACTCATCGCACTCGGTGTCGCGCGAGATCATGACACCACCGCTATCCAATTGCTTACAGCCACAGTAAAATAATTCATCGCCGTACAAAGAATTCTGTCTTTCTTCAAGTTTTTGTCCGCTGATCGAGAGACTCCAAAGGGGGATCACCTCTGTAATCTTTGTTGCTTTCGCAGGCCATGACAATGACTCCTGATTTGCGCGTATAGCCTTTGTGGGCTGACGAAAGACAACAAAATGTAAAAAACTAGAAGCTGTGGCCTCTACAATCTAGTTATTGTTTACTTTATACCAGTGCCACGAGTATGGTCGAAACCTTGATGAATGCTGGAACGTTCGTCACAGGGATGATACCTTTGGTTTTCTCAACAATGCATGCGATTTCTTCTCCAGTTGGAACTATATCTTGTTCCATATAGGGCCAATACGTTATACCGTTCATGCCTGTTTGCGCTTGGAAACATTCTCTTTCTTGTGTTCGCCAGTAGAACGCAGAGGGAGGATGAGATTGCAACATGGTGGTGGCCTGCTGTGCTGGCAATGATACTATTCGCTAGTTTTGCTTACTGGTTGGGAATTCGAGTCCTGTAGGACAAAAACGCAAAACCCTCTCACAGGTGATCATAAGACCGTTGGTGATCTCGTTGTTTTAAGTGTTAAGATTGAGTGGAAGCGACAGGGACACGTCTCGGCAGATATGGAAAAGGATATCGACGAGGCACTGGCGGCGAAAACGGACGGAAGTGAACGGAGAGTCGTTGCTAAGACGAACGGTTGGATGGCTAGCTTGGGCAGCTCAATTGTCAGCTTCAGAAAAGTCGTGGCCTGGTGCTTGTTTGAAGCCTGTAGACAATGAAGTAGCCGAAGTAGATGGATATGACGGAGGGCGACTCCCCCTGCTCGCTTATTCGCTTGCTTTACTCCTCCATCAAGAATCACACTAGCGATAACGGCCCAGCCACACAGGATGCCTGAACCTTCACACTTACATTGCCAACGTCACTTGTAGCAGTTTTGCATACACATGGTGGCACAATGACGCTGCGGTTTGGTTCACTTTGTCAATGGAGCACAGTCAGATGCAACACGCCTCAAGCCCCTCAGCGCATATATTACGATGCAGTGCGAGTCCGTGTAATCCCAACCGGGGTACAAACGCGCTGGCAGCACACCTCGGCAGACGCAATCGATGCGCATAGCTCGGAACGCACTACTTCAGATATATACAAGCCTCTTGCTTCCGCTTCTGGCCGCAGCAAAACAATACGACTGCTTCGGATTCTCCCCGTATCTTCCACCTCGCCTTCGACTATCCATTGCAAGATCGACCGGTTCTCCTTAAGCGATTCCATCGTTTACTCGGCGGTCTCTTATGTCTGGGGCTCAGTCGCTGAACTTAAGACGCTTGTAGTCAATAATCAGCAGATGGCCGTTCGACCGAACATCTGGCACTTCCTCCATCAGCTGAGAGAAGAACAGCACGACGGCCTGCTGTGGGTAGATGCTATATGTATCAACCAGGATGATGTTGAGGAGAGAAGCCAGCAGGTCGCTATTATGGGCCAGATCTACTCTGGAGCTGAGGATGTCAAGGTCTGGTTGGGATATCGCGACGAGCGTATCCCCTCTGCTGCTGGAGAAGGTCCAAACGAACAAATGGCCGAAAGCGAAAGAGGTTATCGATGCTGTCACAACCAGTAACGAGAAATTATATTACCGCAGACTCTTTCGAGACCTGCGCGAAGTAAGTGAGCTCGAATACTGGAAGCGTCTGTGGATCGTCGAAGAGTTTTTCCTCGCTCAGCGGATAGAGTTGAGGTATGGTGCTTCGCGAGTGGAAGCCCAGAAACTTCGTCAGGCCTTAGGAAGAGTCAGGGCTTTTCATCAGACGATCACATCTGATGACGCCTATGGTTTTTTGACATCGAGCGATCTTGACGTACCCTTGATGCACCGTGTTCCAATGGCACCATTGGGCTCTAAAGGAAGCTCCGACAGCAATCTAGAGGGACTAGCAGACGACATCATCAACAGTCCTATGACAGTCATCTTTACCGCTAGAGATTACTACCAAGGATGGGGTTCCGAATGGGCTGCCTTTAACTTCCCGGCTCTTGTGGCCAGGTACGCGGCCTCGCGCTGCTTGGACGCTCGAGACCATGTCTACGCTCTACTACCCTTGGCAGATGGAGCGACCGTACCCTTGGATATAGTGCCTGACTATCGCAGATCAGCCATTGAGATCTTTGAACATGTTGTCGGCTTGCAGATTAGGAGTTTCAGACTGGTCGCTGCTATCGAGGAGCCGCCATCCGCTGCTCGAAATTTCGTGTACGAGACTGCGCTGAGTGTTAGACAAGCATTGGGGTTAGACGGTGAAGATGAGCGCATCAAAACCATTCTGGGGACACTGGAAGAAGTTCTGCGGCTGGCAACGGATGAGGACTGAGCGCGCATTCGTGCTCGCATGCACTTCGCTAAGCTTCCAGGTTCTCCGCTCATGCAGGATGTCAGCCACGTCAACATCTGCAGCCCCGTTGCTTTCCGACATTCTCGGCTGTACTGTGGCAGCATTTTCAGCTACTTATCAGCGCCTTCGGATGCGATGCAGAGTATCTATGAACAGCTTCCGCTGCCATCAGGCGACAGCTGTGACATGACGCGAGTTCTACAAATCGTGCCAGCCTCATCACACAACTAGCCTCTCTGCTGTACACTCGTCACGACATCGCTTGGAAGTGCCGTCCCATATTCAGCAGTATCATACGTATGGGGCAATCCCATTTCCACGAAGACAATACTCGTGAATGACACGGCGCTCAGCGTGCGCAGCAACATATGGAATTTCCCTCAACAGATGCGGTCCATGGCCGAGGGCACAACAGGCTACCTGTGGATCGATGCAATATGCATTAACCAAGAAGATATCAGTGAGTGAGGTCAACAGGTCGCTATCATGGGGCAGATTTATTCACAGGCAGAGCTTGGCTATGTCTGGCTGGGTTCTGGATCACAGACGATAGCACAGCTCATACGAGACCTGAACGGATCTGACTGGCCGTCTAGGATTGAGCATCAATGCTTAGCTGGAGAGGAAGCAGGACTTGAGACAGAAATGTCATGAGACAAAATGTCGAATACTTTGGACGAAGTCCATCCAGAAGCCCTGGAAAACCTTGCATCGGTTTCGGGAAAGGCGATTGCCACCGACGAACGGCACAATCCATATGTTCAGGTCAAAATGTTCTATCCGGGTCAGAAGACGACTGTCAATCAGATCCAGGGCAATCACACACCATGACAGAAGAGTGGACGCTATCGATGACTCTTCAGCTGAACATGTGTTGGAAACTATCGGAGTTTGCAGCCATTGGGTACTGGTCCAGTATGGATTATACAAGAGTTTGTTCTCGCTCGGGAGATTCTTGTTATGTATGGGACGGAGGCTCTGATCCCTTCCGCCTTGGACTCAGACACGCTGAGGGCAGTTTCGAATCAGACCATAGACTTCTACGAGGAAGTGGGAGACCAGGAAAGACTGGAGCAACAGTACCAATGGGCAAGCTATTTCCTTGTTGGTTGTCAGTTCATGGCAATTGCAGACAATAGAGACATGCAGCGGATATCAAGGCAACCAAGGAAGACCTATCGGGTCACATATCCTCTCCCCAGCCTCCCTGATCTAGTAGCAACGGCCTTCTCGTCGAAGTGCGAAGAGGTCAGAGACCATGTGTACGCGCTACTGCCCTTGGCAGACGCCCGTGCAGAGGAAATCGTGAAGATCGATTACACCAAGTCGACGATCACGCTATTTGAGGAGGTAATGAGTCTGTTATACGTACCCAGTTTGCGTTACCTCAGCAGGAAGACGGATCTCCAGGTGACTGACCTTGGACATCTCAGATATGCGTGGAGGATCCAGAAAGTACTGGGTCTTGAAGGCCAAGACCTGGCGTGTATCATAGTTTTGAACGGGTGTTGGGACGCTGATTACAAGGATGACATCTTGAACATTGTTCGAAAAGCAGAGGTAGAGAGGGCCTTCGACCTGAGAATAAAGGTTTGATATTTCGAGTCAACATAAGTCAACATACGTACGTTCCGTCTCCTATATTCAATGCAGACAGCACATCGTGCCACCGTGGGGTATAGTGCGTAACAATGTAACTCCATCGCGATGCTGTGACCAAAACTAGAACCACTTGGCTGGCACTCATAGCGCCATAATGCTCTTCAGCGGCCTCAGCGCAAGCATCTCCCGATCGAAGTACTCCAGCGTGGGCGACAGATCCGCAAAACTCAGCTCGTCCAGCCCTGGCCAGTCCAGACGTCCCTTGTCTTTAATGGTGTCGAGTTGCGTTTGCAGAGGAGCCAGCAACAGCGGACCTCTCTTCGATCGACGACCTCGTGTCGACTTAGGGGCCACATCGTTCTGCTGGCTGGAAATGCTAGTCAGAGTCTCAGGCTCGTCAAGACTATCTGTCAGCCAACCAAGGCTAAGGAGCTCTTCAGTAGCAGCAGACAGCTTGCTCGCTTCGCGCTTCTCGATCGGTCGCATTGACTTGAAGAGATCCAATTGCTTTGCGCCGTAGGCCTCCTCCTGGTTCTTCTGGCGCAACCAGCGGTTCTCGACTTGCAGGGCGTCGAGGAGTGACATAAGACTTGCTGGCGCACTGCGTGAGGACGCATCTGCTGGCTCAGGTCCAGGCGTTGTAACAGCAGGCGCCTTCTCCGCTTCCGAAGGCTCGTATTGTGCCGCGTGTGTCAGTCTGGCGTTCAAGTCTTCGATCTCTTGCTTCTGGGCCTTGTCTTGCTTCTGCAGCTGCTTGATCTCAGCTTGTGCTTCTTCGATCTCGGTTTGCAGACGTTGCAAATCCTCGCTCTTGTTCGTAGCCTCGCGATTCTTGGCTGCCAGGTATTCGATCTCCAGCTCTCTGGTTTCGATAACCTGTTCGCGCTCGCGCAGCTTGAGAAGTGTCGCTTGGTGTTCAGCGGTGATTGACTGGAGCTTGTTGGCTGCCTCATCGACCTGTCGTCTGGCTGCCTCGATCTCCTTGGCCTTTTCAGTCCAGGGCGAAGGCCCACGCTGGATTTCAACCGTGTCCTTGAGTGTCAAAGCGTACTCGTTCCAGCTGTTCAGAGAGGAGACAAGACTGTCAAGCCTACTCGAATAATCGGCCCAGAAGGGTACTAAAAGATCTCTGAGGTCGACAGGCTGCACGAGTACCCCATCTGCGTCAACTGACCGAGCTAGCACCTCCAAAACGTTGCGTGACCATTTGGCTGCGTCTTGAGTCACTCTGCACAAAGACTCCTCGGCCTCCTTGACAGACCCAAGATCGCCGTTGAACTGAGGATATAGTCCATCGCCTCTGCGATCTTTGCACGTCTTCAGCAGTCGTGTGGCAGCCGTCATGCCCTTACTGCAGATCGCAGACGGTGCTGCGAATCGATCTACGACGTTGTGTGCCTCCTCAGTGAGCTCAGTAGTGGAAGCCGCTAACGACTTCAGCATCGAGATAGTGGCTGTGCAGGTAGCGTCAAGGTATGTTAGGCTTGCAGAAATCGAAGACACCCGCAACATCGTCTCGTCCTCGGGGCGTTCGTCCAACACTGCCTGGTGGGAGGAAATGACAGCTTTATACACTTCTGTCGAGCCTCTGAACGATGTCGTCATCTCTGAGAAGTTGACCATATCAGCCTTGAGAGCCTCCAGTCCATGGTCAAGATTCCTTTCAACGGCGGCCAACTCAGCATACGCCGGACTGAATGTTGCGAACTGTGGCAGTGCCGATACAGCCATCGCAGACGATATACGCTCGCTTCCACTCTGAAGATGTGCCAGGTAATAGCTTGCCTCAATGCTCAGCAACTTTGATGAGGCTTCTTCGACACTGCCCTTCTGGACCGCGTGCTTTTCTGTGTTCGACAAAAGTTTCCCGAGCATAGACGCTTTGAACGTGATGCGCTTCGCAGTGAAGTAGGCCTGCATTGGCTCACTTCTGCCGAACTCTTGGGACTGTGTCTCGCTCAAAATCTCCAACATCTCGGATGTTTGGTCGACCTTAAGTTGGCGGAGCTCCGAGGTGATTTCTTTGCCGGTTGCGTTGACTTCAGCGGCACGAAGACGCCGGTTGACATCCATGACTTCGTTGATGCGGCCAGTTGTATCCTTGACTTGAGCTTCGGTCATGGTCTTGGTCGACTCCGCTTCCTTGATCTGCGCAAGCAGCTCAGTGACAAGATCTCTGAACTTTCCGTTCGTTTCTTCCAGATCTGAGAGTGCTACAGCCTGCTCAAGGACACGCTCGCCGAGTTGAGCGAGCTCGGATTCTTTGTCTTCGGCCTCCGCGCGGAGTCCCTGATTTTCTTCCTCTCCCTGATCTAGTAGCTCTTGGTTGAGGTCTCTCAACTCCTCAAGCTCTTTGATCGCCATTCCTTGGTTCTCTATCCTGTCCTCGAGTTCCTGAATCTTAGCTGCCTGCTCTTCCACCAGATCTTCTAGTTCACTCCTCCCCTCCAGCTGCTTTTTAAAGTGTTCTGCGGCGTCTGTTGTCTTGTGCAGTTGCTCCTGCAACATTTGATACTCCGATTGCAAGGTCTCCAGTTGAGTTGAATCCTCTTCCAGCTCCTCGATGCGGACTCTGCTCTTATGTGCCTCTTCTTCTGTGACTTCCTTTAGCATCATCAATGCGTCACGGAGACGCTCATTCTCATGTTGCAGTCGGTAGTACCCAGCTGCTTCTTTCTCTTCTTCAGACATGTCCGCAGTGTATGCTTTTGCTTCCTCTCTCAGGATATCCAATTCGAGATCTCGTTCCTCTGCGACCCGGCGCAGATTGTCTAGCTCACTCTCGAGAGTGTCGACACGTTCTTCCGCCATCTCCTTGTCAAGACCCGCGACTTCTGCGTTGAACTCAAGCTCTTGCGCGTCTTTAGCAAGCCGCTCATTCTCCTCTTCGGCTTGCTTCAATTGTTCCTTGGCAGCTTGAGACTCTTGATGTAGCGACTGACATTTCGCTTGTAGCTTCTGCACGATCCCGTAGTATTTGTCACGGTCGGTTTCAGCTTTCGAAAGCTCTTGCAACGCGGCCTGGTCCTCTGCATGCTGTTTTTCGAGATGCTTGATCTTGATTTGCAGCACTTCAACATTGCTGTCTCTTGTCGATGTTCTCAATGGATTTGTGGCGGGTTGCGATGTAGACGTTGTCGTAGAAGACGCGCTTGGCCGCGATGCCACCGACGGTCGTGTGGGTGGTGGAGAGGGCGCTGCGGTGGATGCGCTGGCTACGCTTGGCTTGCGCGCTGGCGCTCGTAGTGGGGTTCGAGGGGCAGCCGGTGCTACTGACTGCCGCTTCGTGTGGCTCGGTGCTCTTGAGGTAGCTGGGGGCGAGGTGACGCTGGCAGGCCGTGTCGATGTTGGCGTCGGCGTTGACGTCGACGCCGGTCGAGGCGCAACAACGCTTGAAGGCCGCGATTTCGGTGCAGGGGCTTTCGGTTTCGGTGCCGCTGCTTTCGGCGCAGGCTGCGAGACGATCCGGAGGATGTCTGTTTCTTTCACAAAAAGTCCATGCTGGGGCGGACAGTCGAAGTATCGTTCGCCGCGGACGGAACCATCGTTCTTTCCAGTGGGCTCTTGCAAGTCGATGCCGAGCCAGGCTCCCTCTGCAACGTGAATGGAGCCAACGTATTTGACAATGCCCGTCCGGTGGGTATTCGTCTCGATCCTCTGGCCGATCTTGAACTCAGACATGGTGGGTGTGGCTGCTGCCGGGCACAGGTTGCGTGTTGACTCGGCAGCTTGAAGCTGTTGTGGAGAGTTGCAGGAAGACGCGTCTGAGCTTCGAGAAACACGGAGCCGTGGAGCGGCAGTCACCGACTAGCGCGCGCTAAAGAAGCCGGCCCCATCTCATGAAGCTCCAGACGAACACTCCAGACGAACACTCCAGACATCACGCACATGCTGTTGCTCGATGAATCTAAACATGATCTTTGTGATGCTATTTGGCAGATCTCCGGCTGCTACATGGTCGAGAACGGTGAGTACGGCTGGCCGCATATCTGCCATGCTCGTCACACCTAGCGCATCACATCGAGGCTTCCAATTCTGCAATCCGTTGCTCGATATCGGGTACGGCTCGCAATTGCAGCTCGATGTCTTCCTTTTCACTATAGTAGGTCAGCATGAGCAGTGCATATGGCCGATGTGAGTGTTTGACTTACTCTTCAAGCTCCAACCGCCTCTCTGCGTCCAGCTTCGTAAATACGTACTTCCCTTGCCCATCAAATTGCAAGATCTTCTCATGGTACTTCCACAGACTCCGTCTATGCGAAACAGTCATGAGTGTGATACCCAGTCTCTTCGCCTCGTCATACATCACTCTCTCGATCTCAAGCGTTACTGAGCTTGTGCATTCGTCAAGAATAGCGTACCGAGGGCGATGGTAGAACAGCCGTGCCATTGCTACTCGTTGTTGCAGGCCTCCAGACAGCACGTCTGTCCACTCTTGTTCGGCGTCCCAGCCGCCTGGGCGGTCGACAATGCTCTCAATCTCCACAACGCTGAGAATATTATACAGATCATCATCAGTGATACCTTTGTCGCGCATCTCGCGCAGATTATCGGGATAGATGATTTGCTGGCGCAATGTGCCTCGAGAAAGGTATGGGCGCTGAGGAATGTAGAAGATATCTTCGAAAGGTGGCTTACGTACTGTGCCACCATAAACGGGCCACAGGCCGCCAAGGATGCGGAACAGGCTCGATTTTCCGCAGCCGTTAGGGCCAACGATGAGAAGGTGATCGCCAGGCTTGACTGTGAACGAGAGTTTGCGTACGAGCACATCCCCATTAGGTGAGACGATGGGAACGTCCACAAACTCGATGTCCTCGCCTTCAGTCACCACGCCACGTCCGCGCAGAACGGCTGCGTTCTCCTCTGTGTCGGCTGACGAGACGAGCTTCTTCTCAAAGTGGCCGGCTTGGATATCATCGATGACGTCTAGTAAGGTAGACACACGAGATGTGTAGCCAGCGAGCTCGGTGATTTCCTTGTAGGAGAACATAACACGACCGAATGCATCAGATGACATGAGTAACATGCGGCGGTTGGTAACGAAGCTTTCCGTTCGGTCGCCCATGTTCTTCGCGTTCTGTCCAGGGACCTGGAAGAAAACAGGCACACTGCAGAGCAACAGCCCAAGCGCACCCCAGAAGTACTTGATCACGAAATCTTCCATGACACCATGATATAGACGCCTTCTCAGTATCCTGTTGACGTGCTTGATCAATGTGAAGTATCCCTTGTCCAATGTGTCTTTCTCCGCCTCGTGGCCGTGATATAACGCGACTTCCTCGCTGTAATCAATGAGCCTTGAATGCTGGAATCTGAACTCCCCCTCAAGTCTTGCTTCGTCTGCGACGTATTTTCCAAAGGGCGGGGTGAGCGCGCGCATGACGTTGGCTGATAGCTGAACAAGCAAGCTCATGAAGAACAAGCCTTCTCCTCCCACGCTGCGTGACAGAGAGTAGTTGTACACTATTATGTCGAGTACCGGCTTTGCAAGGTTCGAGTATAGCTCGGCCAGGCTGTTTGCGAACTTGGCCACATCCACCGTGATGAGTTGGTCCGCATTCTTGATTCGGTCATCGAGAGCCGAGAGAGTGTAGAAGGTCATCTGCGATAGGTACTTGTTGTGGACGTAGTTCGTGAGTCGTGTGCGGTATTGCAATGACAGTTTACACTGATGATAAGAGAGCTGCATACGTCAGTAATGGATTTCTGTTCGAACATTTGTAGTGCACCTACCATGGAGTTCGTGAAGGTTGCGGGGATCGCAACTGCCATCCACCACACCAGTCCCTTCAGGAACTCGCTTCCTTTGCCTCGCACCAGACTGCTGACAAGCCTGCCATCAAGCTCAGCTACATACAGACTGATCATCGTTCTCAGCACCAGAAAGATGCTGTGACTTATGATCAGTCTGAACTCTTTGCTTCTCCATCCTGGTATACAGATCTTGAGTAGTCGCAAGAGGTTCTTGAAGAATTCTCGATTCAGCTCGACCTTCTTTCGCCCAGTTGCTTCGCCCTCACTTGACCCCGTTCCAGACTTTCTTTGTGACTCGCGTCGTATCGAAGCGGCTTTCTGCTCGGCTATGGCGCTCCGCACGCGGTTTATAAGGGCGACAAAGAGCGTGAGGTACACGGCGCGTGATATGCGGGTGCGATTCTGTAGGTATAGCTTTGTAAACTCAGTAACGAGTGACTTGATCGAAGCGTTGGAAAGGCCATGCTTCGACCAAGGTTTCGACAAGACGGCCATAGCTACCGTGAGAGAGGCATTCGTGGGACAAGTGTGTTGAGCGTCACCATGTACTCAGGGATCGAGCTGGCTTGAGTGATGATTGGGGTCGATGGAGGTTCGAAAACGTGATTGCGAGGTTGAAGACTTCAGAGAAGCCAACTCACATATGCGCTTCACATGTGAGGCCTGGTGGATTATGCAGGACGCGATGATGCGTGACCAAGGAGCTGGCGCGGAGGCATGTGAACCTTAGACTGACAGCCTCGGCTTTCCCCACAACAGACTAAAATCAAACAAGGAAAGGTGCACTTCTCAATAGCTTGTGATCGATCGAAGCATTTGAGATCAACATCTTCGTTCTCTCTGACCAGACCAATATTGACAATGATCATGCTCGATGGAAGTCAACAAAGCGCAGAAAAAGCTCGACGCGCCGTCGGTCTGGACATTGCCACATCGGTCACGGCATCCCCAGGCCAGGCCAGGCCTGTGATCATTTCTCCCAACACTAAGACTGATCCTTCCTGATATCTCAACCTCAGCCTACCGGTCTCTACGCGATAGCGCTACGCGTCTGTAGATCACTCCATATGATCTGATGTCGTCAATTATATCTGACAGCCAGCTCCAGGGTTCAGAGTCACTAAAACACACAGGTCCTTCATAGAGGCCGAAGACATTGGCGTCGCCTCTATTTCACGCGCTTCAAGATAGACGCTACAGCCGTCAAGGAGCAGTTGTCATTGTCAGTATGATACGAAGAGAGGGATGCACAGGATGTGCAGCCAGACGCATTCATAGCACTCGGTGCCCTTGGCGCTGCGAGTTGGGGGCCGGGCTAACGAACAAGGCTGAAATTCCATTAAATCCAGCATTTCCAGCCTTCTTGCGCCATCCACCTCCCTTTCATCGTCATTAGCTCTCCTTGATTGATTTCCTCAGGCCTCTCGGTGCCCTCTTCAGGATGGCAGGAGGACTTGATTTCATCGAACTTACCACAAGCTACCTCGATGCAGAGACGGACAGTGGGTTCTGGGTCAATCTTTCGCGTAACTTGATTGAACGAGCAACGTTGACACTTGGTCACAGAAGCAGCGATCTGCTCATCGCCTTTCTCGCTCTATATGTGAATGCTAGCAGTCGAGCTCTCTGGAAACTCGTTCGCTGTCTGCTGCACTTCAAAGGATCTTCGCGAGCCAGCCCAGACGGGCTGTACCTACAAAGACAAGCCACTCTGCGGAACTCTAATTTGGCTCTCGATGCGGTCGTCGAGTTCTGGGATATTTGGCGAGTGTGGCGCAAAAGGGTGTTGAAGAGCCATAGAAGAACTTTGGACGCAGCGTCTGTTGCTTTCTTCATCGCCACGACATTCATAGTTGCGGGTACGCATGCGATCTCATTTACTACGTATAAAGCTCTGACTGTTGATCCGGTATCTTCTCGTCTCGCGTATCTCGTGGGTCGAACGAGGTTGTCATTGCTGGCGACCCCGCCAGTTGTGGTAAAGAACTGGCGGGCCTTTTCCTGCCCAATCCAAAAATTTCGACCGTACAGCAGTATATCGCTCCGTTTTTGAATCAAAAGTCGGGGGAGCACTTGCAATACGCACAGCGCTGCTATCAAGAGAATGACGACTCTCGACTACCTGATGACTGCGGGGTTCTCTCCACCACGACCCTGCCCTACACAACAACAAGGAACGCACCTTGTCCTTTTGCGAATGGCACATGCAAGTTGACCAATGCCAACATCATCATCGAGACTGATTCGCTGGATAGATACAAGCATTTTGGCCTCAACAAGGGTCCAAGTATGACCATGCATGTGCGGCATCACTGCGCGCCCTTGAACATCACGGCCGACACCCAAACCTCGCCGGGAATGCTGAGATACTACCTGGGAGCTAGAGAAGAAGACTTGACGTTCGAGATCAGGAAAGATAAGAAAACCTCATTCATGAGCCACAAGGGCAACTACGTTCCCTAGTAAGTCGTCTGATTCGCGTGATGCAGCATTTGCCCATCGCGAGCCGCGTGTCTTTAGCTAAGAAACTGACACATGAATTAGTGCGGTTTGGTAGTGTGAGGAAGTGTCCCGGTCCGGTCGCCGCGTACCGTTCGTCGCAGATTCTCAAGTACCCAATGCGTCTTCCACTACGTTGTTCCTGGTCTCATCGCTAGTAAACCATATGAACAAGACAGAAGATCCCTGGTTCTCGGCTACAAAGCTCAACACGGACAGAACATACGCTTCTGACGGTGTCGTCTCGGTGGTAGGATGCACCACTCAGAGAGAGTATTGCAACCCCGACCGTCCGCGCTCGAGTGGATGCATTCGAGAATTCCAGCCCATCGAAACTCAGGAAGCTGCCTTCAGGGTGGCGTGGCAAGATCCTGAAGACCGCAAATATCTCCGCCGTCTAGCCATGACGCTCCACCAAATCGGCGCTGGAATTATCGGTGCTTCCTTCGAGGCCATGAATGTATCCAATCTATTAGCGAGATATACACTCACGTTCCCACCGGTCACGTACAGCCACACTTCGGCGATCCAAAGAGAAAGGCACTTCCTCACGACCAGTGGCAGGATGAGACGATTCATCTCAGCCAAGCTAATTTCGCAAGTATGCAGCATTACCCGGTAGACAACGCAAGAAGAGCCTGGCTTAGCGGGGAGCTGTGCCATGGAGATTCACCCGCGGGGTGCGTAAGACTTTGCTACAGTCAGGTAAGTGGGCCACAAGAATGTACTTGCGCTCGGTCGTTGATGTGCCGCAGAGAGTCAGTAGTTCCGGACACTACTCGTTCAGCGTTTTGGGCATGTTCATCATACTGATCGTAGGCGGCATCATACAGCTTACTGCGTTCTTACTCGACGAGTGGTTAGCCCTTCTGTTCAAGTTCAGAGGGCTTCGAAACAACGAGGACTACAACTACGCGTATGCTGAATGGCAGACAGGATCGATCCTTCAGCTACAGCGTTTAGTGCAGGAGGGCATTGACGCGGGCGCTTGGAGTGGTGCGACGGATCTGGTAGCGGTGACAGACCCGGGGGGCAGTCTGGCCGTCCTCAACCTTCGGGAACGCGAACATCTCCGACTCGTGCTGTCTTCTCACGAGCTTACGCATATCCTTATCAATAACTCTGTTCGCAAGAGACCTACGACCAGTTGCGAAATAATATCAGGAGATGAAAACTGGTGATCGACGGGACTAGATGTACCGCTTCTGGCCGTGAGGGCGATTCTCTAGTCGTCGTAACAACGTTGCAGCAAAGACGTAACATGCCTGCCTCGACTTCGGAACTGCGACACCAAGTCGCCTCGCCTCACTTTCTGTTGTTGACTCTCAGGATCACATTGCTCGTCAGCTCGATGCAAAACTTCTGTTGTCTCCACACCCACGCTGCCAGGCACGCCGAGGGTAATTCGCAGGCATTAAGACAATAAAAGAGTGAGAAAGAGACGAACCAGAGTCTGATTGGTCAGCAAGAGACGAACTTCATGATCACCTAGTGGAATGACATTTCTTTATCAATGCAAGTTTCTTCTACAGTATCTACCCAGCGATTCATCCTTTGCCACACGTTATTCATCAGTGTCCATTCACACCATTCGTCCCATTCACACCCACCTTTCCCCTGATCAAATCCGCTCCCTTCTCCGCAACCGCATACACCAAGCTGACAATATTGCCCTGCACATGCAACGGGAACATACTAGCATCGCACACCCTCAGGTTCTTTGTGCCATGCACCCTCAACTCCCCATCCACTACACCGCCCTTGTCGCGGGGCAGCATCGCACAAGTCCCGACGGGATGATACTCCGTCACCGTGTTCGCTTTAACAAACTGCTTCGCCTGGTCCAGCGTCTCAGGAAGACTGCTGTTGCACTTTGCAACGACAGGCTTACCGGTGACATCGCGCCTCAACGCACTCCTCAGCGGCTCGATCTCAGTGAAACTGAGCACGTGCAACAGAGCGCGCGCCATCATATCGACGTCCAGCGGGTGGCTGAAGTAACTTGGGTCGATGGTGGGATACGTTCTCGGGTCCGCAGAGAGGATGTGCACGCTGCCCCGGCTCAGTGAGCGCGTCGAGCACACGCCCAGCGTCATCCACATGCCGTCTTCCTCGCAGGGGAAGATCTTGGACGGCGTAGCGGCGTGGGTTAGATTCGCGCCTGTGGGCAGCCCGACGAATTGGCAGACGGCTTCTTTAGGGTCGAGGAGCTGGCGCGCGAGGAGGGCGTCACGGCCTGCGGGGTCGGAGGCGGGATTCTTCTGTTGGTGCGAGGCGATGAGGGACTGGATGTGGGATTCTGCGGAGGCGAAGTCTGGCTGGATTTTCGAGAGGGAGGCGAAGCCGGTGGTTGTTGGTGCGCCGACGAAGGGGCCGGCTTTGTGCTGCACGTAGGCTTGGAGTGCTTGCTGCATGATTTCAGGGTTGCGCATGAGTGCTTCGGCCGAGGGAACTTCGTCGATGGTGCCCTGGAGATGTGAGTTGAGGATATCAGTGCCTGTTATGATAACTCACCAGAACAACACCTGTCGCTGTGTGATCATTCAAGTTCTCGCCAACCCCGGGCAGTTCAACAAGGACGTCGACACCAGCCTTCTCCAGAACAGTGCGTGAGCCGATACCAGACAACTCTAGTATTTGTGGTGAGTTGATCACTCCCGCACTGACTATGACTTCTCGCTTGGCCTTGACTGTATACGTGGTGCCATCGACGATGAATTGAACACTCGTCGCTCTCACCTCATCTCCATCCTTCTCGAACTCAATTTTTGAAACCAGCGCATGGAGCTGCAGCTCCAGATTAGGTCGACCAGCATTGGGCTCGTAGTAGTCTCTTGCGGCGTAGCTTCTCCTGTTGTGCTTCGGATCGATGGTGTTGAGCTGATTGAAGCCACCGATGGCACTGCCAGATCGTGGATCCTTTGCTTCCTTGTAACCCGCGTTGAGCACCGTCTTGGGCCAGATGTCCTGGAGGGGCGCCACATCGCCTGCAAAGCAGACCTGGCCTTGTCAGCTTCTTGCCCGTCTTTTTTCTTCCTTTGGACTTACATGGATTGGCCCCTCGGTGCCTCTCAGCTCTTTATCAAGGTACTTGTTATTCAGGCCCTTCCCCAACGTCTCGCTCGCCGGATGATACGTCTCGAATTTTCTGTAGTACGGCAGTAATCCGTCAAAATCCCAGCCCTTATTTCCCAGCTCAGCCCAGTTATCCAAATCCTGCCTTGACGCCATGCTGAACATGTTGTAGTTGATTGCTGAGCTGCCGCCGAGGACCTTGCCACGCGCCCAGCCGTGGACCCTGCCGAGCGTACCTTCCTTTGAAAAGCGTCAGTACCATCGAACAAGCAGAGATACAGAGTTCTGCAACTGGCTCAGCAAGCCAAAAGACCTCTTGCGAACCACTCACCTGTGCGACCGTCTTATAATCCCAATCATACTCCTTCTTGCCCCAAAGCTGGGTGAAAAGATTGGGCGCATCAATCAGCACATCATCAAGCCCATTCCCGCCCGCCTCAAGCACCGCAACGCTCACATGAGGATCCTCGCTGAGTCGGGCGGCGAGTACGAGGCCTGCGGTTCCGCCGCCAACGATGATGTAGTCTAGAGAGTAAGCTTGGGGTAGGGACTGTGGGGAAGAGGAGTGGGGAGGGTGCGTACCGTAGGGCTTGCTGGTGAAGTTGTCGACGGTCATTTTAGTGAGCTTGGAGCAGTGAACGCGCTGAGATGCGAATCTTCAAGTGCAAGTCCTCAGTACGAGTCACAGTGCAGTCTCCGCTCCTCGACCCAAGCACACCAACACATGCTTTATACCCGTAAGGCTCCATTACAGGCGTTCCGCGCTGCGGCTAGAGTACAGTAAGCGCCATCTCAGAGCTGCAGATACAGCAGGGCTCCCAAGCCTTAGATGCAGCGGGGCTCGCCTTAAGTGCAAGCCGCGGTGCAAGCTACGCTTTCCAGCCTTACACTCAAGCCTTTCGTGCCTCCACAAATTCTCCACCAGCGCCTTGCATCTCAAACCAATAAACACTCCCTTGTCGCACGTCGAAGAAGCGCTGTGGTTCGTTCAGCTGAGGGATCTAGATGCGGGGAACTGCAGTGGCTTGCGTGACTAGCGAGTAGACGCAGGGTCGTGCAGGCGACATAAGCTCACAACCTGACATGTACCGAGACGACCGGGTCAATGCACGCGTTGGGTTGATGCATGATTTCCTTACATTCTTAAGACTAACGTACATGTAAGGCGAGCGGCGCACTAGGGCGAGCAGCGCACTTTTGCCAAGACCCCACTAAACCTCTTTGCTCTACTCATGCCTCCTTAGTAACTATAGTCTAACATATTAAAAGAGTATCAGATAACGTACTCTACAGGCAAGTCGCCTATACAGGCAAGTTGCCTACTTTTGCTAAGACCCTACTAAAACACGCTTCCTATGCTAATACCTCTACAATAACAATAGATAGACATATTAAAGACAGCTTAGATATAGCTTATACGTTAGGCTCTTATAAAATACGCTTATATAATACGCTGTAGCTAGCTATAATATGTCCTATACTACTATATATAAGTAACTTACTAAATAACCTTTATTTATCAACACTATAACTAACTTATAGAGCTTAACTAGGCTGGTAAATAGGTTAGAGTTAGGTTAGGGGTTAGGTCACACGTGACTATACCCTAACCCAACCCTAACCTAGAAATAGTATACCTAACCCTAACTTAACCCTATTATTAATTAGCGTACAAGGTTAGGGTTAGGTTAGGGTATAGCTAACTAAGCAAAGGTTAGGGGTTAGGGTTAGGGTTAGAACATTACAGGATTTATAGATAATATATAGAACACTGTTATTTTAGAGTTATCACACATATTTATTATAGTAGTAGACTAACCTTAGCGTATAAAAGTCTATTTAGTTTATTTTAATATAGTACATCTAGGTATTATACACTAACTATTGCCCTATGCCTAGATCCTTAGCCTATCTAGTGTAACTAGGATAGTACTTCTTATAGTACAGCATAGCAAGCTGCATGTCCTTCTCTTAGATAGTAACTTGCTTAGCATAAATGCAGTTTAACAGGCAATCTAGTAGCGTTAGCAATAGAATTATAAGATAAGTCTCTTAAACATACCTTCTATAATACTAATAATAAAAGATTTAGCAGCCTCTTGCACTGCCTCTATAGCTGCCCTCTAAAACTAGATTAAGTTAGCAGTAGCAACAGTCTAAGTAATCTTATAGACAAGACGCTAGAATAGGAGCTTCTTAATTGCAAGGACCTAGTGTAAGATTCTCTGCTAATTGCGAATTTTGCAGAGAGCAACAGCTAAGATTAAATAAGCATAGATACGTGATAAAAGTGTGTAATAACTTACTGCCTAGCTTCTAGCGCTTCTTCTTTATAGTCTTACTAGCAGGGACCTTGCAGGCAGCCTTAGAGGGCAGGGTCTTACAGGGTACACTGCTACTAGTAGACTTATAGGCAGTCTGCTTAGTGCGCGCTATACTATAATAAATAGCTATAATAAGTAGTAGTAGTAATTAGCAGTTAGGTGTTGCTTAAAAGTAGTATAGCTACTAGGAAATAACAATATTAAAGCTGTAGGTAGGTAGCGCACAGGCCAACCTACTAGCGTAGATTCTGCCTTATATTACCTAGATTAATACACGTAGAGATACATGCACAATAGTGTAATAATAAACTGTAATATTGCAGCTATATATAAAATGCAATCTGTGCTTTCTACTAATACTAGGCGCAAAGCAAATAGACAAGATTTAGGTGCAGGATGATAAAGCTAAGGGTTTTCTAGAGTTAACAAACCTATAGAGAATATACACAGGCTACCTCTGTGTGCGCAGAACGCTAGCGTAAAATATTGCACAGAGCAATGCACAAATAAGTATATAATTAATAACTATAACAATTAGATATATTAATTACTTTAGAATGCGCTTTTGATTAACATAGGTTTAGAGGAAAAATAGTTAGTTTTAACTTATAGTAAGACTTATAGTATATAGCAATCTTGCGTGCTTATAGTGCGCACAGACTAGCTTCCTATAAATAATTAAAAACAGCAGCTAGCTACCCTACACCTTAACAGCTATTAACTACTATACACTTTGCTACTGCAACTGCCCTAGTTCCTCTATTATATACATTTATTACAGACTACTACCCTATATTACTTTTACAATGCCTCCTAATATTAAGATTAAGAAAGAGGAGGACAGCAACATTAATAGGTCTTATGCCCTAGAGGATTTTGCACCTAACAATGTTAAGGTCCTACTAGGTTTTAACTAAAGGGAATAGTATAATCTAACTAAGGTATTAATTATATACTGTTATTACACTCTTGCTAATAGAATAAGGGTATACCTTTAAGAGAGCATAAGATTGCTAACGTCCTAGCTGCCTGCGGTAGTAACAAGCGCAGGGCTAGCTGTAGTACTAGCGCATTAGGTCTATTACCTAAGGGCCCTCTTAGCAAAAGCTACAGAGCTAAGCTATAGTAAGAGCAAGCTGCAAACATAGATGCAGTACAGCAAGCACTTGCTGCTGCTTATGCTGCTAATAGGCAGGCAAAGAAGAATGCTCTAAAGCGCCTTAAGTCTAACGCTAAGTACATAGGTGCAGCACAAGTTAAGAGGTTGCTGCTTAAAGAGAAGATTCTTAAGAATCTAGAGGAATCTAGGTTTAAGGGTTGTTAGTCTAGTATGTTGTTATATTCTTTTATTACATACCTGTAATACTAACAGTAGATAGAGGAATAGCTGCAAGGCGCATTAGATAAGGCTAATAGCAAGTAGGACAAGATTAACAAGGCTGCTGCTAATTATAGATTAGACGCTGTCTATTAACGTGCTAAAAAGCTACCTAATGCTGACAGTGATATTAAGCAAGAGGTTAGCTATAACGCAGTTAGGCGCGTGTATAGTTAGGGTAGTGTGCTTAAAAGGCTAATGCATACCTAATTTGCAGAAGGTTAGCAGAAGCATCTTTATAACCTCTAGGACGCTCTAGAAGAGAAGTCTAAGTAGCTAAAATAGGTTAAGGACCTTAGCAAGAAAGACCTAGCTATTATTAAGAACAGCAACTAGCAGTAAGTTATTACATACTTTAATCACGCACATATGTTTTGCTAACTAATTATAGACTATACACATCTACTATACTTTAGGACATTAACCCTAAGACTAAGCTAAAGTACTCTTAAGAAGCTTTTATTACATATAGCAGTAATAAATATAAGGAGGCAGTTAGTAAAGAAGAACAGCTAGAAGATAGTAAGGAAGATAAGTACGTAGATACTAATAAGGACATTGTAAATAATAATAAGGAGGGTAAGGACAAGGCTGAGGATAAGGGCAAGGACGAGGCTGAGGACAGGGGCAAGGACAAGGCTAAGGATAAGGGCAAGGAGGTAACAGATAACTCTGTTATTATTATTAATTATTAGATAACGCGTAGATGCTGCTAATTATAAGACTAGTACTTTTAGCCTGTGTAAATAGCTAATTAGAACAACAAACCTACTTAGGAATATTTCTCTGTCCTATAACCCTAACAAAGAATGCTTATTACGCCTTACAGATTGTTATATACCTATACTTTATTAGTGTTAGAAGCTTAACTAGCGTGCAAATCTTTGTCTACTACTAGGTTAATTATAAATCTGTTTTACAGATACGTTTAGCAATAATAACAGGTCCTTTATAATTTAGCAAACAACGCAACTATAAACGCCTTAGCTAGATTATTACAAATTTTTATTACAGACATGTCTTCTCTTACTAAACTTAGTGTTATTTCTTCTACCTTTCTTCTAACCCTTACTAAATATTATACTTATGCTCCTAAGAGTGAAAGAACTAGCTTAACTACTATTGTTATTATCCTTAAGCAACTGCTACTAGACTTTTGCAACACAGAAGATAGCAAAGAATTGCTAAGTGTATAGGATCTGTAGTAGAGTTATGTAAAGAAAGTAGGGGGAGGACTAGACTACTTTCTTCCTAGTCTAGAAAGACCTAGACAAATCTAGACTAGCTTTGCCTAAATAGGAAGCGTATAGCCTTATAGAGAAAAGGGTAAAGGTATAGTTATAATAGTATATATGTAAGATAATATACTAAGAGCTAGGTACAGGATATGAGAGGAGAAAGTAGAGATACTTATACTCTTCCCTTCTCTCTACAGATTATTAAGCAGAATCTTCTAGATAGATCTAGACTATACTTATTACTAATACTTGCTTAGAAATCCTAGATTTATAAGCAAGATTACGTAGGTGTACGCATAATCTATCCTAATAGTAGCAATAGTACACGTAAGCCTAGTCTGGGCAAAGTATCTAGAATCTTCTCTAGTTTACTAAAAATAGAGAAAGCAATAACTCCAGAAATAGAGAAGATGTAGGCTTAGTAAGCACAGCATTCTAGAGCGCTAATCTTGCTTACTAACATAGGCATATTAGGTAAGCACTAGCCACTAAGCCTAATTAGGAAAGTGCTAGAATAAAGATTATAAGAATAAAGTCTTATAACTTTACAAGTTAGACTCTATAGGCTTAGTCTTACAAATTACAAAACCCTAACTAGGGTTCTACAACACATAGAGGATCCTGCTAGGACCTTATTAGAGAAGCTGCACATATCCCTAACAGCAACCTATGTGTTTATTGCCTCTATTATAGACATATGCTCTAGCACCCTAAGATTAAGAATTATAGAAGTAAACACATGACAAACTACACACAGTTAAGAAAATACAACTAGACTACTACGCTAGTATATAAGAGCTAGTTACTACTATAACCTATTTAATAAGAACAAAGACTATTAGCTAGTCTCTTCTCTTTTAGTTCCTTTTAACATAAACTTATAAGAGTTGTTATTAGCAATAGCTAGTCTTTCTAGACAGTAGAGACGCCCTCTTTCTAACATTTTGTTTACTTCCTTAAGCCTAACACTGTAACAACTAGCTATTATAAATTTAGGCAGTGTTTCCAGGACGAGTTTAAAGCAGCTAAGGCTAGGTTGCTTAACAACCTTAGTAAGCAGACTAAGATATTACTTGCACTTAATGCTTAGTCTGCTGCTAACTATATCAGATTCCTAGCTATTAAGGGCTATTATATTACAAGTAACTAGCAACTAAAGGAGAGGCTTCTAGACTTTAGGCTGATGCGTAGAAGGCACACTAGAGAGTTAATAGCAAGAAAAGTACACTAAGTGCTTCTTGCTACTAAAACAACACAGAGGCTACTAGCTATTACTTATAATAATACTAGTAATAACAGAGCGCTTATATAAAGTATGCAGGAGACACTTTTAACTACTAACGTTAAATAGAGTGCACAAGAGAACACTATCCCTTATCTTGCCTATATTATTAACTTAGTTATTCAGGATATTATCTTTTATCTAAAGTTATCTGCCTTAGATATAGATAAGAATGCAAGAGTCTTTTGCAGAGAGCAGGTGAACAGGATATTAAGCAACATCTTAGTCCCTAACTTACTCTAGAAAGTAAGCTCACTTTTATCACATATGTTTATTATATACTAATTGTTCTTAGCTCTGCTCTATCTATATTGCAATTAATCTTTTGCTATAATAATTCAAACGTTTTCTAGCTACTTAGAGCAACCTAGAGCAATATAAGTGCCTGTCTGTTATACGCAATATAAAGACACAGTAGAACTTAACATATAACATATGTGTTTAAGCAATTAAGCTCTTACTATACATTAATAACTAGTTAGCAGCTAAGATCTAACTTAAGCACCCTGTCTGCCTACAGCAAAGTTAACAACAACCTAATTCTACTAGTAGTAGATCGCCTACCTTACTAGAAGCTAATTAGAGAGACCTTAAGAAGCTTAAGCTTAGGCCTTCTAAGTAGGAGCACCTCTAACAGATTACTAATCTGCTTAAGCAGTTTAAAGGTGCTATAAATTAGCTTAGCAAGAGCTTAACGCTAACTATCTAGACTACCTAGCTAATGTATAACAGACTCTTTAACACACTAGAAGACATAGTCTAATTATTCAGCAATAATTACTAAGAAGGACAGGACTTAGCTTAGGCAGCTGTAGTACAACAAGCAGCTAAGGCAGGCAGAGAAAAGCTAATTAAATATAACGCAAGGACAGGTAGACTGCAAGGATTTTTATTTAACATTGCAATAATACTTAATCTAAACACTAAGCTTACATTATATAATATAAGTTATTATATACTTTTATCACAGTGCATAATTAATTAGTTCAAGGACCTATTATAGGAGCTAGAGTATAAGTAGCTGTACCGCAGTTAGTTCCTAGAGTACCTTGCCTAATATAACAAGACTCTTCTGCAGAACCCTTTAGCTCGCAGTAGCGCTATATTGCAACAATTAACTAAAACAGAGTAGTTTCCTTAGCCTTTATAACAAGTCCAGACTGCAATAAGTAGTTTCTCTACTTCTAGTTAGGCATTAGACGTCTAGGAAGAGGAGCACGGTCTAACTGTAGAGGAAGGGCTCAATTACCTAAGCATCTAACCTAAGGTGCTACTAGATAAGAGTGTAGTTAATATCCTTAAAATAGTAGAAATAGAATAAGAGCAAATTCCCTCACCTTACTTAAGTAGCAAGGGATATACTTGCAATTCCTATTGCAGGAGTAGGAGTTAAGAGGGAGTTTAACTACGCTAAGGAGACATTAGGTAATTAAAGACATTGTCTCTTATCCTAGACATTTTGCAAGATTACAATCTGTCGCAGTGGATCAACGAGAAGGAGTAGTTGGGATAATGATCATTGAGGGCGGAACTGCTCGATCAGGATCACGAGTGAGCTAAGCCAGAATAAGCTGGTTATTAATGTATATAAGCACGCCAGTTAATCACTTTAATTAGCAGAGGAACTTAATTACTTCTTTCTTAACCTAATTAATCTAATCTAAGTCTCTTAGCTTTAACAGTTATGAGCCCAGTTGCAGAACTATTCAGTTAATTTCCACTGCGTACTTTTACAGCTAGAAGGCTTAATTAAGATTAATCACTTTCTCTAACAACTCCCCTCTAATCTAACTTCTTCTACTATAGATTACGACGCTCTAATTTAAGCGAGCACGCTCCTGCTTAAATCTAGATCTAATTAGCCTACATAGTTTGCTTAACTTAAGCTAAATGCTTGCAACAAAGCTATATAGGATCAGATTAATCTAGACACAAAAACTATACTTCTAATTAATAAACAAGAACCTAAGTACCCAGAACTACTAATCTAACCTAACAATAAGCCAGAGAATAGAGGATTAGACAACAATCTTGATCTTGTTAGCAGATCAGGACATAGTCTCACTAAAGCAGAGTACAAACACGCACTCAGGATCTATCTAGAGAAGGTTAGGCGTTAGAAAGTGGCCACATTAAAGTGGACTAGAACAGCAGCAAAATTAAGCAATCTAAGGGAGTGGATAACTAAGACTGTATCGCCTAATCTGATAGGTCTAGCATTAATTAAGCTACTTAATTCTGGCAAATCTACCCCTTAAGCCCTAGTCTAAGTGCTAAAAGCTGATCTAGCTCCTACAAACAATAACACTATAAACCTAGTTAGGGAGCAGTATCGTGCTCACCTTAAGAAAGCTTAATCTAGGAGAATAAACCTAGAAAAGTAGTTTAATAAATAGCAGATCCTGTACAGAAAAGCTTAGGCGTTTAAAGTAACTAAGATAGAAGGTTAGCTTGCGCTTACTAACTTTCTTAATGCACTAACCCTAAGGATTGCTCTAGAATAGTCCTGATTAATAAAGCAACACCTAGTGATAGACGCTGCGCTCAGAAGGAGCAGTCTGATGATAAACAACCTTGCTTAGATCTTTGTAATAACACTGCAGAAACAGACAATTAGTAGTATAAAAGGAAAGGGAGCCTTAGTCTTTGCAACCTACAGTAGATTATTAGATTAATTACAGAACTAAAAGGACTAAAAGAACTGTCTGTGCAGACAAATTAGATTAGGTTATCTCTAGAATCTAATTAACTGCTGGCGTCTTTAGGCTGCAATTACAGGATTAACCCCCTACAGATTGCTAAAGATTACTCTCTCTAATTTTAACAAGAAGAAGATTAAGGAACGCTACAACAAGCCTAAGTAGAACACCCTCTATAAGCAAGTTAAGAACTATAGATAGAACAACAGTAAACAACCCTCTAAGGGTAAGGATACAATTAACTATCCTAGAGCTGTAACATGCGCTATAATTAATCTAAGTAATCTTAAGATACTAGGAATCTTTAGCACTACCTACTTTGTTTATCTACTAGCTAAGAGCACTATACTAGATAGAGGAGGAGCAGTCTACTTAGTCAACAACCTAGATCTCCTAGTTCTAGGAACCTTTAAGCCATTAAGATTAATTAAAACTGTTAATGCTAGAATGCAGTTGCTTACTGTAAGCAGAACAGGTCACTAACTAATTAGATTAATTATGTTAGGCAAGAAGGGTCTAAGAACAGAGGACCTGCTGCTTAAAGACGTGAAGGTAGTTAAAGGATTCTACGTTAACATTGTATTAGAGGAACAGCTTAAGAAGGTAGGGATCTAGTACCTAGGATATAACTATACTCTTAGGCTTAGAACACCTAATTGCAACGTAATTATAGCAACGCTCTACAGCGCTTACAACCTTATATTTCTTAAATACAAGAAGTTTAACTTTTATCTATTAAGCTAATTAACAGTGAATGTGATTGCCAGCTCCTGCGAATCCTAAGTAAGAACAGGAGATAAAGAGCTGTGGCATAAACAATTAGGTTACTTAGGGAAGACTGCTCTACAAGAGTTAGTTAAGGCAGCCTAGAATGTACAGATTAGTAGGATTAGCCGTTCTTAATGCGCAGACTGCTTAATTACTTATGCTAAGCAGGTCATATCTAGAAGACTAAAGGAGTGATTACCCTGGCCGTTCTACCGCATATTATAGGATCTGTTCAATATGCTAACAGGCAGACTTAATAAGGAGTAGGCACTAATTACAAAAGAAGATTTCTCTAGCAAGCTCTTTATTAAGCTAATCTAGAGCAAGTTGCTACAGGAGATTATGCGTGTGATTACAACATTTAAGAAGATAGTTAGGAGAAAGTATAAGCTAAATATTGTTAAAATCTAACAGGATAACAATACAGCAACGCAACTATAGAGAGGTTAATTACTCTACTAAGAATAGGCAGATAAGCAAGGAATAAGGATTGTTACACCTCCTTCCTACACTTATAAACCAAATAGATTAGCAGAACAGGCTGGACAAGAGCTAATCACTAAGTTAATTAAGATGCGAGCTAGATCAAACCTGCCTTAACAATTGTAGCTAGAGATTATAAGAGCAGCTGCATACTTGTATAACATAAGCCTATCTGCTTCCTACAGATATAGATCACTAAACAAGATCTTAGACACCTAGTTTACTAAGGGTTAGTTTAAGTACTACCAACCAGCTTAGATTAGGGATTAGACAGCTGATCTACGCCTAGACTAGAGCAGAGTATACGCCTACAGCTGCAGAGCCTATCTACTCAAGCTAGACAGGGCAGCTAATTGCAACAGGCGTGGATTTAAGGTTAATCTACGCAGACACATTAGGTACCTAGTTAGATATTAATTATCTAACATCTACACAATATAGGTACCTATGCTTAATTAAGTAATTGTTATAAGGAACATTACCTTTAATAAGCGCCTCTTCTATTAAGATCTTAAAGAAGAGATGCTAAAGGATTAAGCAGTTAAGATTGTGGAAATCCTGCATAACAGAGAATTAGACAATCTAGGTCAGGACATTAAGGTACCTAGCCTTAAGGAGCGGATACAGCTAGCACAGAATAACTAACTAACCACTGATTAAGAGATTAGGGGTAATCTAGAACAATCAAATAATAGTGTGGCTGGCCTGCTACAAGATTAGGACGTCAAGCTAGAAGAAACTGCTTAGGATGATAGCTAGGCCAGCAATTATCCAGAAATCTGAGCAGGTTAGTAAGGATATAATAGGCTAGCTACCCCAGACGCTACTCCAGACCTAGTTAATTAGGTGTCTAGAAGGGCAGGGGAGGGCAATTACTAAGATTGCATAGGAGCAGATAATTAACAGGGGGTGCACCTGTCTGTGAGGACTAATTAATCTGTCTCTAGTAACTAGTTTAGGTTACAGGGTTTAAGGCTAGAGCGCCTAAACAACTTAGCCTCTTAATCTAGCCGCGTTGTTCCTGCAACGCTAGGCAAAGCTAAGGATACCTAACTACTTTAATTAAGCCAGAGACTACAAGGGCAGGCTCTAGAAACTGGATTAGTAAGGACATATCTGCTACAGCGTTAACAACGCAATCTTAGCAATTAGGTAGGGGGTAGATCTAGTAGAAGTGTTAACGCACTAATTACTAATTATACTAAAGGAAGCACACGCTAGCTAAGCTTCTAAAACACATATCTTCTAGGCATTAACAAGGACTAGGACAATTAATCTAGCTATAAGACTATAAACGCGATTGTTATAGCATTAACAATAATTAGCTTAACAACTAAGAGCAATACACAAATAGATTAACTGCATTAGGATAATCTATAACTACTACTAAATACATAGAAACAGATAATCTAACACCTACTTTGCTCTCTGTTTACAGATGCATCTAAGAAGGAGATTAATTAACTAATAAAGAAAGGGACCTAGACAGAGGTACTTACATTAGGACTAGGTAATTGTCTACTGCTACTTAAGTGGGTATAGACGTATAAGTTTAATTAAGATAGATATTTCCTTAAGTGCAAGGCAAGGATTGTAGTAAGAGGTAATCTCTAAGAGATCTACATGCTTAATTTAACATACGCAGCAACACTTGCAGCACAATTGTTTAGAACAGCAATAGCAATCGCCGCTTAGTTTAATCTTAAGGTTAAGCAATATAATGTAGTAGGAGCCTTTCTTAACGCTCTAATTACAAAAGACAATCTAGTTATTTGCAATCTTCCTAATAGATATAAGAAGCTAGGATACAGAGTAAGATTAAACTAAGCACTCTATAGATTAAAGGAATCGCCACTGCTCTAGTATAAGGAGTTTTTAAACACACTCTGATTAATTAGGCTCACGTTAAGCATAGAGGAACTATGCTTATTCTACAGCTCTAATTAAAACATTCTAGTCCTATTCTATGTGGACAACATCCTTCTAATCTATTACAAGGACAACAAGAAGGAAGCTAAGCAGGTCTAGAAGAAGGTTATAACTAAGTACAAGATCTAAGAGCAGGGACCAGTAGAATAGTTCCTTAGGATTAGGGTGATTAGGAACAGGAAACAACAGACTATTACTCTAATCTATAACGTATACATTAACAAGATTACTAAGAAGTTTAGCCTAGAGGATGCTACTTATCTACTAACACCACTTCTATCTAAGGAGCTAATTAAGAACCCTAGGGAGGTAACAAAGCAAGAAATTAAGGCCTACTAAGAAAGGGTTAGATTAGTTCTCTACACTGCGATTATACTTAGACTAGACATAGCTTTTGCTGTATCTAAGTTATCTTACTACCTCACAAACCTAAGCAAACAACATTTTAAGGTGGTTAAACAGGTAATTATATACCTGTATAGAACAAGACATAAGGGAATTAAGTACAGCAACTACAACAGACTAGATCTAACAATCTGCGCAGATGCATTATTTGCAGATAATCTAGATACAAGGCAATTGTTACACAGATATATTGTTATCCTATTTAGAGGACTAATTATTTAGAAAGCTGCTAGACAGAGCACAGTTACCACGTTAACAACAGAAGCTAAGCTAATTGCACTAAGTAAAGTAGCAAAGGAGACTATAGCAATTAAACGTTTCTTTACAGAACTTACCCTAGATCTAGATAAGGTCTAGAATATTTAGTGCAACAACTAACAAACAATTAGACTAATTATTAGATTAAACAATTAAATTACAATAAAGCTGCGTTATGTAGACATCTAAAACATATAGCTTAAACAGGAATACGCTAAAGGCTTAATCCAGATTAGTTACCTAGAAACTAAGGACATGCTAGCAGATAGATTAACAAAAGCACTTACTTAACAACAGTTTAATTAGTTTAAGAGATTAATTAATATTTATAGAATAATTAACAGTACACAAGATTAAGATTAGAGTTAATCTGTGTGTGTATTTTATCTAACAGCTACTAAAGCTGTGCCTTAACAAGGTCTTTTATAATTAATCTAAGGGGATCTATATAGTCTTACATAAAAAACTAATAAACAACTATTTGCCTCTGCAGAGGATTTTTAATTAGATTAGGTTAGATTACCTAATTACTAGGGACTAGGCAACTTAAACCCTAGATGCTTAAGCGCCTTGCAGATAGTCTTAGTAGTGTTGCAACAGACAATTAACAAGATATTATTCTACTTGTTCTAGGTAATGTAGCAGATATAAGAAACAAACTCACTATAAGTACTAGTGTTTAATCTAATCTAATTAACAGGGACTCTCTTAGCCTAACTACCACTAAACAATCTACCCTAGTAGGAAGGATTTAGACCCTAAGCAACAAAAAACAATCCACCCTAATAGGAAGGAGTTAGACCCTAATTACTAAGGAAAGATTAATCCTGACAAGAAGGAGTCTAAGGATTATAGGCTGAGCTAATTATGTTAGGAACAAAGGGCTGATCTATAGACAAGGGCCAGCAAGTATTGTTGTTTAGATTAGGGAGCAGATCTAGATTACTATAGTAAATATAAGGAGACTAACGCGTAGAGCTAGGGCAGGTGATTGACTAAGCAGGAGAAGATTAAGGGAGCGCAGTGCCTGATTAATAAGCCGCGTTTAGGGTGTTCTAAGCAGAGCAAAGCTCCTCCTTGCGAGCTTTCTTGTACGTGTTAGCATCCTCCTAGAGCTTATCCTTAATCTCCTTAGCATTCCTCTTACTAAGACTACTGTTAATCCTCTAGAAAAGATTATTAGACTAATCCTAGAGCTCCTTAGAGCTGAACTGATTAGTACTAATTAAACTAAAAAGGATTATAAACTTACTTAGGGATGCACTAGTAAGTCTTGCACTAGACGCAACGCTAAGCAAGAGAACCTAGCTTGTTAGAGCAGACGCGATCCTTACCCTTGCACTAACGCTTAGTGCACCTAGTGCAGTAGTGCAATTAACTAATTAACTTCACAGAACTAGTCTTAGTTATAGTCTTAATCTTCTTTAGCTAACAGATGACCTCCTTATTATCTAGATTATTAGACTTGTTGTTGCCTTAATTACTAACAGCCAGAGCGCTGTTGTCATAATTGTTGTTATTGTCTTGATTATTGTCATCTTAATTACTGTTGTCTTAATCCTCGTCAGACTTAGGATTAGAGGGGATAGTGATAGCATCTAAACTTAATTAGATCTAATTAGACAAATTAAAAGACTCACTCACCTTAAGCAGCCCTCTTCTTCTTTTGCTTAACCTTTTAAGTTACCTAAGATAAGCAAGCCTTGTTCTTGCAAGTGTTAGCAGCAGGAGGTTAATTGTCTAGAAGCTTAGTGACTGCAGCAGCGTTGCGAGCGCGCTTGCCTAGGTTTTGCTTAACTATAACAGCAAGAGTAAGCAGATTAGGATTCTTAATAATCTTATAGAATTCCTAAATAGTTAGCATTAATTAATTAAAGATAAGCAAGGACGTATAGAAGTATTAGCAAGGTATTAATTAAGTAGATGTCCGTTGCTTATAAGGCACAGAGGTTAATAGAGGAGAGATCAGAGCGAGCAAGGTAAGGGCAATATTTATCACTTGTTATAATCAAGCTGCTACAACAACTTAATTAGGAAAGGCGCAGTTAGGAAACTTAATTAGATCACAAGCTGCAGATTAGGGTCTAGCGCAATCTTGCGCTTAAAAGTGAAGGTAGGTAAAGGAGAGAAAAAGCATGTGACAGCAATTAAGCACACCTGCGCCACAGCTTCTAATCAGGTACGTCTCTAGCGTAACGCACCTAGGGGGTGTGTCGCAGTGGATTAACAAGAAGGAGTAGTTAGGATAATAATTATTAAGGGCGGAACTGCTCGATCAGGATCACAAGTGAGCTAAGCTAGAATAAGCTGGTTATTAATGTATATAAGCACGCCGGTTGATCACTTCAATCAGCAGAGGAACTTGATCACTTCTTTCTCAACCTGATCGATCCAATCTAAGTCTCTCAGCTTCAACACAATCTTAAGAGATGCCTTTGCCTGTAGAAGTGCTTCTATAGGGAGTTTTATACCTACTAAAAGAGAGGATAAAAGAGAAGCATTATTAAGCAATAAAATTCTAATAGATAAGGTAGATAATATAGCTGTTCTACCTATAATAGTTAGCCTAGGAGACATAGCAGCTAGTATTAATAATTAGGAGCTAGGTGTAGATGCTAGTGCTACAGATAAATTTAACGCTAGGTTAGAGACAGAACAAGATAGCACAGATAGACAAGAGCCTAAGACTCCCTAACAAAAGCTGTTGCAATACATTAAATAGCATAAATATACTGTAATAACTACCTGTAATAATTCTAAGGATCCTTATATAGTGCAAAAACAGCCTATTAATAGGATGAACTGCTGTTGTTAAACTCTGTAACCTAAAGCTAACCCTAGCTGTACCCTAACCTATAGCTAACCCTAGTCTGTGCAACCCTAACCTAACCCTTACCCAAGCTAGTCTAACCCCAACCTAACCCTTACCTAGGCTAGTCTGACCCTAACCCTAACCCGTTCTTAGCAACCCAACCCTAGCCCTAACCCTAACCTTTAGTAGGGTATACCTAACCCATTTGCCAGCCTGAGCTTAACTGTTAAAGTTGTACACAAAACAAAGTTTTTAGTATACTAGTTCTATTAGTCCTTAAGGATTAGTGCTAACTCTAGAATAGTAGGTAAGAGGTCTAGGTGCAGCATCTATAAACCGTTAAAGTTGTACTTTATAGAAAGCTTATAAGCACTAATTCTGTTAGTTCTTAAGAATAAATAGAGTAATAGGAAGCTAAAGAGGTTAAATTGCAACAAGGTGTATAGGTATAATCTATTCGTCTTAAAAGTAAAGGTAATAATAAGTAGTATAGAATAGACTGTCTAGCTAAAGGTTAACTAAGATTTAAAGACAAACTTATTTAATAAGGTTAAATATAGACTATAAAGGTTCTATTGCTACGTACTAAATACCTAACAAGATACCTATACTTAATATACTTAAATGAAGTTAATTAAGCTATTGTTTGCTTTACTTAATATAAGCAATATAACGCTCTGCTTACTTAAGTGCTAAGCTATAAGCTATGTTATATAATCTATATAATATCTACACTGCAGCTATGCTGCGCAGGAAGCCTTTATTATTACAATTATCTAATTTTTCCTGAATACTAATAGCCTATTCGCAATTAGTTGATATAAGAGTTTGTAACACTATTCCTCTTCTTTCTAAAATTTATCCTAAATACTATTAGCTACTGTTTATAAGCACTGCTGTACTCTTCTATCTAGTTCCTATATCTTATTATAGTTTCTAAAAACAGAAAAGAAGAAATCTACCTTATGCTTATAATCTAAAACGATACTGCTAAGTCTGATTTTCCCTTCGGCTTCTATTCGAAGAATAATAAGAAGTATCATATAATAGCTAGCAACGATTACTGATTAAAGCATCCTAAGTGCACCTTAAAAGGACGTCTATGTACAAACCTCTATTCAGAGTTATTAGACTTGACTTAGAATAAGTACCAAGAGAGGGTGAATACTAATAGGAAATTATAAGTAGGTGTTATATTATATTTGTTATAGAGCAAGATAGACTAATCTACCCTACTCTGTAGCTAGGCAGTATATATAGACAATTCTAGCTGCAACACACCCCCTAGGTTATAGAGGCGTGTTACGTAACTTAATTATATAAGCAGCTGTCTGCCTATACCTGTGCAAGGCCTAGGGACTTATCCTAGATAACTACTACTAGTTAGGTCTTAATATTTAAGTCTCTGTTAGCATTTAGTTCCTAGTATATACTCCTAGTCTTTTTTGCTTAGCAGTTACGTAGCCTTGCTTATAGTTACTCGTAAATGCAAAAATATACGTGTAACCTGCTTACGCAGTTTTAGCAGACTAGGCTCAAAATTGTTAGAGCTAAGAGACTTAGATTAGATTGATTAGGTTGAGAAAGAAGTGATTAAGTTCCTCTACTAACTGAAACAATTAACTAGCGTGCTTATGTATAGTCATAACGAGTTTATTCCAGCTTTGCTCACTCGTAATCCTAATTAAGCAGCTCCGTCCTTACTAATTATTATCCTAACTACTCCTTCTTATAGATTCACTGCGACAATGTCTAATTTCAAATCAGACAATCCTTATATAAGCAAAGAAGAGGGCATGTATAAAGGCTTGGTGCCTTATTAATAAGTTAGAAGAGAAAGGCAGAAATGTGTAAGCTAAAAAGGTCTACTACCTTACTATAGACGCATAGGTAGTATTCTCTCCTATAATATAGTCTATGCTAGGGTATATTAGTAAAGCCACATCTTATAGTATTAACTCAGTAATTCTTAGCGAATAATAAGGTTTATAACTACTTCTTATATGTTTCCTAAGTTTAGATATTCTAACTATATAAATAGGTACTTAGCGTTTTGTCCTATTCCTTAATACTTAACCATCTTCTTACCTTTCTACTTATCTTTGCTATCTACTTAATAGTAGAAGTCTTTATACATTAAAGTCTCAGATTTAGCTAGTTTTAATAGCAAGATCTAGAATATAGAATAGATCTTCGCATCCTCAGGCAGCGCAAGTTAATAGTTAACTAGGCTAATTTACTTAAAAATAAATAAAAGTCTAATGTTAACTTTGTCTAGTCTTTTAATTAGTTGCTATATGCGTAGGTTCTTTATAAGAAGATATACTTTATCCCTCCTCCTTTAGTAGAGGTGGTACTCTTTATTTATTATAAGTGCAAGAAATTGCTTACAACTAAGCTTTAGTAATATTTTTATTAATTTCCTACATACTTCCTTTCTTCTCAAGACTAATGTTATTGTTATTGTTATTTAATATTGCTATTAAGACTCTGTATAAAGGGGGTTAGGTATTATTAATAATTTGCAAGGAATAATTTTAAACCTATTGCTTCTAACAATTTGTTATTATACATGATTTGTGCTATAAGTAATACTAAGACCTAATTATTCTGCTGCTAGTTGCAGTAGATACAGAGGTATATTTCTATTATTTAGTTCACTTATGCTATTTGGCTATCTGTCTGCAGACAATACGCAGTTAATGATATTTTCTTAGAACTAATAGCTGCTAATAGCATAGTCTAATAGTTTAGTAGAAACAACCTATCTGTATTAATAATAATTAATTCAGAAATGCTATAGTATTAGTGTAAAGTTATAAGACTTTATTCTTATAATCTTTATTCTAGCACTTCCTTCATTAGGCTTAGTGGCTAGGGCTTACCTAATATCCCTGTGTTAGTAAACAAGATCAGCGCTCTAGAATGCTGTGCTTACTAAGCCCATATCTCCTCAATTTCTGGAGTTATCGCCTTCTCTATTTTTAGTAAACTAGAGAAGATTCTAGATACTTTGCCTAGACTAGGCTTACGTGTACTATTGCTACTATTAGGATAGATTACGCGTACACCTACGTAATCTTGCTTATGAATCCAGGATTTCTAAGCAAGTATTAGTAATAAGTATAGTCCAGATCTATCTAGAAGATTCTGCTTAATAATCTATAGAGAGAAGAGAAAAGTATAAGTATCTCTACTTTCTCCTCTCTATATCCTGTACCTAGCTCTTAGTATATTATCTTATATATATACTATTATATCTATATCTTTACCCCTTTCTCTATAAGGCTATACGCTTCTAATTTAGGCAAAGCTAGTCTAGATTTGTCTAGGTCTTTCTAGACTAGGAAGAAAGTAGTCTAGTCCTCCCCCCTACTTTCTTTACGATTAGACAATCCTATCTATATACACTTAAGCAAGTTGCTCTGCAGTATAACTAAAGCAGAAACGGATAAACTTAGCAGACTTTGTAAATTAATTAAACCTAATAAAGATCAAGTTATGTATATATTTTACTATAGGGTCCTTAGAGACTAGTAATTAGGTAAAAAAATCTATTGTTATGTTTGTCTATAGTGCTGTAGGTAGCTCCTTTGCTTGTGCTTCTCTATACTTAGCATGTATGCTATATATATTTTGCTAACAGCTTATATACTGCTTAATAAAGTTGCGAAACTTGTCTTCTACCTTTAGGGACTTATAATATTGCTTAAGGGGTCCTATAGTTTGTGTAACACTAGGGTGCCTATATAATAGGCTACTATAAGAACTACTTATAACTTCTTATTCTAATTTCTTAGGAACGTAAGCAGGTATGTGTTGCTCTTGTTACACTAGTATTAAACTATTAAGCTGCTAGGTTAGTCCTAGTAATCTATTGCTATTAATACTCAAGATTACTGACTTGTTAATACTATTTCAATTTGCAAGGTTGTGCTAACAGCTAAGCACATCTGCTCTGCTTTTATCTTTGCCTAGAGTGCAGAGGATCTTAAAGTTATACTAGCTAAGAGTTCTAGACTAACATAGTTATTGTTTGTTTAATGCCTTTATCATTATAAAGTATACTAGATGCTTATAATCTGTATAGATTATAGGTTCTAAACAGCTTTTAGTATAGACTAACAAATGTTCTAAGGCAGGTATAATTACAAGTAGTTCTTTGTTGTGTACATTCTATTATTCTTTAGGTCCTAAGAACTTGCGCAAGAAGTAGGCAGTTAGGTGCTATTTGCTATCTTATTCTTGCGTAATGCAAGCTTATAATGCTACATCTAAGGCATCTATGTCTATTTATAGCAGTTATCTACCTCTAAATATAAGTAGTGTAGGTAGATTAACACAAGCCTGTTTTAGTTGTCTAGAGGTTTGACTCTAATTATTGTTCTACTTAATGTTACGAACTCTAATACTAGCTGATTGCTGACAGGTGTCACGAACTCTTATACTAGCTAATTGCTAACAGGCTGTTAGTATTTAAGAAGGATTTGATTCCTGGAATAATAAAGGCTTCCTGCGCAGCACAGCTGCAGTATAGTAATTATGCAGGTTATATAACATAGCTTATAACTTAGTAATTAAGCAAGTAAGGCCTTATAATGCTTATATTTAGCAAAGTTAGCACCTACTTAACTTGCTTATATTAAGCATATTAAGTACAAGTATCTTATTATATATATAGTATGTAGGAACATAACTCTCAAGGTTAATGTTTAACTTTATTAATTAAGTTTGTCTTTAGATGTTAAATAACCTTTTAGCTAGACAGTCTACTCTGAACTACTTATTTTTACCCCTGCCTTTAAGACTCACAGATTATATGTACACACCTTATTGCAACCTAACTTCTTTAGCTTCCTGTAACTATACTTATTCCTAAGAACTAATAGGATTAGTGCTTATAAGCTTTGCTTAAAGTACTACTTTAACCCTTCAAGGGTTCATCCCTCTGCGTAAGCTTTGTAAGCAGTAAGGCCTTTTTAGAGTAATTCTTAATGAAGCATTAGTTAAAGTTAACAAAACTAAGAAACTCTTAAATATTCTCAACTATTTTAGGTGTTAGCTAATCTTTTATAGCCTTTATCTTATCTTAGCTTATCTCTACTTGTGACGAGCTTGCTAGACTATACTCAGGTGATCGATTGTATTTGATCAGTACCTATCTATCTGTGTGCGAAATAGAGTCTATATACAAAGGAAATCTGTGTGGATCACGTGACTGCAGCTTAAGCGAGCTGCTGGCTGCGTATGAGCAGCTCCGAGCTGCTGATCCGCATCAGGGCCGCTCGATCCTGACATACCAAGGTATCGAGCACCACATCAGCGAGCCAGTGGCTCGGTTGTGCGACACTACTCTATATCTTCCTACTATAGGCCCTAGGGATTTGAATTCTTCTTTATACTATTGACACTTCCTAGGTTTAAGTTTAAGGTTTACTGCTCTTAGTTAACAGAGCACTTACTATGTATGTTTAATGTGCTCGTCTAGTGTTTGTTACGAACCTTAGAAGGGGCACAGCAAGAAGATAAGAGGAGGTAGGATTGATGACACTCAAGGACAACCTGATAGTCTTTAAGAAGGTCAGCATTAGAGGAACTAATAACGCGGTAGCCCTGCATGTTCTAAAGCCTTAGCAAAACGCTATATTAGAGCATATGTTCTGTATGTTCTAAGGAATCCTATAATGTTCTATTGTGTGTTAAATTAGAATAATACTAGAATATTGAAAACTAGCATAGAACACGCACAAGCATATAGCAAGTAGGAACACAACCCTTATAGTTTGTGTTTAACCTTATTAATTAAGTTTGTCTTTAGATCTTAATTGACCTTTAAGCTAGACAGTCTACTCTGTACTACTTATTGTTACTAATGCCTTTAAGACTAACAGATTATATCTGTACACCTTATTGCAACCTAACCCCTTTAGCTTCCTGTTACCATATTCATCCCTAAGAACTAATAGAACTAGTGCTTACAAGCTTTGCTTAAAGTACAACTTTAACATTTTAAACACCCCTAAGATAAGTACTACCTTAGGATCCTGTGCTACCCTAAGCAACTCTAACGCATTACGCTGTACGGCTAATAACGATCTTAATATAGACAAGGAGGCATCAGCCCCTGTCCGTTCCAATGTCTATCTAGTAGCTAAACCTAAGACCTTTAATAGTACTTGTGAGAAACTAGAAGACTAGATTATAAAGCTAGACTTGTTTTTTATGTTTTAAGGTGAACGCGTTGAAGAAAAGAAACGCGTCACCCTAGCAGCTACCTTTATAACAGGTTAAGCGTTCACTTAGATTAAGCTGTTCCTTCGCTGCTACTACGCAGGAGGCAACACTAGTAACATTAACCCTTAGATTAAGGACTTTGACCTGTTTAAGGAACAGATTTATTGAGTATTTAGAGTACACAACAAACTAACTATTGCTTGTTGCAATATTCAGCGCATCTGACAAACCGCGTCTGCTGCTGACTACGCTGCTAAGTTCCAGCAGATAGCCACGTATACTAGCTAGGACAACACTGCGCTGATAACTATGTTTAAGCAAGGCCTTAAGCCTAAGGTTAAGGAAGAGCTAATGCGAACTGCCGCAACCACAGACACACTTACTACGTTGGTTACTAAGGCAATTAGTATTAACCATAAGCTCTACAAACTCTAGCAAGAGTTAAGAGAGGACCCCCGTGTGCAAGCTGTAACTTAGGTTACTTGCCTACCCTAGGCTCTACATAACTAATAGCAGAACAACAATTTCTACTATAGACAACGTGGCAACTATTATTAAGCTAACACAAGATGTTGTGTCCACAATAATACAAACAGCAGATACTTTAGCCCTGCAGTAATAGACCTCTCTAATATTAACAAAGGGCATAGACAAGCTAATAGGAAGAAGAAGGGTAGCAACAACTGCAGTGACAAGTTAACAGTAACTTGTTATAGCTGTAGCAAGATAGGCTACTATGCTTATAATTGTCACATAAAGAACAAGGTGTCTAGACAACTTAACATGCTTGCTTAAAACAACAACTAAGAGTAGGAGGTTGTTACTAATAAGATAGGACGTCTTATAGAAGACCCTACTTCTAGACCTAATAAAGATTACATTAAGGGTTCTAATAAGGATGCAAGGAGCAACTAAATTTAGTTACTAACGCCTTATTTATGTGCTAAGTGGATCTAGAACAATCCCTAACAGTATTATATAGTTAAGTGCAATTAATACTAAGGACAACAGCATTATTATTAGCAAATAACACTACAGACCCTTCTACTAACAAAATAATAAGTACTACTTAGAGGAAGGCAAACGTCTACTTGTATGCAACAGAACATAAGAGAGTTAGGACATGCTAGTCTTGCGCAACTAAGCCACCTAGACTCCTGTTATCTAAGAACTCTAAGTACCTATAGTAAATCTAACTATTATTGACAACATCCTAGAACGCAAGAGAGAACCTCCTATTGTTACAATTAAAGAGCTAAGTAAACAACAAGTTAATAATGTACGCAAGTGGCTACAGGACAAAGATGTTGTAAAAACAAGACAGTACTTAATTAGTAACCTAGAGGCACTTAAGAATTTTAATAAATAAATTATTAATATATATAAGACTAATAGGGAATAGCATACAGAGGACTTTATCTAGTAGAGCAAGAATAACTGTGCAACACAGCAACAGATAGACTATAACAACTTATACGCTCGCGGTTAAGACGAACCTAACTTTAACTAACAACCTGCGATAAAAGCTTAGAGCTTTACCGTGCACCTACTTTAGGATGTCTAGAACCTATATCACCTTTCTTTTCCTGCAATGCAATGCTACTACAAACAGTGTAAAGACTATAAACAGTTTAAGATTAACAGTTAGTAGTTTCTAAGTGTCGCAGTAGATTAACGAGAAGGAGTAGTTGGGATAATGATCAGTGAGGGCAGAGCTGCTCGATCAGGATCACGAGTGAGCTAAGCCAGAATGAGCTGGTCATTAATGTATATAAGCACGCCAGTTAATCATTTTAATTAGCAAAGGAACTTAATTACTTCTTTCTTAACCTAATTGATCTAATCTAAGTCTCTTAGCTTTAACACTAAGTAAACTAGATAGTTATAAGTACTATTAGTAGGAATACGCTAGTACCTATTGTGCAGAACACCTCTAGGACAAACGCACTAACTTCTACTTCCCTAGAGCAATCAACGCAGACAAAATTCTAGATATGCATTTTATGATGCACAAAACCTGTAATAACAACAATTAGACTAAATGCCTTAACCTTAAATACTAGAAGCATTTACAGCTTAAACGCATTAATAGTTTTAAGCTAGACAATAAGTCTTTCTTAGACATATAGCAGACACGCGCTATAAATAGATTAAAAGAAAGCTTCTTCTTAACAATATCTAGAGCGCTAAGAGTTAGTATAAGGATTCTAATAGGACCTATTCCCTTATTAAGTTCCCTATTATACTAGAAGGCACTAGGATAACAGTATTGTTAGACTCAGGAGCACAAAGCAACTATGTGTCTTAAACTGCTAAGTAGGCTTACAGAAGCAACAAAAGGATAAACTATACCCTTTACAAGTAGCTAACAGAGAACTAATACTAGAAGAGTTAGTAGTAACCTATAAAGTAGTATAACAACATCTTAAAGTATTTAACTATAAGGAATTATTAGACCTAGATGTCCTAGGAACAGCTACATATAATATTATATTAGGACTCCCTTAGTTATAAGAGCACAATCTATAGGTTAACTAGAAGAACTAGCAAATAACGCTTAAGTGTTATAGATTAGGTACACTAAGACAGCAACCTGCGCAGCTTATAACGCAGCTAGTAGATAAGAAGGAGATTAATAATATCTCTTTAAACAAGACGCGCTAAGATAGAGCAGTGTACTGTGTAAGATACTAACTAGCTCTAGATTACAAAGCAACAGTTAAGGAGGACAGTACAACTCCTAACATCCTAGACAAATATAGAGAGTTTATAGACCTCTTTTGCAATAAGAAGACTGCAAAAGCATTACTACAGCACTAAGAATAGGACTATAAGATTAAGCTTGAGCTAGGCAAGAAGCCCCTATTTAGGCCTATATACTAGATGTTAGAAAAAGAGACTAAGGAACTGCGCAAATACCTTAAGGAGAACCTTACTAAAGGTTTTATTAGACAATTAAAATCCCTAGTAGGATTTCCTGATATATTTACACTAAAGAAAGATAGCAAGCTACAACCTTGCATTGACTACTAGAGACTTAACAATATTATAATTAAGAATCGTTACCTATTACTAAACATTAGCGAACTACAAGATTAGTTATCTAGAGCACAGTACTTTACTGCATTAGACCTAAGAGGAGTATACAACCTTATCTGCATAAAGGAAGGTGTTAAAGCTGAGAGACTTGGATTAGATCAATCAGGTTGAGAAAGAAGTGATCAAGTTCCTTTGCTGATTGAAATGATCAACCGGCGTGCTTATATACATTAATAACCAGCTTATTCTAGCTTAGCTCACTTGTGATCCTGATCGAGCAGCTCCGCCCTCACTAATCATTATCCCAACTACTCCTTCTTGTTGATCTACTGCGACAGAAGGCAAAGAATAGAAAACAGCGTTTAGAACCTATTATAGTTATTACAAGTATTTAGTTATGCTATTTAGGCTTACTAACGCACTAGCAATATGTTAAGCACTTGTTAACAACATATTAAGAGCGCATTTAGACATTACTGTAGTAGCATACCTTAATAGCATCCTAGTGTTTAGCAGAATACTAGAGGAGCATGTTAAATATATATAATAAGTGCTTTGTTGCTGAGAAGCAGCAAACCTATAGTTAAAACCTAAGAAGTGCAAATAGCACAAGGAAGAAGTTAAATTCCTAGGGTTTATAGTAGGAAGATATAGAGTTAAGATAAGCTAGAACAAGATTTAGGTTGTAAAAGATTAGCTAACACCTAAAACTATTAAGAATATTTTAGAATTTCTTAGGTTTATTAACTTTAACTAATGCTTTATTAAGAATTACTCTATAAAGGCTGTACTGCTTACAAAGCTTACACAGAAGGATGTACCGTTTAAGTAGGATATAGATTAGAACAAAGCCTTTAAAACGCTAAAGTAGGCTTGTGTTAACCTACCTATACTAGTTACCTCTAGAAGCAGAGAACTACTACAAATAGAGACAAATGCCTTAGATTTAGCATTAGGAGCTTGCATTATGCAAGAACAAGATAGTTAATAGCATCTAATTACCTACTACTTATATAAGTTCTTAGGACCTAAAGAATAATATAATATACATAACAAAGAATTACTTTCAACTATATCTGCCCTAGAATATTAGCAAGTCTATGCTAAAAGCTGTTTAGAGCTTACAATCTATACAGATTATAAAAATCTAGTACACTTTACAACTACAAAGGTGTTAAACAGACAACAAGTATGTTAGTCTAAGACTCTTAGCTAGTACAAGTCTAAGATCCTCTATACACTAGGTAAGGACAACAGCAGAGCAGATGCACTTAGCCAACAGCACAACCTTACAGGATTAAAAACAATTAACAAGTTAGCAATCCTTAGCATTAACAGCAACAGATTACTAGGACTATTCTAGCAGCTTAATAATTTAATGCTAGTCTAGCAAGAGCAACGCGTACTAACTTATGTTCCTAAGGAACTAGAACTAGAAGTTATAAGCAGTTATTATAATAACCTATTGCATAGGCATCCTAGCGTTGCACAGACTATAGAACTCTTTAAGCAATATTATAAGTTCCTAAAGATAAAAGACATGGTTAGCAAGTTTATTAAGCAATATATAAGCTGTTAGCAGAACAAACACAGCACACATGCTTAATATAGAGAAGCACAAGCAATAGAGCCACTAACAGCACTATAGACAAACATCAGAATAGATTTCGTCACCTAGCTACTAGTCTCTAAGGACTCTGTTATAAATTATATATACAACTCAATCTTTGTTGTAGTTAATTAATTTACAAAGTCTACTAAGTTTATGCCTTTCTATTATAGTTATACTGCAGAGCAGCTTGCTTAAGTATACATAGATAGGATTGTTTAACACTACAGCATCCCTAAATTAATTATTAGCAATAGAGACAAGTTATTTACATTAAATTACTAGACTACGCTATTAGCAGCTATTAGTACTAAGAAAAAACTATTAACTGCGTACTATCTGCAGACAGATAGCTAGACAGAATAAGTAAACTAAATAATAGAGACATACCTCCACATCTACTGTAATTAGCAATAGAATACCTAGGTTTTACTGTTACCTATAGCATAAATTGCGTATAATAACAAATTATGAGAAGTAACAGGCGTAATACTTTTCTTTATAAATTATAGACAATACCTAAAACTCTTTACATAAAGTCTTAACCTTAACATCTAAATAGATTTAGCAATAACCTTAGTTTTAAAACTCAAGGAAGTATACAAGAAATTACTTTAAAACATTGCTAAAGCTTAGTTATAAGCAATTTCTCACACTAATAAGAAATAAAAAACAGCGCTTCTGCTAAAGGAAGGGGATAGAGTATATCTCCTTATAAAAAACCTATGCACATAGTAACTAACAAACAAACTAGACAAAGTTAAGGTTAGACTATTCTTTATTTCTAAACAAATTAGCCTAGTTAACTATTAACTTGCGCTGCCTAAGGATGCAAAGATCTATTCTGTATTCTACATCTTGCTATTAGAACTAGCTAACCTAAAAACACTAATCTGAAAAGACTTCTACTACTAAGCTAATAGTAAAGATAAGTAGGAAGTTAAAAAAAAAATAAAACACTGCAGAAAGGGACAACGCATTAAGTACCTAGTTAAGTAGTTAGGATACCTAGACTTAGAGAACACCTAGGAACTAGTTACGCACCTTATAAATTGCTAAGAACTACTAGATTAATACTATAGGACGTAGCCTTGTTAATATATCCTAGCGTAGACTATATTGCAGGAGAGAACGCTACCTGTGCGTCTGCAGCAGGGCAATAAATCTCCTTAGCTTAAATATTTTTGCCCCCTTCCTCTAACTTATTTATAAGGCACTTAGCCTTCTTATATGCCCTATCCTTTGCTCATGCAAGAATTATTTTGTTTTAAATTAAACGCAATATAACTTCTACTAATAATTTCTTATTAGCATCTACCTTCTTCTAGTACTTATTGCAAGTATAGTCTAGTAACTCCTAGCAGAGGTTTACGCACAGACAACCCTTTTAGACGCACTTAGAACATTTTAAATAGCAGTTGTTACTAGCTATAACATAACACTTCCTATTGTTTTTAAAATAGAAGTTGCAGGGAATATTAGATTTAGTATTATAGTTTTAGAATTTAAGCGCAAGGCAGCGTTGTTCCTTTCTTTTGTTAGAAACTATAATAAGTTGCAGGAGCTAGATATAAGAGCAGGGCAGTGCTTATAAAGAACAGCTAACGGTATTTAGAACAAATCCTAGAAAGGAGGAAGATAGTGTTATAAACTCTTATACTAGCTAATTGCTAACAGGCTATTAGCATTTAGGAAGGATTAGATTCCTATAATTATAATAGCTTCCTGCGCAGCATAGCTGTAGCGTAGTAATTACGCAGATTATGTAACATAGCTTACAGCTTAGCAGTTAGGCAAGTAGGGCCTTATAATACTTATGTTAAGTAAAGTAAGCAACTGCTTAATTTGCTTATATTAAGCATGTTAAGTAATAGTATCTTATTAAGTATATAGCAAGTAGGAACACAACTCTTATAGTTTGTGTTTAACCTTGTTGATTAAGTTTGTCTTTAGATCTTAATTAACCTTTAAGCTAGACAGTCTACCCTGTACTACTTATTGTTACTAATGCCTTTAAGACTAACAGATTATATCTGTACACCTTATAGCAATTTAACCCCTTTAGCTTCCTGTTACCGTATTCATCCCTAAGAACCAATAGAATCAGTGCTTACGAGCTTTGTTTAAAGTACGACTTCAACAATTAGCTATAAGGCTAAACTAGCCTTATGTAACCTTAGGATCCCTGTAGAGGGCTTGCTTATAGTTATACTTATGATTAAAGACTATTTTAAGCTCCTCCTAACGCAAATAAATATACTAGCCTATTTTAAGCTAATAGGGGCTAAACTGCACTCTTTCTGCAAAGAATTAGCTATATTAGTTATAGCTGCAAGCTAGGAGGGCTCTTCTTACACAATTAGCTTAACTATATATATGATAATTACCTGCTCCTTATTATTAGTTAGATTCTATAAGTTAGCTATAGTATTAATATACAAAGGCTATCTAGCAAGTTAGTCATATAGAGTAGTTTAGGGTGTGTTATAGGTAGCTGCAGCGCGTTGCACTAAGAGTTTTGTGTCTTGTTTAAGAGCTTAAAGCGCAAGCTGTATCTAAGCTTCCTTCAACGCGTCTGTCTGTTGTTGTTGTAGAGGCATTAGTGTAGAAAGGGTGTTTTGGTGTAGTCTTAGCAAAAGTGGGCGACTCGCCCTACTTGTACGTTATCTATTTTGTAGTGTTAAGATGTACCAAATTCGTGCATTGACCCGGTGCGTGCATTGACCCGGACGCGGTAGGTGCACGAACACCGTATGCTCACGGACATGGTATATAATACACGCGAGTGACTCTGCAGCACAACTGTAACAGTCGCTATGTCATTACTGCTATCGGTTCAAGAGATGCTCAACAAGCTCTACGAATTCCCAGACAGAGTTGTACAGCCAGACGAAGACCGCGATCAATTCTTAGTGCCCTGGGGGTTCACTATTTACAGAACCTTCTATGGACCTGGATCTGACGAACAATGGTCCAACTTACTCCAAACCATCACCACCGGTACAAAACACGGCCTGAGCAAAATGGAGGGTGGCGAGCACACGGTTGTCACCACCAAGATATCGGAACTCCTCTACCTCGATGCGCGGTCCGACCCCACCCTGCTAAACGGCCTGACACTGGAAGACGTGCGGAACCTCTACGTAGACGGCACCGGGGGTCAGCCCATGAACGTCGCCAACGATCCCTGGCGTGTCTTCTTCATAGCAGATGCCCAGGTGCTGCAGGATCCCCACCTGGGGCTGCTCAAAGTCGTAGCCGCCGGCTACGACTCTGTTGCTGCTGCGCCGCGAAACGGGCTTCGGCAGAGGTACTTTGGCTGGATTACTATGCCGTCGGCAACAGTCGTGGATCTGTGGGTTGAGCTGGATGGGTACTATTTGTGGGAGATTGTGGATTTTACGGCTGGGGGGCCGGGGGCGTATTGGGATGTGGATGAGATCTACTAGGACTGAGATAATAGTGTGTTCTTGACCTTATGCAGCCCAAGTATCATGCTTGTCAGCGCGTGACTGCCCTACATCACACCACCCAACTTCTCAGGAACACACCGAACGCGATCAAATAATCCCTGTCGTATCGATGGCCAGCATGCTCAAGTGCGCCTCTAAGCTTGACAGCCCATCTAGAATCTCCTGGCTATCATCGTCCGTCCTAACACCCCAATACTTCCTTAACTCGGTAATAGTGGCTTGACACCAATCCCTGTATTTTGTGACGAAGGGGGTGCCGAAGATGTCTTTGATCCATTCGGACCAGAACTGCGCGACTGACATTGGAGCGCTGGGGTTGGCCGTGTTGTACAGCATCTGGGATTGCAGCCATTGCGCGCGGATGTTGTTGGCGATATGCGCTAGGTTGCCGTTGACGTTTGGTGTGTTTTGGCGATTGAGGTAAAGGAGTGTTGCGGTTGTGCCTCTGATCGCCGCGGGCACTTTCACCGCGTCGTCCACGCACCCGCTTGAGGTCCGGGTCGTGACTGGTTCCTATTCTTCAGCATCTATCACGGGACGTAATACGTTAGCTCTCACGTTCAGCTCGTGTCCCCTTTCATAGCCATGAAAGCCGTGAGCACTCACCATCGTTTAATACTTGTGAACGTTGGCGACGAGACCCACGAAGTATACGTCGTTTATCATGGTCCCGATGGTCTCCCTGATACGTCCGTAGACAGTCGTGAGCCGCGTGTCGTAATCCGGGTCGCCGACATGTCAGTGGCGGTGCGTTCTGCAGCACAGGTTGAGTGCGAATTTAGCCAAAGTAGGAGACTGATACCGCTCCAGTTGTCGCGGTAGCGCCGCTACGAAGCCTGGCATCGTAAGTTAGTGCCTGAGATCAACTTAAAGGTACTGAAAACCACTTACACGCCTCTTGAGGCATCTTGAATAAAATCTTCCATAAAATGGCCGTCGATGATGTGTTCGACTATGATACCGTAAGCTGAGATAACGTTCCTTAGAGAGTGGTGCTACTGCGTGCCTTCGAAGTCCCTATCAGTTGTTGTTAACGGCTGGTAGCGCGATATACTCGGGTTACCACAAGCATCCACGTCATCATAATTCGCTCCGGCGTGTCAATGTCACACTCGTCGTCTTCGCAAGGATCATAGACGCAGATAGTGCTTATTCTGGCCCCTTTTGAAGTGCATGAGTTCTATGAATCGAGATTGCACATGGTTAGTCGAGTCAACTCGATTGGCCCTCGGGTTTGCCACGTGTGCATTTTCTGCGCAAACTCGCGCAAGCTGGGGAAATGGTGATAGCTGATCTTGTCTCCTATGGCCGAGTTCCGCGCCTCTTCCATCAAGTCGATCATGGGAGATCCACCACCAGTGACGGTGAGCAGCTGCAGCAAGATGTGTCCGGTAACATTGTGGGGACACTTTTGCTCTCTCATGACCAGAGGATTTGAGTGGCGCTTCGTAAAGGGCCCCAGAACCGCGCACCGAGGGTTCTTATAGTATTCCTTCAGTGCATCGCGATACTCGTCCAGTTTCGGATTTTCAATCTGCATAACATTCACCATGTGTGGCACACAGCAGAGTGTCTGATAAGAGAAATTTGCACGGTCCTTAGCGGATGCCCTAGTAACTGCGTGCAGATTGGCATGAGCTACGACGAGACACCAGTTCTTAGGGGCTTCAGGAAGCATAGTGCCTCCTTCTCTATACCAGAAGTAGTCTTAAAGTTGTTCTTTAGAGTTGCTGCTGTGGTAATAGAACTTGCGTCCGTTCAGCAGATCTTTGGGCAAGACCTGTCCTTTATAGTAGGCGTTGCAGATAGCCTAGCGGCTGCCTGCGTTTGTACTTACCAGAAGAGTGCTCTTTTTAGAGTCTTTGATTAGATATAATGATGGTTCCCCGCACATTAGATACTTGCCCCATTCTCCCTTGGTGTAAAGTTTCATGTTCTTGGGTTGCTGCTACAGCAGGCTGATTGGTATCTTCCTGTCTTTTTGCAGTTCTTGTTGTATAAACCGATCTCAATAGCGTCTTTGCGACAAGTCGAGTCGCAGTTCCCGTTGATTTGCGTGTACCAACCACAGGTTGGCTGTGAGGTTCCAGCGGGGCAGCAGAAATTGTGAACTCCCTTTGACCACAGCCAGACTCATCGTACATGTACTCGTCTTTCTTGCCTCTCTCGTCACTGCATTTGATATGAACTCACCCAGAGGGACAGCCTGTCTTAAAGTTTGCGTATTGCTGGTAGAGGCGTGAACGCAATAAGAGGTATCCGTACTATCTCCACAGTTCGTCCACTTGCACTGATGCATAGAAACGTCTAGGTTCTCAAAAGCATTTTCTGATCCATCAGTCATCAGTAGCGACAAGATCTTGCGATTCGCTGCCTGAGCTAGAGCTTCGTGGTATTCAGTGTTTTAAGTGTCATGGCCCATCGCCCAAAGCATTAAATCTCCTACGCACATGGATTGTGCATACTCACATTTCATCTTAGGTGTCTCTTTATTGTTATCCGCAACCCACTAATTCCCCTATGTGGCAACTTTAGGAGGTTCTGCCTTATAAAGAACTGGTGTTACACCGTTTTCTTTAACAAGATTATTGATCTTAGAGTTTAGGAGGATGCTAACTTCTCTGCTGCACTTTTCTTTCTCGCCGCTAGACTTATAGGTGCACCCTGGAGTATTGCAGGACTGGCATAATAATGAGAAAGTGCGCCTGTAGAAGCCAAGCTCTTAGACTACTTTCAAAGGATCAACCTCATTTTTCTAGGGGAGATTAAGGGCGGTGCCGATCTCAGTCAAATTGGTATGCAAGTTCAGGAAAGCACCTGTCCACTCGTTTCCCTAATCCCAGGTCCCTGATGATGTGGATGACATGGCCCGAAATCTTTCCTGCGGGATCACTTACCATGGAGATCGTATGACATAATATCGAACCAATCCACACTCTTCTCCTATGACAATGTTAGATCTACACGCTTGAAAGCAGTATTCGGGGAGCATACGATATTGACCTGGTCAAAATGTTTGAGATAGCAGTATGATGCGGGTAGAGTCATCGTTCAAACAGAAATATACGCACTGTATAGCTAGGCTTAGTGTAAGATACACTAGATCTGGCTACGGTAACCGTGTAAGCATCGCGAACCTCGACGCTCGGACGCCCTTGGCTTGGAGCAGATGCTGTGATGCTGTGATGCTGCAGAACTGCTGTAGCTCACTACTCACGCAGCTGGATGCGCTGATGAGTGAGCGAGGTGTGCTTATAATGGGATTCTACGGCCCATAAGCTCTGGAAGGGGAAAGGGAAGGTGCCTGTAGAAGAACAAAGATGTAGAACTGAGGTAGTGCCTGATGCCGCGCACGTAATAATCAACAGCAAGGCCACCATCGTCGTAATTTTCTTGTTACATGATGGCAGTATGTATCGCAGAAGCTGAGGAGTAGATTTATATAGGCAATGTGCAATCTGTACGTGATGATGAAAATCAAGGTGGGCGAAAAGCGGTCCCTTCTCTCGACAGGGGGGTTCTCGCTGCTGCGGTGGGGACGTATTTAATATTCAGTGACTGAGTGTTACTGGCATTACTTCTTCATCAGGTGATTTCTCAATAGGATGGCTCCAAGTGTACCGTTATCATCCATCCCATCCAACACTAATACCAGCGATTGGAAACCCTCCAAACAGACACGAACGTGAATCGCTTTTGGTGATATGTGTCGAAAGATAGTCGGAGAACGCCGAAGATGATAGCTGGCACAGAACATGTTGGCACGGTCTAGTCGCAGTGAGGCAGCTCCGTGATGTATGATCAGCGGCAATGACAAGTCGAGCATCGCAGATGGCAGCATCGTTAAGGCCCGTAGGTCGATGTGTCAAGCGCATTGGTCATCCGAGTATAGACATGGCTCAAGCGAGATGCAAAATACGCAGACTAAGCGACGATAGCCGTTGAAGATCTCGTCGATAGCAGCGAGGTCAAGCAGTCCATGTACGAAGTCGATGTCGGCGTGAGCATGGTATAAGCATTGCAGCGCAGCGCCAGTCATCGGCGATTAAAGCGGTATCGTAGTCCGCATGTCAAGTAAGGTCGAGAAGAAATCCAGAAAGTCGGGTATAATCATGCCACGTAAAGCATTCCAAGCAGCGGTCATGCAAGCAAGCATAAAGCGGTGGCATCGAGAAGCGGTCTCAGCATCATGTGCAGGATCAAAAACGAGATGCAGCCTATGCGCCAGGCGGGCCAGGAGGTGCCCCTCCTTGCTGCTGTTGTTGGGCAAATGACGCGTACCACATCGCTAGATAGTTCTGGTAGCCACCATAGATGGCATATGGGTCAGCTGCGCCGCCGGCGGCTGGAGTACTTGCTGCGGGCGCAGGAGGCTGGCCTTGGGGAGGCTGGCCGTAGGATTGCTGGGGCTGCTGTTGTGAGTAGTTGTTATCCTGACCACCGTTGTCACGTCGCCTGCTGTTGTTCTTCTCTCGCTGCAAGTAGTCAGCATCCATTCCGAAAAGCACGTGAACGTGACTTACCACTTGGTCGACCTTGTCCCAGATGGCTTGCTTGGCATCGTCGATGGCTTGACGGGATCCAACAAGACCAATCTCGCGCTCGATGTCGGCACCGGAGGCTTGGGAAACGTTGATTTTGCAACCAGTCTCGGACTGCATTTGCTTGATAGTCTCACCACCTGGAACACGTTAGCACATATCCTGAGTGCAGCAGAACGGTAATCTTACCCTTGCCAATGATCATCCCAACAGCATCTGAAGGAACCATAATGCTGTCGTTAATCTTGTTGCCACCAGCACCACCTCCGCCGTATGGATCGAAGTCACGCCTCTGGTTCTGCTGGTTCTGCTGGGGCTGCTGGTGACCACCGCCATCCATTTGCTTGGTGTCACTGTCGACAATCTCCATGATCAGCTCCTTGGCATGAGCAGCAGCAGCGGGGCTTCCGATGAGGTTCACAGGGCGAAGGCCGTTCACACTCTTGTTCTCACCAACAATGTTGACATGGCAGCCACTGCGCTCTTGTAGGTCACGAATAGTCTCGCCGCCACGACCGATGATAAGACCCACAGTACGGTCAGGAACCATGATCTGAGATGACTGTTCACCTTCACGAAGTGCAGGCTGCTGGCTCATGGCCTTCTGTGGAGCACGGGCGTTGCGACCAGTCTCACGAGCAGGGTTACCGCCGTTCTCCTCAATGATGCGATTGATCTCACGCTTCGCGCTGATACGGGCACCAGGAGGACCTGTGATGCGGCACTGGCGCTGCGGCCCGGCCTCAGGGCCATTGATGAACTGAATCCTAGTGCCTGACTCCTGCTCAATGCGACGAAGACTCTCACCTTGACGTCCTATGACGAGACCAACGAGCGAAGAATCAATGAGAATCACCTCAGAATTGTCATTGGGGGGAGTGGCACGGTCATGTGCGCCATACTGCTGGCGGGGAGGGGAGAAAGTGTTGCGCCTAGAAGGAGAACGCGAGCGATCGCGACCGTAGCCGGCAGGTGCACCGCGACGCTCATCACGGCGCTCATCGCGGTAAGGGTTGTAGCTATCACGGGGTTGGTCTCGGCGCTGCGGCGACCTGGAGCGGGATCGCGAAAGTCGATAAGGTCGCCCACTCAATCGCGGGTCTTCTTGGTGAGCTGGCATGGCGTAAGTCTGCGGTGGTCCACCCATGCCCGGCCACTGTTGGTCCATACCTGGACGCGCATCGAAGGCAAGACCCTTCTGTGCTGCAAAGCCACGCGCTTTCGCGAGCGCGTCCTGGATGCTGACTGAGCCAGAGCTAACGGGCTTGATTGCGCTGAGGTCGAGGCTGCCGGAGCTGGTGGGTTGTGGAAAGCTGAAGCCGGGAATCTGGGGCGGCGTCGCAGTGGGCATGGCGCCAGGAAGCCAGCAGGCATGCCGGGGGTGGGGGCTGGTGCGGAGGTGCTGCTGCGGTGTCTGCGAGGGAGTAGAGCCTGGGCGGCCAGCTGCTATATGGATTGTTAGGTCGCGCGTGTCAGAGGTGTCAAAGTCTGCTTACCAAGAGCTGCCAGGATGGCGTTCAGATCGGGAGGCGCGGCCATGGTATCGGAGCCAATCGCAGGAGCAAGATACAAATGAAGAATTGGTCGCAAACCCTTCAAAAGCAATGGAAAGAGAGGGCGATACTGCAGTGGGCTTGGCTGCGCAGTCGTGGGTGTTGTGTTGCGGTCTTGGATGGCGCGGCAGGAAAAGAGAAAGAGTCGAGCCTGGTGCGCCCGACGGGCACTAGCGCGCATGGCACGTGCGCTTTCCCTCACCAGCCGCGGCTGTGGCAAGCGTGCAGCTGCACTGATAGAATTGGGAACGAGTTTCTTCCTTTAATGTCTAGCGAACTATAGATGACTCAAATGCGCTTGCATTGATATGCTAAGATTATGGCTATTGTAGTAAAAGACAACGAGACATAAAGATGTCTCTTTATCCAAGTCCAAGAGACCGTCTTCCCTCCCGCATGTCATACACACAAAACACCATCCAGAAAGCGAGCGAAAGTTGAAACAGAGTGTCAAAACACGTTGCGTGGTCGACCCGTGGGTATACATTGAGATGCGAGCTAGTCGGCTGCCGAAGCATGTGTACTGTGAATAGGAGACGCCAGCTCCTGGAAGTCTCGGCGGCTGCGGCGAATATGACACGGTGAATCGAATTAAAGCGCGTTCGACGCGGTAAGACAGGTCGCAGATAGATCTGATGGCGCCAATGTGCTATATGCAAGTCAATCCAAACGCCTGCAATGACAAAACAAAACCCAGAAGCTGAGGTTACCTCATCATCTGAGAGATGTTGTTCCACTTCTGCTTAAGATTTTCGTGTTCCTCGTTGATCTGGAAGACGTTAGTTGTGCCTTGAATGGAGGTGCTTGGGATCACTTGCTGTCGCCCACTTCATCTTAGTATCCACCAGCTCCTGCTCCATTTCAGCCATCTGCTCTTCCAGAGCTCGGTTCTCGTTGTGAACCACAATGTTCTTCTGCATCACCGTCTCCATCTCATTCTTCAGCCTCGCTTCGACCTCTTCAGGTTGCGTGTCCACGATCTTCTGGAGTTCCTCGACCTTCGTCTTCAATGTCTCGTTCTCTTCTGCAAGCTGCTCATTCTCGACCTTCGTCTTGATAAGCTCCGAGGCCATCTCAACATGCTCGCGATCGGACTGTTCCGCACGGTTCTCGAGTGACCTGACTTTGGCTTCCAGGGTCGCTGTCCTTTCCTTGAGGCTCTGAAGCTCAGTCTCGCGCTCCTTCTCGATGCGCTGTTGCTCCTTCCACTCGGCTGTGTACTCCTTCAGCATCTCTGGTGTGACCTTGACCGCCACAGCGTCCTTCACAAGCTGGTCAGCACGGTAGATCTCCTTGTCCACTCCGCTCGTCGAGCCAAAGAATCCATTCTCGAGGATAGAGTTGGCTGAAGGTGCCTTATCAATGTAGACGTCGAAGAGCTTCTCCTTCAGGAAGTTGGTTAGAGTCGACATGTCCTTCATGCCGAGCAATGTTTCCGCGTTTTTCTGCATGAGTACAAGGCCAAACTTCAAGATTGCGGCCTCTAGGCCGTCGGTCAGAATTAGATCGTAGATGCGAACAACCAGCTGTAAGGGAAATCGGTAGGCAAATAACGTAAGAAACCACTGCGTGGCGTAGAGTTGAGGCTTGACCTCTCTGCGGCGCAGATGACAGTAAAGGGCAGGCTCGAACTCCTCAAGCAGTCGCTCGAACTGATGCAAGTGTAGGTGCAACCCAGCCATGTCCGCGACAAACAGATCTCGCAGACCATACTTGTTCATCAGAGTAACAAATAGACTGAAAGCCTCCTCTTCTGGCATGTTGAACAGGAGCGGCATAGCGATGAAGTTCATGCCCTGAGCGTAGCCTACAGCTTCATCATATAGGGCGTATGCTTTGCAGATACCAAAGAGTCCGTCTTGCAAGCCGGCTGCCATGAGGTACTTAGAGTAGCTAGTCCTTGCGCCCAGGTCGCGCTTGATCGTCTTCTCCAGCTTGATAATTGCTGCAGTCTTGTCCTTCTTCTCTGCAGCTAGCCTAGCTTGGAGCTTAATAGGGTCCTCGGAGCTCTCTGACAGTACTGATGGCGATACAGGAGGAGCGTTCGTGCTTCCTGTGGTTGTAGCTGGTGTAGAATAATCCGAGTGAATCGAAGATGCTGACGATGCGACCGAGTCTCTCTCCTTGCCGCTTCCGTTTGTGTGCACATGGCCCTGAACCGACATGTGTTCTTTGTCTGTTCCCCGAGCCACAAGTTCCTTGTACTGCTGCTCAAGCGCTTCGTTCTTGCTTTGCGCTAGGACCTGCCAGATGACACCGCGGATGACCTGTGGGATGCCGTTCGAAACAGCGCGGTTCAGCTCCTCTGGGCTAGTCTGAGCAATTGCAGCAGGTCCCTCGTTGACAACAGACTGCCATAGGTCCCAATCGACCGGCTCTGCCTCCTCGGTAGAAGGTCCGGTCGCGAAGCCGGCTGCCGTGCCTGGCGCGAGCGCAGGGTTGACAGTTGACTGTCGAGTGAGACCTGGACTTGTTACAGCCTCCTTCTCAACGACGCTTCCTGGGCTCATCAAACCAAAGCCTCCTTCGCCGGTCGGTTCGTCGCCAATGGTGATCCCAGCCTCTTCCCTCATCCTCAGAGCCTTAAAGCGGTCGCGCAGACTGCCCTGACTCGATCGGTTGTTGCCCTTCTGTTCATCTTCATCGTCGATCCTGCTCAGTGTGAGCTCCGGGTTGCTGCCCAAGGACTGGATTGAGGCGTTGGTGTTACGACGGTCGGCGAGAGGCAGGGGCGGGGATCCGGGTTTCTTGCTCGAGCTGTTTCGCGAGAGCCATGCAAATGGGCTTGTGAGCTTTCTTGTCACTGGTGCGGGCGGCGCAGGCTTCTCCTGGACGGTAGGGGGAGGCGGCGGTGGAGGGAACTTCACAGGCGACATCTGACCGGAGAGACCTTGCAGCCCGCTTGCTGAGGCTGTCGAGTCTCTTGAGTCTCGCGGTGGCAGTTTGGGCAAGTCCTTGTTGCCTTCTGTAGCGAGTCAGCGAAGCTCAGCTTTCCACCTGACAAAAGGTACACGTGCCTTCCTCGAGCGACACATCGTCCATGTCCGACGTCACTGATATTCTGTGTGCCGTGAGCAAGGGCGACTTAGCGGGTGGAGCGTCTTCGGTAGAAGTCTCGGTGGCCTCGACGTCGCCCTTGGTATCTGCCGCCCCGTCATTGGTTTGGATGGGCACTTCCGGCACGTCAGGTGTAGGGGAGCCGGGCTTGGAACTCTGTACTGTGGTGTCGGTAGACTCGCGCTTGCTGATGAGCGACCGCGACCGTGACTGTGAGCGCTCGGAGTGTGATTCGGGGCGAGGGGTAATCTCAGATGCATCCTCGAAGCTGTCCTGCATTGGCGCACGCCTGTTAGAATGGGCTCTTCTAAGTTGCTTGCATGTTTTGAGTGGCGCTAGAGGCACTCACTGCGTCCTTGTCAGAGCTGTGCACGCTTGTTGGCCTCTCGGGCCTGTTCTCCTCCTCCATGTTGCTAGGGTTTTGTAGCCAGATGTCAGGTTTCGGGAGGCCGCAGTCGATGCAGCAGGGTCAAAGGTCGAAGTGGTTTACAAGATAGCGATTAGGGTGTAGTAAGAAGTCGGTGCAAAGCCCTTGCAGTGTTCGTCACGGGCGTTTGGCCTTGTTGTTCAAGTGAATGGTCCAGCGAAGCCGAATTGAACATGCGGAGTGGGCCTGGTTCCCGGTCGCCGCAGCTAGCTTGACGGGTGAGCCACACCTGCCTAAATATATCCCGCGCTCATCAAGCAACACCAAGAAGTCGCCGTTGAGCTGAGCTGGAGCTAAAGGCACTGGCTGACCTGGTCTTTGAGCGTTCGCGTGGCGCACGAGCTCAACTCACTAAATGCAGGTCAACAGCGTGTCCTCAGGGTCGTGGGGTAGCGAACCACAGCATCACAATGTTTTGCGGTCAACATGAAACACGCTAAACCAAGGCACCCACGACCTGGAAGCCCGCACTGCGGGACGTTAGCATCACCACCACAACCTGACACGCGCGACAACAGCTCGTGGTCGCTGCCTCACCTAACTTCCCTCTTGCTGTGACTGATCGAGATCGCTCTACTATTTGTCAAGTAGCTTCAAGGCTGCATTGCATGACTGCAGCGTGCCGACGAGCCAAGGGAGAATGCACGTCATCAATGCATGCACTGTCCCTGCGGAACTGAGATTGCCTCCTCAGATTGGCCCGGTCTTGTAGTCTCCCACGATGTGTAGATTGCCTTGAGCCGGACCCTGAGGGGCATGTAGACCGATCAAAATGCATATTGGAACTCGTGAGGATTGATTCACGGACGTGGTGGAGCTGTGAATTTTCGCTGTTTCTGACTCCTCAGCTGGAAATGATAGGGTGTGCCTCTCACCGCAACATAACCAGACGCTTCACATGATGGCGTCAGCAAACGCAAGTATGGGTAATGTTTATCAAGCAATGGTATTGTAGATTACATATATATCTGTCCAAAGACTGAAGTAGCAAAAAAGGACTAGGATGAATGACGGTGTAAAGACTAAGGAAACCGATGTTTGTGAACAGTCTCTCTGATAGACTAAGGGTATCCGATCGCTCGCCTAGGCTGTGTAAGCCAACTCCAAACAAAGCAGTGTGCGCCGCGCTATGCAATTCGTAGCTTCGTGTCCAAGACCTGTGTAGGTGTGGTATCCTGTGAGTGAACGCCTTCCCGTACCGTGGGTGGTTCCCTAGTGAAGATGAAAGAGGCAAGAAATTGAAGGAAAGCAACAAAAGAGACATGCAACTGGAGATGAAGACAGCGATCACCGCTCATGCAGATCGTCGCTAAAGCTATCAAGAGCTTCGTAGACGGCGGACCAGAACCCTCGTTGTACGGGTCGAACAGGCTCACGGGCTACGACCGTTGGCCTACACTCGTCGGTCTGTGTGCTGGACTCAACCATGGCCGACTTAGGTGCAGGAGTTTTGCAGTCGACTTCGTCTTCAGCATCGTTGACCGCGGTCTCGATCGACTCCCAACTGCTTCCAACATCTTTTTGACCCGGGCTGCTGGCTCTCTTCTGTTTTCGAGGATTCGACTCCAGCGAATCTTGCATGTTCTGCTGCACTGCGCTCACGTCTCTCCGCAGATCGTCGATGATAGCGAGTTGGATCTCATTCAACGCCTTCGCCTCGTCAAAACGTCTCTTCAGGTCGGCGGTGTAGATCTGGACGCCCTCAATGTACTTGGCGACTTCGGCCATGTAGCTGCTGTCCTCTTCTTGGACCTTGGGCTTCGGACTTGCAGGCCGCGGTGAGTCGACCCCAGAGAACAGATCGTCGGTGCCCTTCTTTGTTTGCGCATCTGGCGCGGCGAGGTACGAGGTCATGTTCTCGAACTGGCCAACGACGTACTCCATCTGGTCGTCTGTGAGTTCTCGAGTCGCCGTGAGGTGCTCGAAGTGCGCAATGCATGACGACAGTGCAGATTGTACAGGCGATGCGGAATAGTGAGAGTCACCATCCCATGGTATAGGCGAGAGTGAGCCGACCGTACTGGCGCGCAATATGCGCGAGCTCTCGGGCGTGTAGGGGTAGCGCAACGCGCCAGATGCATGGTGATCAAGCAGGCTGGAGGTCTTCGTGGGAGTGTATGGCGCAGGTTCGGTGACGGCATGGTGTGGTTTTGGCCTGGATACGTTGAGCGGCTCGTGTGGTGTGTCGCAGCGTTTGCTCTTCCTGCCAGGGGTGCCTGGCCGACGCTCCAGTAGCGGCCAGCGGTGCTCCATATCGGATGCGCTGCTCGAGGTTCGCTTCCTGAAGGGGTCGGAGAAATAGGCGGATTCGGGGCTTCCATGCGCCTCGGTCTCGGGCGGCGTCCAAGGTCGTGCGGAATGCGGTGGTGAGTCCATGGCGCGGCTGTGAGACGGTCGATCTTCGCTGTCCAAAAGCGGGGATTTTGCGCGTTTATATGCGCCGGCGAATGTTGCGCGACAAAATGCTGTAGTGCGCGCAGAGGGGTACGGTGAAGGATATGCGACAGACGCGCGCGTCGTCTGGAGGTTGGTTGGCAGCTGTGACGTGCGTGCTGGTTCTCGTGGTTGGGGCTAAGAAACGATTGGCCGAGGATAACTGCGTGCATTCACGCGGTGGTGGGGCAGGCCTTCTCGAAAATCAGTCGCAGGGCGGACATTCGAGCCCGCCGATTGGGCCGTCGATAAGCTGGAGATAATCATTTGGGTCTGAATAGATGAGCCCTTGACACTGTCTGACACTTGACTCTGCTCTGAGCACCTCTACCACACCATTAGCGGTTTTTTATACCTCCAATCGCTGCCCGTGAAAATATGGCCTCTCAGGTATGTGCTGTCCGACCCCGCGACCATTGGCGGGGCACGCAGAGCTGAGCGCATGACCACAACAGCTAGGCGTTCAGCCATCTCTCGACACGGTGCGGGAGGTGTTGGCTGCGGCAGTCAACTCCCCCAACCCGCCCAACCTTGTCCCTGTCTTCTCCTCCATATCCGCCGAGTTCCTGACACCGTCGAGCATATACCTCAAGGTTTCCGCGAAGTGAGTTCGTGACTCATTTTGGTGCGCTTCAGCAAGGGTTGACCAGCGAACAGGTCCAAGTCGAAGCTCTCCTTCCTCTTTGAGAGCGCTGCGACCACAGAGACGATCGGGCGATACAGCTTCGTCGGCGCAGACCCTCGCAAAGTCATCAAGACCGGCCCCGGCCATGGCGAAGAGGCAGACCCGCTCCCCAACCTCGAGAAAGAGCTCGCGAAGAGCAGGGTTGCGACCGTCCCATCTATACAGCTCCCTCCCATGACTGGTGGCGCTGTCGGTTATGTTGGATATGACTGCGTCAAGTACTTCGAGCCCAAGACACGGCGAGACGACGTGAAGGATGTCCTGGGTGTGCCAGAGAGCCTGTTCATGCTGTATGACACGATCGTGGCTCTTGACCACTTTGCTCAGGTTGTAAAGGTCATCACGTACGTTAAGGTCCCGGACAGCCTCGACAACTTGGAACAGGCGTACGAGGAGGCCAAGAGTACACTGAACAAGTACGTGACAATACTCAAGGACAAGCACGTCCCCATGCCCGAGCAGGGGCCGATCAAGCTTGGAAACGAGTACAAGTCCAACATCGGCCAGGAAGGCTACGAGGGCCACGTCAAGGAGCTCAAGAAGCACATCGCAGTTGGCGACATCATTCAGGCTGTCCCTTCGCAGCGCTTCGCACGGCCTACCTCGCTGCACCCCTTCAACGTCTACAGAAACCTGCGAAACGTCAATCCCTCGCCATATCTCTTCTTCGTCGACTGCGAGGATTTCCAGATCGTGGGTGCCAGTCCCGAGTTGCTGGTCAAAGAGGAACAGGGCAGGATCATCACGCATCCCATTGCCGGGACCGTTAAGAGGGGCAAAACCCTGCAAGAAGATGCAGCCCTGGCCGAGGAGCTTTCCAACTCACTGAAGGACCGAGCCGAGCACGTGGGTCTGGCCCACTCCTACGTCAAGTCCAATACTGATTGACTTCACAGGTGATGTTGGTGGATCTTGCCCGCAATGACGTCAATCGTGTTTGCGATCCACTCTCAACTCGCGTCGATAAGCTGATGGTCGTGCAAAAGGTATGAACACCAACAATCGTCATCGCAATCTGCATGATCGTCATCGCATTCATGCGAATGCGATCTGATCGGAGCCAATTTGCTAATGAGTCCAGTTTTCGCACGTCCAGCATCTGGTTTCCGAAGTGTCAGGCGTGCTGCGACCTGGCAAAACGCGATTCGATGCTTTCCGCTCCATTTTCCCTGCAGGTACGTCAAGTCCAGCGTAACATGATCTCATACTGAAACGCGGACCAGGGACGGTGAGCGGCGCGCCCAAAGTGCGGGCGATGGAGCTGATTGCTGAGCTGGAGAAAGAGAAGCGCGGTGTCTATGCTGGTGCTGTGGGGTACTTTGGCTATGGAAGCGTCGATGGTGATACGCAAATCGAGGGTGCTATGGACGTTAGTTGGCCCCGGATGCGCACGGTGTTCACATGGCTGATCTCCCACAGACGTGCATAGCGCTACGGACCATGCTTGTCAAAGATGGCATCGCCTATCTCCAAGCAGGGGTAAGTTCGAGAAAATTCTTGATATCACGCTGTTGCTAACGATTGGTCAAGGGCGGAATTGTATTCGACTCAGATCCGTACGATGAGTGGATGGAGACGATCAACAAACTAGGTGCGTTCGTTCTGCTGCTGGTTCTCGAATTCCCCCGTGAACCGCCGTGCGCTGACCGCCGTGACGTCTAGGTGCGAACACACACTGCATCACTTCAGCTGAAGAGAAGCACCTGGCCGAGCAGACGGAGGACGAGGTTGACACAGACAAATCGCAGCCGCTGGAGGGTGATGCAAAGCCGCGCATCAGTGTGGCTGCATAGATAGTAATCAGCGACTGCGCCACACGAGGCTGGCGACATAGTTGGTGAAGTCAGCTCCGCTGGTAGCAGATCAGGGTCTGGGCCACGATCGAAGCCATGACCGTCGAAGCTGGGTTGATCGAAATGACCACTAAAACGTCGGCGGCCACAGCAGGCTGGGACGCTATACAGACGTCACATCGATAGGCGCACCTTGAATGAAACAAGGTTTGCTGGTAGATTTCACAATTTATCCTGCCGCCGACCTCTACCAAAGGGAAATTGTGCAACGGCACAGGGGCTCTCCTGTGTGAGTGTGAACGACTCGCTCTCGTCGTGCCACCGTGATCTGGATCAACGGTGCAGCAGCAGAGCGCGCTGCTGGTGTGGCAGGTTCCTTGGACAAGACCGCCTCTTCGTCTTGGTGCATAGCCGTGAGTTGTACATGCAGGTCGAGCACCAACTGCACCGGCGGAGTCGGCAAGGCCGTTTTCGACATCATAAAACTGGGAAAACTTGGTGGGCTAGCCCTGATCGCATCTGACTTCGGTAAGCTGAGCCCGCTGGGCGAATCAGCGCGCCCGGCGGCCCAGAAGCTTGTTCCCTGCTTGTGAGCGTGGAGCGAGTACCTGCTATGACCCCTGCAGGATTAGAGAAGGTGCTAACTAAATGCAAGGCTAGCACGAGTCGGCGTCACTGCCCCAGCCATTTGTTTGCGGCGCGACCAGCCGCCGTGTGAGGTAACAGGGCATGAGCTTCACTCACGTACCAGCCACGACCTGCGCAACCGTTTGCATGCCTCAGAAGGATAAAGCCTGCACCTCCCGCTCACCTCAATTCTTTAACCACCTCATCTCAACCAAAGCATTGCACAGCAGCCAGCATCTCTTCCCCTCCACAGCCCCTACTACCAACCTAGCAACCTTTGCTCTCACAACACACACCTCTCCAAGATGAAGCAGTCCATGGTCCTCCTCGCCGCCATTGCTGGCGCTGCCACTGCCCAGAACCTCGGTGCTTGCGCAGTACGTTCTTGTTCCAGCCTCTTGTAGCATTGCTACAGTGTTTGCAAACAGTGCTAATCCCTTTCAGGTAACTTGCATCAACAATATGAGGCTGATCGCCAACACCGAGTTGTCCTGCCCTGCTGGCGACCAGGCTTGCTTCTGCTCCCGCTCCAACTGGGCCTACGGTGTTCGCGACTGCTCCCGCCAGGCTTGTGATGCAGAGCAGGCTACTCAGGCCATCAACTACGCCCAGAACCTGTGCCAGGGTAAGGTTATTCACTACTGTCAAGCAATTCTTACTGACTCCACTTCAGGTGTCGCTTCTTCTATCTCATCCGGTGCCAGCGCCAACCCCGACGCGGCTCTCACCATCCTGAACCCGGCTCTCAGTGCTTCCTCGGACGCCACTATGACCGCTTCAGGTGAGAGTGCTTCTATGACTGGAGATGCCTCCCAGTCCGCTATTACTACCGTGCCCCTCGTTGCCCCCGTCACCAACTCTGACGGCAGCGTCATGACCACCACCACTGGCTTCAGCACTGTTTACAGCCCTGTCCCAGAGACAACATCATCCGCTATTACTACCGTGCCCCTCGTTGCCCCTATCACCAACTCTGACGGCAGCGTCATTACCACCACCACTGGTTTTAGCACTGTTTACAGCGCTGTCCCGTTGACATCTGGTTCAGTCAGCCCGGTCTCAAGCGTAGCCTCCTCTCTCGAGTCCGCCTTGAGCTCTGCTCTGTCCTCGGCCGCCAGTGGCGCTTCATCCGCCACTGACTCCGCTGCCTCCGCTGCCTCTTCGGCCACTGGTGCCGTCGGTTCTGCTGCCAGCTCTGCTGCCTCCGCTGCCGGCTCTGCCGCTTCCAGCGCTGCCTCCTCTGGTTCCGCCGCCAAGGTTACCGGCCTCCCTGTCGCCGCCGGTCTTGCCTTCGCTGCCTACTTCCTCTAAGCGCCTTTTCGCTGTCCAAGGTCCTATCCCGACGGAGTAATGTGCATAATGGATAATGAGGTGGAATGGAACGCGAGGAGGACTTGGATATCTCACTCTACATTTGGCGATGGATTGAATACACCCTAGTGTTCGATTCGAATTTTTACGACCTTCACACGATGGCTTAATGGGTACAACTCATACGCCGATGACTTTTCATGTATAGCGCTTTCGCGCTTTGATACCCTCAGTCTCGGCTTGTGGGAAAGCGTTCTAGTGTTCGGACGCTAGTAGATAATAATGACTGAATACGATAATCGCTCACATCATATCTTCCCATCTCTTGCACCTCGCCTGATGACCGTTGTGACTTCCAGTGCAGTGCTTAAACCCTGATGACGGTTGGCGTGGAAACCGTTGTGCAACTTGTATGTGAAGTGAGTAGCACCAATGACCTGTTGTGACGCCATCCTCGTAGCCACGTTGAGCGACAAGACGTAGTGCTACGGATCACAGGCGCTTCGAGAACTACGACGTAAGGAGCCGAAAACATGGGACCGGTGGTTTCTACGTTGAACATTGCACTTGGATTGAAGAATTGAAGAAGCTCGTGAAGTGAGGTCGACATAGAGTTCCTCAGCCACAGATGATCACGCAGGATGAGCGTCATCTTGGCTCCACAAGTTGCTGACATGTTGCTCCACACGCATGCCTTTCCCTGCACGTCCCGGCCCGCTGCGTATGTGTGATCGTCATTCCCTGCGCATTGCGGAGACGCTCCGTTGCTTGTGTGGTTCTGGAAGATGACGCGTGCAGTGGTGATGCTGTGGCTGTTGAGCGAGCACTGCTAGCTGCGCGGCTGAGCAGAGCAGCCGACTAGGGAAGTAGTTGGAGCAGCGGATTCTGAGGCCTGACGCTGCAAGGAGGCTGGGATGGAGTCTTGGTGGACTCTCAAAGGACTCTCTCGACAGAGGGCTGGGGAACTAGTCGTATGCACATCTGTCGCTCCGGCATTCGGCACGCTGTTGAGACGTAGGGGGTTACCGATGTGGGGTGGTGAACACGTGAATGCATGCGCACTTCATTGTTTCGCTACTTTGGGGCCTTACACGTGTGTGGCATTAAGCGGTGATGATTGAGTCGTCGCCGTTTGGACTCGAGAGGCGGTTTGCTTGGTGGTGCCGAGGCAGGCGATTGTCGAGGCTGCAGAGCTGGATTGCTGCCTGGCGGTCCCTGGCGGTGCCTGAACGTTATCTTGTGGGAGCCTGAAGTGAGACGGCACAGAAGAGATTGTATGTCGCGTGCACTTTCTCTCCCTCGACCGTTTCTTTTCCTTTTCCTGCAAAGTCAAGTTGTGAACGGTTTGCTCCAGCTCGTCACGCTCCTTCTGCAGCGTTGTTTGCGAAAGACTTGTTTGCATCATTACTTTTGACGTCGCTGCAAGTAGCTGTGAGATCCGATCTCAAACGTACTTGCATCTGAACCTCACCTCATCTCCATGCGCAAGAAGGTCACCTTCGCAACCATGGCCGACAGAAAGGATAGTGAATCCCTGAATCTGTCACATCCGCAGACGAACGTGCAATCGCAAGGCAATGGCCTCGTACAATCTGTGAAGCGTCTTGCCCTTGCAGCCCGCCGCACTGCACAGGCCCTACATGCCATCAAATACCTGCAGAGAAGCCTTTCGATCGTGACAGAACTGGTACTAGAGGTTTGCGCGCTTTCTGGGATGCTATCTAGCCTCGAGGAAGATCTGTTGCTCCAATATGCTCTAAAAGCCACATGCAAGAAGCACATGTGGACCAAGGAACATCATGAGAACCTCATGCAATCGATACAGGAGTGCGAAGACGTCTTGAGAGCTACCTGCCGTGCAATACGGACAGCTGACGAACGGTTCCGCGTTGCAGCGAGTTCGAAGAGAGCAGACAACTACATCGACCATTTCCAGCTGGACGGTGGGTCTAGGGCGCTGGATGCTGTTCCGAGATGCTTCCACCTTGTGTCGAAGACCAAGGTCATGGTTCGATACACTGCTTTGTCGCGGATCGAAAACCTGTAAGTTTACTCTGCAATCACTCTTAAAGCAGGCTAATCTGACGATCTTACAGCAGTGACGAAGAAATCCAGGACCTTCTTCGTCTCACTCTGGCACTTCAGCACAGCGATCTAGACGCCGTATGGGCACGCAAAGATGAGCTGTTTGCTTCGAAACAGATGCAGCAGTTCTCTATTCCATCGCACATATCTCACGCGACCTGCATCGAACCTTCCGAAGAAGAGTCAACATCAACGTCAACGACACCAAATTCGTGTCTAAACCCGAACACCAGTTCAGCCCTGTCACCAGAATGCGCATCGGCGGTGGACCCATCGAAGACGAAACAAGGAAAGATGTCGTTTGGCGAGCCTAGCGTCATCAAACCAACTTCCAGCAGCTCTCCTTTTGCGGACATACGACCAGCTTCCGCGTTTGCCAACTACAGTCAGCCAACAGCGAACCCATTCATCCCCAAACCGCATCTGGAAGCATTAATCATTCGGCCAGTAATGCACACAGCCGCGACAAACAGCATACTGTCTTACGTAGATGAGCCCCTACGACTCAGCGAGGAAGTAATGCAGATGCAGCTGCGCACCCAAAGGCCAGACTACTCGATTATGGAAGAGCTTCTCAACCTCCACCCTCTGCAATTGCACGTGCTGCAGCGCAAGGCAGCGCAACGTCACGGACATATTGTCTCAGTACAACATGGTAAGGCCCTCGTTCTGAACACGATAATGGGCTCTCTGGAAGTCAGGCCTGTAGTTTGTCTCATCTCGACTACGACGGCCCCTCCGCAGGAGCGCACTGAGCTTTTTCACTCACCAGCTGTCACTGACAGGTTTGCTCTGTATTCTGGCGAATTTGATACCAGCAATGCTGGCAAGGGTCTCTTTGGTGGAGTGTTGGGCAACAAGCCGGCACTTGTGCCCGCTTCGGGAGGTAGCATTTGGCACCCAACTACAACAGGCCTTTTTCAAAATCTCGTACCAGGGACTAAAATGCCCGCACCTTCTCCCTATTCTTCCAATCTACCACCTGCAACAGGTCTCTTCCAGCAGGTTAGCGGCCCACTCATAGCGACCTACTCTGACTTCCCACCTGGTGCTGGTTCTACAAGCCGGCATTCGTTAGTAGAAGCTTACTCTCGCTATCTCCACGAGAAGGGCGAGACCTGTACGCATGTCGAGCCTGCTGAATGCAAGGGCGAGTTTCAGCACTATCAGACTATCACAGCGAACAAGGAGTGGCACGCCAAGGATCAGTCACTAGAGGAGATCCGCGTGGCTGACTATGATGCTGGACGTACAGGTCGATCGCTCTTTGCAGGACGCCTCCAAAATTTTGGAGGCCCAGTACCACTATCTACCTCAGTGGGCACGTCGAAGACTGCGTGGCACCCAAACCCTCCAAGATGTGGAACCTTCGCTGAATTTGCAGTGGATGAATCTGAGCAGGCACCGGCAGTCACGAAGCCAGGCACTTGTTCAAATTCGATGCACGCGACCCCGGCACTCTTTCCATTCAACAACAACGCGTTTGGAAACCAAGTGGAGAACTTGAAGCCTCTCATACCATCAAACGATCCTCAGCCAGGTGCACTCACGTCTGAAGCTCCCGCCACGATACAGTCACCGCCCAAGAACATTACTCGTTGTTTCGCGACCCAACCGAATGGTGGTCTGTTCGGAGGACTCGTGAGTAAATCTAATGATTCACCCTTCAGTTCCACTACGGACCCTACTGCGACTTCCATCGGACTATTTGGAGGAACCCCGACACTTTTTGGAGATGCTGCATCCACTTCAGGACAACATCATTCCTCGTGTCTCGTAGGCTGGAGCCCTTCCGCACAAGCAGCTATTCCTACAACATCGCTCCCGACTCCATTCCAGCACCGCGATCAGACACAGACGGGATGCGCTCTTCTTGCCCAACCTCCAGGTTCTCCGCCACGACCCGTCGGTCTGTTTGGTAATCTGAACGCGAATTTAGCGAAAACCACATCAGTTCAATCAACTCAGATTGCACCTTCTTCTTCTTCTTCTTCTTCTTCTTCTTCTTCTTCTTCTTCTTCTTCTTCTTCTTCTTCTTCTTCTTCAGCTCCTAGTTTGTTTGGCGATGTGAGCTCACCGACTTCGAAGCCTCCTCTCGCCAGCTTCGGCCAGCCGACTGAGTCTACTACCCTCGCTTCAGATCAAAGAGTGCCTAAATGTACCTTTGATGCTCCTGTGATCGGCGAACGAAACACTCTGCAAGAATATCAAAGACAATTGAGAAAGCTTGAGAAGCATAACGCAGAAGCAAGACGTGCTGAGGCGGCGGCGGCGGCGACGACGAAAGTTCCGCACAATGCTGCTGCACCACTGGGTTCCGCCAAGTCAGCCTCGATTGATGAAGTCATCAGTGCTCTTTTGAGTGACGATAAATCTGAGGAGGAAAAGGAGGCCTGGTATAAGGCGGGACTCACTACGCTATCGGGCTCAGAGAACACGACTATCATGTACAAGGATACTAAATCGCCTAAATGGAGCGAGGCAGTGAATATGTCAGATAAGCGACCGGGGTATTAAGAACACGATGCGGGCGAAGCGGTGAATTCTGTACAGGACGTGATCGCAGCGGAAGAATCACACCGCACCTTCGTCACTTTCGTCAAGAGAGAGGCAGGTGGTTGGGCCGCTAACATGCTCGGAAAATGGTGTTCCATGGCAATTTGCCGATAATCTGCTGACGAAGATGGTCTACACTGGGGTTGTGCAATGGGAACGTCCTTGTGGCGGGTTCTGAATGGAACCCTGCTGTTGTTTCCATCGCCTACACAAGGGCAGATTGTAGCAAAGCATTATATGTAGTTTCAAGAAATTAATAGATCAAACAGATACTTACAAGATGTCTGTTAGTCTCTTCATTGTGAGTCGTGTATGTCATCCGTACAGGATCTTCGGGAGCACGTCATTAAGCAAAGACAACTTTGGGCTCAACCCCATGCATCCGACCACTAGTAACTGACTCCTCGCGATGAAACCGCTGACTGGTATCGAGCAGAATGGAAACGACCATCTCCCAATACATCATTTGAATTTTCGGGGTTTGTTACGAGTCATGCACAGCCGTGAAAACCGTGCCGACAGACTGCACTCAACATGTGAATTATGTCGCAATCTCCTGAACATTGTAGACTCCAACCTCAGATTAGAGATCGGCTTCGCGTCTCAGCAGTGTCAGTAAAGACGGTACGTCAATACCAGCACCAGGCAGACAAGTCGCAAACGTCAGGCCACCACTTCAAAAAACGCTAGCTCCACTCTTCGACAGCGGCGCTTCTACATGAGAAAAAAACCCCCCAGGTCTCACCTCATATATTCTCCAAGGCATTCAGTCCACCACTACAGGCGTCATCATGTCCGCATCTTTACTGCGCACCGCAGTGCTTCTTACAACCGCACTCTACCTCGCTTCAGAAATCCTCAGTTCATACCTCAACACAAACATGCTCGTGTACTTCGAGCAAGATGCTGCTGTGCAGAATCTCATGGCGCTGTTGTCGGACAACAGTTCGTATCCCGAGCCGCCATCGATGGCTCTTAGATACACATCGGGCGAGGAACTCACGCTCTGGAGCTGGCACTTACCCCGGGAAGCCGCTGTTTGCATCCTGCTTTCTGTCCTGAGCTATTACTGGATGGTATGGCTTGAGCGGGTTCTACCAGCGCGGAGACGACGGGCAGAAGGACTTGATTCTGCGGAGGCTGAAGGGTTGGGCGAGAGCGATGTATATGAAGAGAAGATAGTCAAGAGGTGGATAGCGCAAGGTCGTGTGCGACGTGCATCGCTCAACTGGGGCAATACGTTCGTCAAGTGGGTGCTGGAGTTGACTGTTGGACGGCTGTGGTATCACGCTGTTGAACACGTCTTGTATACGCTGCTGAAGTTGCAGCATCCAAGGGACGTGATGCTGGAGATGAATGGCGTAAGTTGTAGCCTAGAAGGCTTCAGTCTGGTTTGCGAAGGTGTATGGCTGACCGTGTAACAGCACATTGCTATGAATCTCTTTGGAGAATACACCTTCTCTATGGCGCCCTTGGCCACGCTGATTGCGTTTGCTGTTGTGCCAGTGCATCAACAGATAATTTTCATTGCCGGTGCAGATCTCCTGGGAACGGTCTTCGTGACGATGTTGGTTCGCGTCTTTGCGGGTTGGGTTGTGAAGACAGAAACAGTGCAAGGAATAATATGCGATATGACGCAAGACGCTAAGGATATGATTACGGAAGAATTCATTGATAATGACTCGGTTGTGCAGTGGGTTCTGAATGAGTGGCAACGGGTTCGTAAGGATGAGTTGTAGTGTGTCGCTGAACAAGATGTATAATACAAGCTTCGATAGCTGCTTTTCAACTCGTTCAAATCAGAATTCAGAGACTATCGAGCATATGGAGCCTAACAGCCAATTTTGATTTGCACACTACTTCCCGCTATACCCAAGATTGTCCCCTACTCTATCCACCAATCTTTCCCGGCTGGTCCGAGTGTACATTTCAGTTGGACATAGCGTAGATATATCTTCATGACTCCCTCTGTACCTGACGCTCTCAGCTCTTCAGCAGTATGGCGCGTGTATGCCGGCTATGCTCCCCATTTGTTGTGGCTCTGGGCCCATCATTCTGGGGGTCTGCTGTGAAACTTGCTAAAAATCGACACCATTGCCAGCAACGTTGATCTTCATAAGTACACAGCTGGTCAGTTTGAACGCCCCCGATACGAGATTGAGAACGCGATCATGGTCGCCCGGTTTCGTGAGGTCACGTATGCCAATCGAAGTGCGTGTAGAGTATGGCAACAGTTATCGATATAGAGACTCAGATATCGGTAGCGCGTCTCAGTGTGAGTGGACTCAATAGCCGTAAGATTGGATGGAGGCATGCTCCTGCTCAGCTGCTTGGAGAAACTGAGACGAGTCATGGTAGGATATTGGAAGGTCAACCAGGGCCGGAGCGTTCTGAGACAGGTAGACCAACGCGGAGATGTATGATGTATGACTGTCTGTAAGTATGGGTCAGTCGTTGCAATGTTCCTCAGATACATGCATCATTTGCCTGCGGGAATATCGACCGTCGGATCGAGACAGGGCTTTTGAGGCGAACTCACGCTACCTGAAGGGACTCCAATGAGGTCGGGCGATGAAAGAGATACCGGAACCGTTGCGATGCTGTAGTCGTCTTGTGTGGCGATTACCAGCTATTTGAGCGGCGGACCTTGGTATAAGACGGTGCTCAAGGGTACTCTAAACGCTATCAGCCAGCGTCGGGTCAGCTCTACAGACTTGTCGTCCTTGAGGTGTGGCCTGATCGATGGTGGTCTGACGGATACCGAGCTTTGGTTTGGCAACTTGGAGAGAGCTTGGCCAGGGAACGTTGCGCAAGTGCCGTCGGTGATGAAGTTCATCACATCGGCATTGCAACACCATCGCTCAGTTGAGTCTTCTGCGTTTTGCGAATACCACGACTCGATGCTGGCGTCGGTAGTCTCCGAGTCCGAGAATGCCCATTCATTATCGACCATTGTATTAGTTTCAAACGTCAGTAATCGAACGTGAGAGCTCACATGTCCTCGAGTGGCTATCGAGAGTAAGGCCATCCGCTCCTTCCCCAATCTAACGTAGAGATTCTGGAAATACCTCGCCCCAAGATGATGCACCAGCTTCTCGTTAAGCTGTTTGCACGTATATCGAAGCTTCGCGATCAAGTTCCGCTGCCATAACTTCGCGTAGCTTTGCACAATGAGCAGGAGTAGCCCAGCAGGCAGGTCATGCAGAGAAGACGCCATCTTGATGAACCTTAGCAGGAGGCGTTAGCTTATATCCATCAGACAGCAGTGGGGGATATCCATACGGACGGTACTGAGACGTGTAGCCCCTATACGTCAGTGGTGGTGATCAGACAGCCGAGGGTGAGGTGACGAAGGTAACGCACGTCGAGCTGAGAAATCGCGCTAGCGCGTCCATGGCTGCGAGGGAAGGTGCGAACGAGCCATGACGCGTGTCAATATTTTACCCTTACCGCCGCTGACTGAATGACAAAGTCGGCATGGCGCAGGACGTGCTGGTGGCATATCAGTTCTCAACGCGTGGCGGCAGAAAGAAGGGATTGAGTGCAGAAGATGTGAGTGGTGAAGCAGGTACGGTGTAGCACAGCAGCGCAGCAGCGTTCTTTGATCTTGCAGCAGGCTATCACTTTTGGTTTTACTTTGCTCACTTCCGCATCTGCGCCAATGTAGCTTTTCCAGCACTGCTCTCGTTCGACTTTCCAAGCTCAGCGGAGATCCATTCGCCAATCTCCGAAAGCTCTTCCATGTTCACGCCAGTAGGCATGCCCAAGCTATGGAACAAGTGGACCAGATCTTCAGTTGCAACGTTGCCAGTCGCGCCAGGGCTGTAAGGGCAGCCTCCCAACCCACCTACTGCAGCGTCAAATGTGCGGATACCGTGCTCGAGCGCTACTACCGAATTTACCAGAGCCATGCCGTAGGTATCGTGGAAGTGTAACGCCAGATCGTGCTTGTCGATCCCAGCAGCATCCAGTGTCTTGAGCAACTTCGCAGTCTTTGGTGCTGTGCCCATACCGGTCGTGTCTGCGACCGAGATTTCGTCTGCGCCCATTTCCAGCAAACTGACTGCCAACTCAGCCACCTTGTGCGGGTCTACATCTGGGCCCTCATATGGGCATCCCAGAGCAACGGAGATATATGCTCGTACTTTTAGATCCATCTCTTTCGCCTTCGACATGATGGGCTCAAAGCGCTTCAGCGACTCTGCTATTGAGCAGTTGGTATTCTTCTGTGTGAACGACTCGGTGGCTGCGGTAAAGATGGAAATCTCATGGATTGGGCTGCCGGCTGAGCTTGACGCTCGTTCCTTACCCATCGCTTCGGCACCGGATGTCGCCGAGGGCATCGCGTTGGGGTCTTCCGAGGAAGTATTCAGCGCTGGACCGCCATCTAGCCCAGGTGAGGGTGGTGGGGTAGGATACGCGTCTTGCCCTGTAGGTGATTGCGCACCCCACAGCTTCAGGAAGTTGTCGAAACCCTTCACGTTCGGGAGAAGCCATTGGTATGTGATCGGCGCGGACGACTGAGGTGTATTACGGAGGACATGTTCGAGGATCTCTGACGAGTTTGCCATCTACGAGTATGTCAGCATCACGACACAACACATCCAAAGCTTCGATCCTACCTGAGGAGTCCATTTCGGCGATACGAACGACCCCGCCTCAATGGTCTTCAACCCAGTACGTGCGAGCCGCTCGACCAGCTCTATCTTCGTCGTCAGAGGAATAGCCTTCTTCTCATTCTGCAATCCATCCCTTGGCCCAACTTCTACAATGCGTACAGCGTCACGGCTAGAGGCGGCGGAGGCGAATGCTCTTCGATGACACGGGTGCCGGGCAGCGAGACGCGCGGAGCGTAGACAAATAAACTTCGAAGACATAACCTGGGGTAATCACGGAGCAAGCAGGGCAATTGAGGCTTGGATGCGGGAACAGTATGGGGTAATAGCGTGGTGGTGAGAGCTGCTATCGACCCTGGATGTGGGGAAGGGCGCCTTGAGCCGAGGGAGCTCGGACGCGTCCCCAGGAACCAGCACTTGGACCTTCCTTGAACCTTCGACAGCCGAGCATCAATAATGCAACTCCCCACAAACTGTTACACAATGGAATCTGGGTGATTGGAAGGGCTGGGTGGATTTTGACAGTGCTCCCTTCCCCAGATTTCGGCAGTGCTGTGCGAGGGCACGTACACGCAGTTGCAGGCTAAGCATTCGGTACCGTGTACCAACATTGCGGACTAAAGACAGTGCTTGGCATTTACGAGAGCTGTGAGCTAAGTCGATTAAGTACAGCGAATCTATCAGTTTCCTGGACAACTTGCAGTCCTTTGAAGCTCAATTTTACATCAGCCGGAGAGCAAGAATCTAGCCGAGAGGAGGCTGGCGCAAACTTTGCTGACGGAAGGCCTTTTGCATGTGCCTGAGGAATTACCCAATGAGTTTCCTGCATGTCGACATCCTTAGTGTCCGTGATATGCGACAAGCACAGACTTCGACTGACATCTTCAGGAACATGACGGCACTGGGGCACTTTCACCGCTCTTTCACGAAGAGCAGCTTCTCACGCGATTGCCCTCGTGTCTAACCACCGGATACGCTCAACTCTGGTCCAGTTTCGACGCTAGATGCAAGCCGTGTGCGGTGCGACTCTAGATCTTCGAGCATTGTGGGGTGCAAAAATAACTTTAGCTCCCACCTCGCCGGAGAGCCGGTCTTGTGATAACCCCGGCACTTCGCATTTCCAATTCCAACTCCAACCGCGAGCTCCTCAACAGATGCTCTCGACCGCGGAAGGACTCCTCAATAGAGTCGTGCATCGATGCAAAATGGCATCTTATGAACATCATGCCGGATAATTAGCAGGATGAGAACGAAGCTCCGCGCAGCGACATTCGAATTGCTCCTGAGTAATACCGGGGGAATTGCCCTCGGTCAGATTTGGGACCCGTCCGCGGGCGTGTTTTGGCCTGCTCGCTACGAGATATCTGCGCCTGTCTCCACACAGCATGAATCTAGTAATTTGTCCAGAGCCTACGATCGTCGTTGAAACAGCATCTGATCGTCGAGGGACTCTGCAATCTAATTGTACGTTGTGGATCTTCGTCCAGACCACGATAAGGGATATCGGCAACGGCGAACGCTCCATGTCGTTGCCTACCATGTCATCGGCATCCCAGGTTCAGAGCGGCTGCCGACATGACCCCGTGAGGCTCAGATCAGTCAAGCTCTGCAAAGGTGCAGCTGTGGGATGGGCTCGGGATTTGTGGACGATTCCTTTATGGTAAGGCAGATCACGCAATGCACATCTGGTCTAAGTTCATGAAGCGCTTCGAGAAGTCCACCAAGAGCTTCGCCATGGGTTTGCAGACAGGGCTCATTTCCCCAGACTTTGAGCTCTACCCCGCGCGCACATGAACGCACCAGTGCCGTTAGGTTTGACTTCTCTAGGTACACATGGTTAGCAACAGGAGGCCTGGGGAAGATACCTTGTCTAGTAGACACGATGTGCCTCCTGACGGGACGTGTGGGAATGCTTGTTACCTCAGAAAAACTGCTGAGTGGGTGGAGCAGGACTGGAGCATACACGAGCGCCAAAGCAGTACCTCTGGCCGATGCGTGTGTCTCTTGGCTTCATCGGCACGTGCACGCCGACCAAAGCGGAAAACCAGCGGTTCAATCATCGGTCAGAAGAGCGAGCCGTCGAAATAAACTCCTAAGATGGCGCTTCTAAACACGCCGTTCTGAAGGAGATTGTTATTAGGGTTAGGGCAGCGAGGCGCCAGTCCTGCATGAAATCAGCTGTGCACTGGAGATGAGCGCCGACAAGATACCCGCAGGCAGAGCAGTAGCGGCGGAGTGGTTTTCAGCCACCAGGTATTGGCTGCTCGTTCCAAGATCGCCGGGCGGAGCACTTGTCATGGTAGTCGCAAACCGTTTAAGGGACTGACATGAGACAATTCAGGAGTACGAGCACTGCGACAACGACAGGCAGTGAGCTCCGCCAGCGGTGATGTCGCTGCTGCGCAGGCACTGCTGGCGTCAGATGTGTGAGTGGGGGCGCGCATCGCTTGCACAAGTCGCCATGGTCATATCTTGTTCACATCAGGCCCGCATGGCTGTTATCGAAGTCAGCAAAACCCACAAGAGCGGTTCGCCAAGAGGTTTCTGCGGAGCAAGAACAGCGCACGCAGGGCCGGGCGACTGACAGCAATGGCACGACTGGCAGGCATCCCAGGCCTTGCGTGCATCGTCTGCATCATTCCTGCTTCTTCCCGGGGGCCCTTCGATGTCATCGCAATGTCCTCATCTGGATCTTCGCTGCATCGCTCAACGTCTGTTCGCGCGTGCTGCCGGTCGCGTGCATTCTGTCGCAGATTGCATCACACTCACGAACACGGCCAGTGTGCTGCAGAGATGCTCTTCTCTCGCAAGAGTCGACGGCCGGGCTTTGTTGCGGGACGATGACGGTGAAGAGCAGCCGTCTCTTTAACCTTGCCCTGCCCGCCCGGAAGGCTTTCAGCTTGGCATATGCTTTACAGCGGGCGGCTTTCGCTGCGCTCTCCAAGTGGTGAGCGCCTGGCGCTGCTATCTTCTACACAGCTTCGGTGCAGCTTCGAAACGGTGTCTCGGTCGGCTCCGTTTCTCACCTGCCTGTCGGTCATTCGCTGCGCTGCCTACGGCGGACCTGACGCTATCAGCGGTGGCTTTGCAGAAGCTTGCCAGCCGAGCAGGGCCCTTGAGCGCTTCTTTACCAGCGTACTCGATACAGGCTCGCTGAATGGTTGAACTTGCATGTTGCTCCGAAGCTAGCAGCCGGTAGTAGATCGTACCCAGCACGAATACTGATTGGTGGACGTTCCGTGGCGTCCAGCCTTCTCCGTCCTGCAAATCCCAGCTTCTGACCGGGGTGCAACACCTTTTCCACGATGTAACCCGACCAGCAGCCCACTCGGGGCTGCAATTCGCCGTCCGTGTGTGGGGTGTGGTAGGGGCTGCCACAGACCAAAGCCTTGTAGCGGCTGCTTCGAACATGCGGGCACCTGGCCGACTCGCTGCAGGCTTCAACCTTCATGCACATCTCAAGATGACCTCCCTCCGCTCATAATATCCTAGCGTCCAGTCTGCCGCGGTATTTTGCATCCTTCTTCTTGGCACACCGACGACCCCTGCCTGCTAGAGCCCTGGCCTTATCATACCGGGGGACCAAGCTCGTACCCTTACCCGTCAAGCCAAATAATACTTACCCACCTTGATGCGCCTCTCTATGCTCCATTGAGAATTGCCCCTCGTCCATTTGTCTATCTTTCTTACACACACCTTACACGACACTCGACTACAGATGCACCATTGTTAGCACTTGTAACAACCATCAACACAACTCACATCACCTAACATGGCTGTCGCTTCGCCTACCACCACCCAGCCCATCGAGGTCAAGAAGGTCGACGACAGCAACAATGCAGCCGCTGCACCCAAGAAGAGGAGAAGAAGAGCACCGGCTACTGGAGCCACAGAGGACTGTTTCTCTTGCAAGAAGCGTTCAGTCAAGTGTGACCGAAGACGGCCATACTGCGGACAGTGTGTCGAGATTGGCAAAGAGTGCACTGGCTATCGTACAACTCTAACATGGGGAGTGGGAGTTGCCAGCCGTGGAAAGCTTCGGGGCATGTCACTCCCTATCGCCAAATCACCATCTACCACCACTGCAACACGGAAGGAGTCGAATGCATCCACCTCCACTGCCAATGGCTCCACCAGCGCCAGCCATCATTCGTCCAGCTTCAACAGCCGAGCAAGCGTCGATTTCGGTATCCACTCGCCCACAAGTCCCATGAGCCCCGGCAGCATCTACTCAGCCCCGCAGGAATACCAGTACTTCGGCCCAACCAGCCCAATCCCCATTCCCTCGCCATCGACCCCACTTGGATTTCCCATGCAGTCACATGGAGAGCACTTCGACATGATGCACCCACTTACCTCGAAGATGAGAAGACCATCACAGCTCAGCAGAGGCCCTCTCCAGAGGCTACACACCTCAATACACTTGCCATTCGATGAAGGTGGCCTGTCAGCCTCGACTGCATCGCTTGGCACATATAGTGATAGCGACTTCCCGTCACCTGGAGAGTACCCACACACCCCTGCAGATGAGTTCCCTTTTGCGGATCCCTCCATCCCACGGTATTCGCCTCTCCACTCCTACGACCAGGCACAGATCGGCTCGATGGATAGCTTTTTCTATGAGGCTCCTCGATCATTACCCATGGCGGACGACATGAGCTCCAGTGTCAGCTCAGATCAGAGCATACAGGACTATGTCGAGGTGAGCTCGGCACAGCAGAGCATGGGTCCCATTGTGTTTCACGATGTTTTTGCGGAAGGGGATGTAAGCTCGAGTTATACTGCGTTGTCTCAGCCAGCTTTCTCCTTTCTTCCATCGGAGGGTACGTCTATGTCTTCTTACGGTTCCGGTCCCCTGTCTCTCGACGTACTCTCGCTCACCACATCTATTCCTCAGAGCCTTGCCATCACTTCGCCCCTTTCCCCTCGGATGCTATACCTCATGGACTACTACGACAAATTTATATGCCCGGTACTGGTGGCTTTTGATGGCCCATCAAATCCCTACCGCATGCATATCATCCACCTGGCCATGCAGAACCAAGAACTCCAGAACGCCATCGCCGCGCTAGCAACAAATAACATGCGCATGCGTGGCGGTCTGGAAGGACGGCGATTGAGCGCACCTGAAGACTATCGCCTGATTCCGCAGCACGCGTACTCGCAAATGACTACTTCTGAGCTACGAGAAATGCATGGTCAGCCGACCAGTGAGGAGAAGCACTACAAGGCGCAATCCATTGCCCTATTGAACAGGAAACTAGTGGACATCAACGGCTCGCAGGACGACTCCGTTCTAGCCACTCTGCTAATCCTCTGCTTATTCCACGTTTGTGACTCAGGATTCACAAAGTTCAAGACTCAACTAGCAGGTGTACAGAAGCTGCTTGCTATGCGCGATAGGACTGTGCAGTCTGAGTTTGTGGGATGGATCGAGCTTTTCTTCACGTGGTTCGATGTCATGACAGCAGCTGTCAACGACCGGGAGATCGAAGTTCGCGGCGACTCACTGGACATGATGAATCTCACTGCGAATCTTGGCGCACTGGAGCATCACTCTGGCTGCGAAGGCCGTCTGTTCAAACTGATTGCTCGACTTGGAAGGCTTAACCTACTGAGCCAGAACCGACCTGTACGCGACAACGACGACACGCCGCAGTCTTCTCCACGACCGAAAAAGATTAATGACTTCTATTCTTTCAACTTTGATAATGTTGACGGTAATGGCTGGGGCACACCGATCGTCGAGTTTCAGGATCCCTTTGCATCTGCACGCGAGGATCCACGCTCTCCGTTCTGGGTTGAGTGGAACGATGTACGAGTTCGTCTGCAAGAGTGGGAGTTTGGTGCGCCGGGCGAGAACGCCGCAGACAATTGCGAAGCATCGTCTTCGACGCTCGCTATGTCTCCCAACGAGGCCGCCCTCCTTCACATCAGTGAGAGCTTCCGCTACGCAGCGCTGCTCTACACTGAGCGCCTTGCCCACCCCACACTGCCAGCCGGCGCACTCAACTTCCAGAATCTTGTCGCACAAGGCCTCTTCCACATCTCACAGATCGGCATCACAAGTTGCGTCAACAAGTTTCTGCTTTGGCCCCTGTTCATTGTCGGCACTGAGTGCGTCGATCCTGAGCACCGCGCCGTGGTGCGACAGCGCTGCGTCGAGATCCAACGCGAAAGTGGCTTCTTCAATAACCTCAGTGGTCTTGAAGTGCTCGAGCGCGTATGGCAGGACGATGACGAGTGGGTCGATGGCGACATGCAGGGCTCACGACAGGGTCCTTTTGGTACATCACAGCAGGCGTTCCGATGGAGAAAAGCGATGGATCGCGTCGATGGAGAATACATTGTCATCTGATTTGTGGGTGGGGTGCAGCGGGATCTCGCATCTAATGCATGGAAGCCGGGGTTCACATTGGTTCGGCCAAAATTGGTGATGCGTTGAGCGATAACGTTGATTGTTTGTATATATCACAGGATGTTATGGGCATCGATACCCTGGCGACGACGAAGCAGCTCGATCTGCTATTGAATAACGAAATGTATGAAAGCGTCATTATTCTACTCTACAAACACTGCACCTCAGCCTCTTCTCATGATCTATGCTCCCGTCGCAGCGCATTACGGCACAGCTTGACACTCTACAGAAGCAAAGTTAAAGGATGTGTTAGCTCCCAGGGCCCCAGGTTCGTAGCACGGGCTCACCCACCGGTGAACCCTAGTCCCACAACAACAACAACTTCGTGCACCACACAAGCATCGCCCCCATCTTGAGCCTCCTCGCTCACGTCCTTAACTCGTCACTCCACAGCCTCACCCAATCTGCAGCGCCTTCACCGCAGCCAGTCAGCATCCCCGCCTCACTCGCACGACTCGACGCCTGCTGATCTCTTGCCCCTGCCCCTCAGCCACCGACTCATACACAACGGCGCTGCGACGCCTTCCGTTCATGTTCCACTGCGTCGAATGCGCGCCAAGCATCGCTCTAAAGTGCGTGGTTGGTCCGGCCGCGGCGGGATTAAGACGTGTACGCGGCAGTGTTCGGGCACGCCGTGAGCGTTCGCAGGAGACGCGCGCTCGTTTCGCCTCCTGCGCTGCAAAGATAGGAACTGTGAGATCTGTGGCTGTGAAGAGTTTGCGTTGTTGTTCGTGGTTTCCATTCTTACATTTAGTGTGACGCGTTGAGCACTGCTTGAGTTTGGTGAGGGTGAAGGTGCGATGCGCCCCACGCCCTCCAGCGCACGGTTCGAGTCATCGCCGCAGATCTCTACCAGGTACTGCGGTTCCTGCAGTGTTCTGCTTGCTGGTTGCACATGTAAATCTGCGCAACGAGCTGGACGAGCAGATAGCCGGCTTGTGCTTGCTTGCGGGCCTTGAACTGCCACTGACTCTAACAGTATTACTTTTGCGTACCGTACCCACGGCCAGCGACGGCGTGCGCGTTACTACGAGCATGTCGCCGTATGGTAACGAAACGACAGCCTACCCCATGTCCCTCGAAAGCCATCATTTCGTCGCCGCGAAAGATCAGGGGCGTTTGTTTCCCGCCTCTATCGTTGCATGAAAACGCACCATCGAGTCAATCTCCGTGGTTGCATACTCCTGACAGCGACACAGTTGGCTACCAACAACAGCACGGCATGAACAGCAATTCCAAGCGCCCCATGGACCAGAATAGTGTGGTGTTCACATCCAACTACTGATCCAATGGTGTGCCGGAACGTGAGCGCCGGATCCAGACATCCGTGCTTGGTCCGCACCTAAAGCGACTACACAAAGGCTATTGACGATCGACAGGCATGGGCAGCTGTCTCGCGCACGCGACAGGCAGGCTTTTCAGGAGCGCACGCGTGCAAGTCGGACCGCGATGCAGGGCTTCTAACGGCAGCGTTGCGAACCGCACTTTCTCTCCCTGCCTATACGTCGAGCAACTTACCCGAAGTAGTACTACGTGTGAATGGCGTTCTAGAAGCGGTGCATGTGATATTGTGGGGAAACGGCTCTGTTCAGTACGGAAACAGCAGAAAGGACGAAGTAGCGCGTTTTGTTTCAGAGGTGCTGACAGCAGGAGCAGCCCGTGATTCAAGGGGCAGCGGACGGAGGCTGTGGGGCCGCCATCTCCGCTGTGAATCTGTGACAGAGTGGCGTTGGTAGCTCTGAGCGCTTCGTAGCGAAAGATGTGTTTCGGGTGAGGTTGCTGCTTCGGGTCAAGTTGGAGCAGAGTTGCCGATGTGCCCGGTTCCGCTTGCCGGGCGAGAGGTAGACATCATGACGTAGGAGACGAGAAGCGCGACTGCGCCTGACTCCAAACGCAACACAAGCAGAGATGGAAGCACTCTTAGATTCCATACTTTGTCCCAACAAGACCTTGTCGCACTCGCTATTTCAGTCCAATATCTCAGTAGAACAAAGAAATAGTTCGGATCTGAACAGTGCTCGATCACCATAAACACATGAGACACTCATCTCCTGGTAGCAACAAAATGCCACCCAGTTTCAAGTTTGTTGATAGGTCGCAGCTCGACTATATATCCACTTACCACCATTATGTGCGGTACAATTGTTTGTGGAATTAACAAGTGGACATGTCGGCACTCGAGCGAGCTGAGAGCATAAGCCAACTGCTGCGGCGGCTGACGGGGAGAGCACCTATGTCTGAGGCCTACGCTGGTCACGCGTCTATCACCAGTGATCTCGCACCGTTGATCAGTGAACATGTCCAGCCCCACCTTACCTTGTATTCAGCGAACGGCAGACACGATTCGCAGTCGCCGCACTAGGGACAAAGCTGTGCAGTGAACGAACAAGTACGCCAACACACTAACAACGAGTGGGTTGTCAGTGCCTCACCATTAGACAACGATGCCATCCAGCTTGTCGTTGATGACACTTTCATCGCAGACGTTCTCGTATCTCTCTTGCCCCAGCGTGCTCTTTGCGCGTGCGAGCGGGCCTCGTATCCTCCTGGTGGATACTCGGCAGCGTCATATGCAACCTCAGCAGTAACAGAAGACCACACTTCTCCAGAAGCCCACAACGATACCTCATACACTCCAGCAGACTCATCTTCGCCGCCCAACCTCACCGAAGAACAGAGCACACTCCTTCCCCGCCCTCTCGCGCACTCTTTCTCCCTCTCACTATGAGACATCCGCCGCACTGCAATCGACTTCGCAGCCCAGCAGCTCGACGAGTTCCCCTGAACCAAGCTCGAGTACCGCCGCTGCACCGAGCAATTGAAACACTCCTCCCGCACTAGGAGTTGGGCACAGGACGTCTCGCGGACAGGAATAAGTGATAGACTTGCTGCATGAGTAGAGATAATGTGTTTAAGGTGGTTGGGCGAGAACGCATTTCGGATTCTGCGTGTGCTGCCGTGGGTGAGGGGAGGGAGAGTTGGGCTCGAGGAGGTCGAGTACGAAATGGTGATGGAAGGGAGGTAAGTTGGTGATGGGCAAGGGGTGAGGTGAGAGGGATATTTGGAGAGCGATTTGGATGTGTTGTATGGTCAAGAGAATTTCGGCTTTGTGACTGACTTACTTACTTCCAGTGTCTGGATGATGTGATTTGCGTCAACAGATTGCTTGGGCTCGTTGTTGCATTGAGAGTCAGCAACGGTGAATGCTATGCTTCAATGATACATCATAGTCGTTCATCCAAATCACCGCTCACGCTTGCGCTCACGCACGATCTCTCGTCCTACGTCGTCTTTGATTCTCCAGAGCAACGTACTCTTGCGAATCTCTCTTTACAACGACTTAACCTCGTCATCCCAAGTCCCACCGCATCATCCGGGACATACAAAACCCTCCTCACTCCTTAGCCAATGCTTCCGCGCTTCTCGCGCCCGCATCCTCCCAGCCTCCAGCACTCTCCCAAACCAGTAAACCACACGAACGCCCATACGGACCGCCCACTACAATAACACATCCCACTATACCTGCCTTTCGTGCCTTGCCCCGCTGGCCTGCACCAGGCAGCTGGCTGAGCGCTAGCGGCTCACAACCCTGCACTTTGGCTTGCTTCTGTTCATGTAGAGGGGTGTTGTAGACTAGGCTGGGCGCTAGTACGCGCTTCTACATCAGCGAGCATGTGAAGCTTGGTACCCTATCCTATCCGGATTTGTGTATGCTTTGTCGAACAGACGGGAGGTTCGATGCAAGCGAGCTTCGTCCAGCATCGGCGTCGACGCTGTCTGCTTTGCGTAAATAAGAGCAGGCGTGTAGCATGTGCAAGAGTGTGGGCGGCAGGCCAGGCTGCTGACTTCCCGCAGGTGCAGCTCGCTTGAGCGCGACCTTGTGTGGGGTGGTTTGAGTCCAGCCGCTTTGTACTCCTAATTGTGTGGAGACCGGACATTGTCCCGACTCACAGCTTGAGCGCCGCCTAAGTGATTATCTGGGCGATTGCGTGCTCGAGTGGGTGATAGGTGGATAGCGCTCCAGCGCTCTCTTGAGAACGTTGAGGTAGATCGCAGCCTCGTATTGAGCGGGTACCTCGCAACTGTGCATGCTGGATTGCTCGTATGCTGCGGGACTTGCATTACGAGGAAGGATACATCCGTCCCTGGACCCCTCGCTCCAGCAACGGACGGGCATATGACTCCTTCGGCAGAACCTCCGAAGGCATTTGATGCCCAGGAATGATGTGATTGTCCAAGAAGACCGGTGCCGTTTAACCTATCACGGGACGATGGAATGTGTGAGCATTGCAAGTGCCAGCGCAAACTGTCCGCGATCAGCACGCTTCTAGAGCGTGCAAGTAGAGCTAAATCGGTATCAACCTACTTCTCCACATGTTGGCGTTGACAGGTCGTGCATGCTCGCCCACGTACTGTGACAGGTACACCTCGCTGCATCAATAGCTTGTTCGAATGTCGTGCATGTTTCGATAGCGTCTTACGCAGAGCACTTGATTGGATTAAAGTCGTGGGACATGCGATGGAAGGTCGCAAAGAAGACCGCGGAACAGCTCGGTTGCCGTCGGACTCTGGGGTCGCGAGGCGAGCCGTGCTTCGATAACGTTCTGGAAGAGCAGGGCTGGTGATGCTCGACACGAGGGCGTTATCGAAACCCTATGCCGCATTGTGGCTTTGGCTCGTGATAGCGATGGGCTTCGTGGTCAGATGCCTGTGTATATTGCTCTGCTTCTTGTTGAGGAGGCATCCAATGCGCTGGTTGTTCGTGTGTTGGAGTATCGTGTGAAGCTCGGAGCTGTCTGTATCAGGAAGGTAGATAATGTGTGAGATGCTGCTAGCCGCGTGAAGCTTAGAAGCGGACAGCTGCGGAGGAGGCTGGGAAGCCCTGGCTAACAGCGGTACGGGAGATTAAGCGAAGGGAGCTAGGGAGGAGTAGGAAAATAGGAGCATTTGTCGATGTCAGTGACATTCGATACAGTTCACGACGTTGGACGGCTCGTGCTCGTGATAAGTGACGATGATGCATATGAAGGTCCGAGATTCAATCACCGGCACCGAACTCCTGCAAATGTCGGTCTTGCTGTCATGTGCCGCTACATACTCATCTCGTCGGCGTCTTCTTCCTTGTAACTCACTTTGGTCGCAGCTCTGCCTGACTTCTTCCGTGTAGGCGCGGGACGTGCAGCTCGCTTCTGCACGGCAGGAGCCTCGTCCTCCTCGCCCAGATCACTGAGCGGTGGCGAGCTGAGGCCATCTTCGTCATCGGATGGAGAGGGTGTAGGAACGGCCTTCGGTGTCTTCTTCTTTGTTGAGCTAGCAGCCCGTTTGGGCGCCGCTTTCGTAGCTGGAGTCTTGACTTCGTCAAGGCTTGCAGCTTCACTAGCGACGGAGGCATTGTCGGTGGCTGCGGTCTTCTTCTTCTTGGCGGGGGTAGCTGCGCCCTCCTCTTTCTTCTTGATTATGCGCTTCGGTGGCCGAAGCCATTCCTCCATTGTGGGCGGCCAGTACACTCGGCCCTCAGGCCCGCCCATGCCCACCTCCTCATCAGGCACAATTGGAGGAGGGACCTCCTCCTCCTCTGCCTCGAGCTTCATGTCGATGTCCTCGAGATCGTCAGTCTTCTTCTTGCCCTTCTTAGGCTTTTTCTTTGGCTTTGGCTTCCACGGCCTGTTCTCATCAGGTCTCTGATGTGGAACGATGTCGTTGATTGTCTCAAAGCCTGGCAGCTTGAACGTCCGCATGAGCTCGAAGACAGCCTGCTCTTTGTCCTTTGCTTCGATCATCAGGTCCATCGTATCTGGGCAGGGAGGGAAAGTCATCACACGCGGTGAGTGCTTCCTTCGATCCCTTCCAGTAATGGCACCTGGGCATGGCTCAGAGTAGTGCATCTTTGGTGTGATGTTCTTTTTCGACCACGTCTCAAGAATAGCAGGATACATATTCATCACATCTTTCGTGCCTTCCCGGAGCTTCGTGTTATCGAAGAGGATGTTGTGGTGATGGAAGTCGAGCACGAAAGGAATGTTGAGCTCCTGACACATTGGCAGCAGTTCGTGAGCGTTCCATACAACATCATCGTTCTCGAGGACGAGCCTTTTCTTGACTTCGTCCGAGAGCCTTGCGTAGTTCTCACGGAACCTGTCTAATGCAGCAGGCTTGTCGCCGAATGCACCACCCAGATGCATGATCATGACAGCGTCACGATCTTGTTGAGGTGGCAGCTTCAGCAGCGACAGCATCTCAGCGTGATACTCAAGATCGCGGATGGCATTATCAATAACAGATTTCCGTGGTGAGCCCAGCTGTGTGAACTGGCCAGGATGTGTGGTGACTCTGTGGCCGAGCTCGCCAATGACTTTACCAGCTGCAGCGAGTGCTTCTGAGGCGAAGGGTGCAAGCTTGTAGCCGTATTCTTCGTGGCTGGCGAACGGAAACATCTCGCTGCTCAAGCGCATGAATCTGATGCCGTATCTGTCATTCCACCGAATCATTTTGATGATATCTCGGACATTGGCCAAACCTAGCTCTTGCACATACTTCTGTCCTCGTGCATGATCAGCCGGCTGATCCTTATCAGGGCGGTTCTTGGTTGCATGCTCGGGCTGAGAGGGGTCCTTCAGAGGGTGGCGATGTTCGATGATACTCGCGATCCGGCACGTTCTGGAGCTGAACACGGGAGGATTGGCGTTTCGAAGGTAGGTGTTGAGACAAGCCTGACGTGCATGTTAGTTTGGTCAGATTGCATGGGGTCATGCAGGGGACGTACATATCCCAACCGCCCCTTCCACGGAAGAGGAAGGTATTCAGAATTCACAGGAGGTGGCCGTGCTAGGGCCTCCTTGAGTTCCACCTCGTCCCCCTCTTCACCGTCTATCCCTTCGGCTTCAGGATCGCCAGTAACACCCGCATCCTCTGCAGGGGCAGCGCTCCCCAACGCGCCATTTGTAGACGCGATATTGCTGTCTCCACCCTCAGTTTTCACATGCGCCGCGCCAGCCTTCTTCTTCTTGGCTCTGCCGGCTGCTGGCGCTGCAGAGGTGGCCTCAGCTCCATCAATGCTTTCGGTACCGTTTGATGGAACTACCTTGACCTCCGTGGTTGCATTCTGCGAGGTTGAAGGCTTAGCTGGGGCCGCATTGACTCCATTTACTGTATTGCCGGCGTCGATGTCGTGCTGGTGCAAGTGGACCTCTCCTTCGGCGCATTCATGCCCATCAGGCGAAGCCCGCAGAGCATTGGGCGCATCAAGCACCTCAGGGTTAACGTCTGGATTCGTGATTGCAGCACCCCCACGAGATGATTGTCGGCGTGGCAGTTGGTTGCCCTTTGCTGCAGGCTTTGGCGGCAGAGGCACTTCTGAGCGGCGCATCTTTAAACGATCCACAGGTGCTTCACCGGCCGCAGGCGACGCAGCTGCAGTGGAAGCCTTACGCTTCGGAGGCATGACGGTAAGATAGGGGAACGCTCGAAAGTTATGCAAGACAAGTGGCGCTCGCTGTGCTATTCGATATGCAATGGAAGGACCAGACTTCTGTACAGAACGTATCATCAAAGAGGAAGGTCAACGTGAGATGGAGGAGAGAGGCTTTTCGCGCCGAAAGTATAGAGTAACAGAGACGTGCAATTGCTTCTGCCAGCCATGTTGAACGAGAAACGCGTCAAGCTCTGAGCGCTGCGCGAAAGACATGACGACGTCATATCGATAAACGAAACTGGCTAGCGCGATGGGTCCGATCGATCTTGCCCGATTAGCGAGTGAGATCATCCTTGTCAGCTCAACACCACGAGCTCTCCTCACAACAATGGCACTGTAGCAACTGCGTACCACTGAAGGTTTGCATCTTAGCGACGCTGGTCTAAATAAGCTTCATGCTCAGAGTATAATTCAGCTTCACATAGCAACACTGCTGCAGTGATATCATTCGATTATCTAAATGGCATACTTAGAAGATCTACACGACGAACGTGCCAACGCCTCAACACAACAACGATCAGATCTTGAATCATAAAAACCCGTAAGGGTATTCCTCAAAGCTTCCTATACACATCTCCGCGTTTTCACGTTTCCGTCTCCGTCTATCGCTCCACAATCAAATGCTGATGAAGAAGCTCTTCTCACCCTCCTTTGGCTCAACCCACGCCCTCTTGAGAATCGGATCCGCACACGAAATCCTGATCCTCTCCACCGTCGCCGGACTGACCAAGTGCAGCACATCCGTCTCCCCGAACTCCTTCCTAGCTGCCTTCAACGCATCGCGGATAGCGAAGAAGACCGAGCTGCCCATGAAGAGAGGCGGTTCACCTGCTTAATGTCAGTGGCACGGCCTCGGTGGCAGTGAAACAACGGGGAAGGAACTCACCAACACCCCTACTCCTCTGGATAGTGCGGAGGTTCTCCCAGTTGACATCCTTCAGTAGCGAGACATTGAAAACCTGTGGTATATCCCTGAACCCAGGGATTTTATAGTTGCCTGGCCCGCGGGTAGCAATCTGACCCGTACTCCTCTGCCACAGGCTCTCCTCGGTAGTAAACAGGCCCTGGCCCTGCACAAACGCGCCCTCAATCTGTCCATAGTCAATCGCGGGGTTGATGCTGCGACCGACGTCCATCTTGATGTCGGCGCGTCGCGCCGTCCAGTCGCCGGTCAGCGTGTCGATCTCGACCTCTGCTGCGGCAACGCCCTGTGTGAAGTAGAAGAACATCTGTCCCGTGTTCTCGCCCCAGACGTAGCCAATGTCGGGCGTTTTGTAGAACCCTTGGGCGGAGAGGTTGCAGCGGTCGAAGTACGCCATGTGCGCAAGATCCTTCATGGTGGCCCCCGGGCCGAGTTTCTCGCGGTACGGAGCCAGGCGCTCATTGAGCTGCGCGCACGCGTTGTAGATGGCGTACCCGTTGAGGTCCGAGGACGCGGATGCGGCTGTGGAGCTCGAGTTGGCGACTGTGTTGGTTGCGGTGTCGCTGATGAAGACATTTTCTAGCGGGACTTGCAGCGCTTCGGCGGCGATTTGCGTCATCTTTGTATGCAGACCTTGACCCATCTCTGTGCCGCCGTGGGCGACGAGGATCGAGCCGTCGTGGTAGATATGCACGAGTGCGCCGGCTTGGTTGAGGAAGAGCGCGGTGAAGGAGATGCCGAATTTTGTGGGCACGATTGCAAGACCGCGCTTATTCCACTTGTGTGTCTTGTTGAACTCTTCGATCTCGGCGCGTCGGCGAGCATACTCTGACTCCTCTTGAACTTGCTTGTACATGAGCGGGACGTACCAGTCTTTGATCTCTTGGTTGAAGTGTGTGACCATGTTGGACTCGGGGGAGTACATGTTGATCTCGCGCAGCTTTTCCGCGGGGATGTTGAGGTGGTCGGCAATCTCCTCCATGAAGGTTTCGCAGATAAACATGCCTTGCGGCCCACCAAAACCGCGGAATGCGGTGTTGGAGACGGTGTTCGTCTTTGCTACCCGACCACGGACGTGGACGTTAGGGATGGAGTAGCAGCCATCGATATGAGAGAGAGCGCGCTCGACGACAGCACCAGACAGATCCTGACTCCAGCCACCGTTGTTGAAGACATCTGCATCAAGCGCTTGCAGCTTGCCGTCCTTGTTCACCGCGACCTTCCAGCGAGCGAGGAAGGGATGTCGTTGTCCAGATGTCAAGATGTCTTCGTCTCGGTTGAGCATGCAACGAACTGGCTTGCGAACCTTATTCGCTGCGACCGCGACAATTCCAGCGATCTGGATCGAACGAGTCTCCTTGCCACCAAAGCCACCGCCCATGCGCTTGACGCGAGCGTTGACTTTGTTGGCAGATACACCGAGAACCTTTGACACGTAAGCCTGTGTCTCCGCCGGATTCTGAGTGCTGCTGAAGATTTCCATCTCCCCGAACTCAGGCTTCGGTACCGCTAGACACGCCTGTGTCTCGAGGTAGAAGTGCTCTTGACCACCCATACGTGCTGTGCCGGTGAAGACGTGATCCGCCTCTTCGAAGGCCTTCTCCACATCTCCCTTCTTGATGTGGCGGAAGTGCTGGAAAAAACTTTCTTGCTGGATAGCTTCTTCGATAGTAAAGATGGCTGGCAGCTCCTCGTACTCGATCTTGACGGCTCGGGCTGCTTGCTCGGCGTGTTTCGCTGTATCCGCAAGAATCATACCGATCGGCTGACCTGCGGTGAAGACCTCGTCCACTGCAAAGAAGGTCTCGTCGCAGGAAGGCGCGCCCCACCAATTCGATTCGGGAGTTGCGAGATCCTTGTGATCGACGTAAGCTGCAACGCCTGGGAGGTCAAGAGCTGCTTCCGCATTGACGCTGAGTAGCTTGGCGTGGGCCTTCGTTGACAAGACCAGACAACCGTACAGCTCGTTTCGCTGCAGAGGGATGTCGTCTGTGTACTGGGCTTCACCAGTAGTCTGCTGTAGGGCAGCAGCGTGGCTCTTCGACTGCCCAACCTCACTCTGCTTGTACGCCTCAGCAGCCTTGCCGTCTTTCCAGCCTGAACTGATGTCTCGCTCGATCTCGCCAATCGCCTGGGTATCGACGTCGGTCTCTTTAGCGTTCAGACCAGCGAGCACTTCGTGGTAGAACTTGTAAAAGAAACCTAGAGCAAGAGTCTTCCTGTAGGTTGCCATGCCACCAGGCACGCCAAATCGTAGGTCGAAGTCCTCCTCAAGCTTGGCCATGACGCCCTCGAGTGTCTGGAGGTCGGTGAATTTTGCCCCTTGGAGGAACTCTGTTGCCTTCTTTGCAACAATCGTGGTTGGTGCCATACCGCCGTAGACGAGAGTGACATCCTTGACGATGTCTTCGTCGTCCAGCTGGACTCTCAGCGCTGCGTTGACGATAGCAATGTCATCATCCTTCCGTTTTGCTTGTTTGTATGCGCGAATATACTCGCCCTTTTCTTGTGCTACAGGAATCCTGAGACCAGCGATTATAGCGTCCGGGGGCAGCGCAGTTTGCCTGTAGCCCTTGAAGAACGTCGACATTGGAATCTCTGTCGTCTCTTTTAGACTTTTAGCCACCAGTGTTGCGTTGGTAGCAACGAATACAGGATTCAGATCCGAGATGGGACTGGCTGTTGCAAGATTGCCGGCAGGCGTGCCCACGTTCCTGATCTGGCGTCCAGCAAAGTAGCGGATCTGCTTCAGGATAGTAGCAAATGGCTGCCCCCTCTCTTTACCGTAGTGCTCAACAGCATCTTCGCATATTTGCTCGAGATCCGTCAGCACCACGTTTCCGCCAATCTCGAGATGGTCGTCGTTGAAGCTGAATTGGCGCAGCTCAGGGATATCGCCAACGAAGACCGAGGCGCTGTAGTTCATGCCCTTAAACTTGATCTCAATCTGAGTTTCTGTGGAACCACCGATGAGCTTTGCCGAAGGGTGTGCGTTCTTGATCTCGAGGAGTTGTTGTAATGTTGTGGGTCTGTACCATCGCTTTCTCTTGTTACCGAACGCTAACGGCCGAAATTCGTGCTTGTGAAGTTGTGGCGGGAAGATCAGCTCGGTGTCGGGCTTGTACTCGATGAAGCCAGGAGGTGTGAACCGCTTGATAGGCTGATCGTCGCCATTGCTCTTGCAACACCCTCCACCATTCGCTCCATCTGCTCCGTTCTTCTCCATGCAGCATCCGCCCCCACCGTTTGCCTTTGCTTTGCCGCAACCTGTCTTGACACTGAAGCTTTGCGCGGCGTCCAGGATGGGCCTGTATCCTGTACATCTGCACAGATTGCCGTCAAAGGCCTCCTCGACATCGTGCTCGGTGGGTGCGTCGGTGTTGCGGAGGAGAGCGTACAAGCTCATGACGATTCCTGGGGTGCAAAAACCGCACTGGCTTCCATTGCCCTTTGCTATCCGTTCCTGTGCCGGATGTGGTCTCTTCACGTTGCCTATCCCCTCAACTGTTATAACGTGCTTGCCGTCGACACTGACCAGCGGTGCCAGACATGCGTTCACGGAGGCATGGTAGATCTTCTTCGTTGTGGGGTTGAGCTGCGAGACGACCTGAGGAAGGAAGGTGTTAGCTCACTGATTTCGAGTTTGGTTCTAAGCAGCATCGTCGTGACATACCACTGTACAAGCACCACACCCACCCTCTGCACATCCCAGCTTCGTGCCCGTAAGTCCAATCCCTCTCAAGTACTCTAGCACTGTGACTTCTGGATCCGCATTGTCCAGTGTGACCTTTGTCCCGTTCAGATAGAACCTCAGCGTATCGTCGAAGCTCTGTGTGACCTCGTTGAGCCTGCGCAGCGAATCCTCTGGCGCAGCAGGCCGTGATTCAGTTTCGATGAGTCCGGGGGCCATGTTGACGTCTTGCCACTCTCACGATGTACACTAGACAAGCAACAAGGCAAACAAAGAAGATGAAGAAGAGGGGGTATCAGAAGTCAAAGGCTGGAGGATGGCAAAAGTCAATATTCATCTCTAGATCACCGGAGTAGGTACAGCTCTGGGAGTGTGGAGAACGCCGTGGTCCAACCCCAAACCGCACGCAACCGCGCTGTCACTGGACCCTTCTCAGATCAACTCTTAGTCGAGAGAAGTGCGGCAGCGAATGGGAGGGCCTGGAAATCATCGTTATCGCCGTGCCAGGCCGCGGCGCGTTCTGGTCGCGTGCAGGAAGTCGGCGATGGCCGCTAGCGTTGCTGAAGAGGGGCAAACTCCAGAAACCCCACTTGCTTTTTGCGGCTGGGGGAGGTGGCAGATGCACGTGAGTAGAGATTAGTGGACTGGAGAGCTCCAACCTATGTGCCATCCAACAGTGGAGGTGTGCGGCACGTTCGAGAAAGAGAAAGTCTGTAGTATGCTTATTCTCCAGGACTCCAACGTCCAAGCGTAGTTGTGAGCTTTGTGAGCTCACGGGTATCATATCAACTTGAACGCCTGAAACACCGTGCATTGAGAAAGCAAGAAACGTTTATGCCTTCCCCTTCCCTTTGCCGCCTCCAGAAGGCCTTCCTCGCTTCTTGCCAGTTGCGACCGTCTGCTGCTGCTCCCCTCTGCCCTCGGCAGCCTTCAATCGATCCAGCTCCTGCCGCAGAATGTCCTCCAGGGCTTCGTTGCGCCGCGAGAGGAGCATGACGTCGTCGGTGTTGATTGCTTTGCGGCCGGCGTGGCGGGAGAAGGTCTCGAGGTCACGAGAGGTGTTCGCTGGGAGTCGTTAGATGTGTGCAGTCCAGGGCTGTGGCGTTGCCGGCCAAGACGGATGCTGATTTCTTCTTTCATAGGGTAGGACCGCGTACCGATTTGTGTGTATACGAGCTCCGTCAAGGCTCCGATAAACTGTGGTGTCGCGTTCAGATCGTCCGCGAGGAGAGCGTCGTCGACGAACTGGCCAATTGAGTACCAGAGCGCGGACTTGAGGCGCTGCGGAGGGTTCCATCAGCCTTGGTTGCAGCACTTCCACTAGCAATTTCTCACCTCTTCCCTTTCGGCGGCCTCGCCATCAACCGAAGCCATTGCTGTGCTGTAGTCGTCCAGGCAATGATGGGAGGAGACGGAGCAATGACGCGACGCGTTGCGGGCAGCCAATAGCGGAGGAGAGCGGAGTGCTGAGTCAGGGAGAGCTCACATTTCGCGACCTCAGAGAGCAAAACCGACTCTCAAACATGGTGCAAGTTTTATCAATCGAGCGGCCATTTACAGGGAAATTGCAGACGCAGAAAAGCATCGTGTGGTGCTGGTCCGCACTTTGCGAGGTTGCGGGCTCACGATGTCAATCATGGATTGCCCGGCCCTTTGCCGAATGAGTTATTTACCAGTAGTATAACTTTACCTCTTCTCCACCGCCGCATCGCCCTTGCTTCGTGTCGTCCGCATACAAACACCCTCGCATACGCCTTCTGCAACTGTGCACCGTGACATCACACTCCTCGTCCACCAATCGAGACCACCTTGTTGTCCACCCAACCAACACTCGACGCTTCCACACCGACTCTCCCATCCTCGACACCGCTGCCATGGCCGAAGAAATCTCTCTCAATGCGCTCCTCGCCAACGTCGTCGAGTGGAAGGACCGCCTCGTCAACAACTCGATCAAGTCCTGGGAGGAGATGAGCGCGCAGCGATGGATCCGCATCGTCATGATCGTTGGCGCATACCTGCTCGTCCGCCCGTACCTGCTCGCGCACGCCGAGCGCAGCCGCAAAAAGCGCGCTGACAAGGAGGCCGCCGACCTGGGCCTCGACGCTGGCACCACGGCCAACGATTTCCGTGGCGGGAAGAAGACAAAGGGCGACGAGGGCCTGGTGCAACGATCAACGCTGAGATGAGGGCACAGCGACGGGCATTGCATTCCGCGGCGTTATGGGTTTGCTACAAGCTTCGCGAAGCTTTTGCGGGTACACAAATATCTAATGGAATGCGACAAGGGGGCTGGGAGCTGCAGCTTTTGCACGAGCTTACTCGATCCATTCTTCGCTGCAGCCTGTTGGTTACTGACTCGACAAGACAGCAGTGCATCTGAGGACAGCCCTTGAATCCACTGAGACAGACTGGCACAGTCCGACCACAGCCGTGCTGACATTTACGCCTCCACGTCGAACAGCTTTCACCGTGTCTCCTTGTGTCCGCTCCCTTGTCACAACTCTGGCAGCCTTCTTCTACATTCGCTCTGGTGCCTGGCCAGGCCTGACCAGATCCACGCGACAACCAGGAATTCGACGCGCAACTGGCCCACCTGCTACTGACATCCCTTGCTTGTGACCATATATCCATCATGACAATCCAACACGCCCTCTTGCCCTTCAGCGCATCTTTGCACCCCACTGTATGCTGGCCATACTCACCATGGCTCCCCTTTCTATCGTCGGTGCGCTGAGCGCACTTCCTCTCGCGCTCGCACACATGCAAATGTCAGATCCATCGCCCATCAACGACCCGCACCAGAGCCCTCAGCGTCCGGGCGAGACTCTGGACTACAACTATCTCAGCCCACTGAATGCAGACGGCAGCAACTTTCCCTGCAAAGGCTACCACCTTGACACACCGCTCAATGTCGTCGCGACGTACGAAGCTGGCAGCAAGCACACCATGAAGTTGAGAGGAAGCGCAACACACGGTGGAGGTAGTTGCCAAATGAGTCTCAGCTGCGACGACGGGAAAGAGTTTAGGGTCATAGAGAGTATGATGGGCGGCTGTCCACTCTCTAACAGCTATGACTTCACGGTGCCCCCTGATGTCCCTGCGGCAGAGAAGTGTCTACTAGCCTGGACATGGTAGGCTATCCTCGTGCTCTTAAAAATGAGCATCGACTGACAGTATCAAGGTTCAATAAAATCGGTAACCGCGAGATGTACATGAACTGTGCCGTCGTCAACATTACCAACAAAAAAATGAGCAAGCGCGACACTCAGGTCTCTGCTGCAAAGGCTCTGACTAAATATCCTGACCTCTTCGTTGCGAATCTGGCCAATATCAATAGCTGCAAGGTGCCAGAGACTACCGATGTCATCTTCGACAGTCCGGGGAAGCAAGTTTTGTTCGGCAATGGCGACAACGCTTCAATGAAACCCAGTTTTGCCAAGGGACAGTGCACGAGCAAATCATCGAAGAGTGCTGGTAGTAAGGTTCCGGCATCGAGCAACTCTGGGGGTAACAGTAATGGGGGTGGCGGCAACAATGGTCAATGGACCCCAGACAACAACTCTGGAGGCAGTAACAACGGCCAGTGGACTCCGCCAAAGCCAAGCACGTCGAAGCCGGACAATTGCAACGACGGCCAGTATCATCCTGCGTGTTGGGGAGGCACATACCACCGAAGCGTAGTACAGAACCAACAACCGGCACAGCAAGAGGGGCAGCAGCAGGCCCAACAACCAGAGGAGAATGCGCCGAAGCCAGACACGCAAAAATCTGAGACGAAGGAGCCCGATACCGAGGTCCAACATGAGCTTGATGCGTATCTAGCGACGCTGTATGGCAGCCGTCTTGCGCGCAGGTACACTGTAGCAGAGGCCGACCAATATGGGCAGAACAAAGAGTATCAGACACAGACTCACGAGCATGTCCACACACAAGACTGCAAGCACGACACCGCTGGCTACCCCGCAGGCTCGCACTATCACAACACCGAGGACCTGGACCCGTACCCCGAGGACGGCATCGACTACTCGAACAAGAATGTCTATGAAACGCAGGACTCGCAATATCACGAGGACCCAGAGTCTGCCTACAAGCGATTGTCTTCCCAGGAGCGAAGGATGGCATACAGCAAGCGTCAGGCTACGAATGTCTATCAACAGCAGGCAGCGGCTCAGGCTCAGGCACAAACCGCTCAGGCATCTACATCGACCTCTGCCCAGCCTGCCAGTGACCCTCTGACAGAAAAGAGTTATGGAGATATGACGGACCAAGAGAAGTTTCAGGCCTTCCTTCGCCGCATCGTCGAGCTCAGCACCAACGTGGCATCGCTGATCAAGTATGCTGCCGCCTCCAGCTTAAACCCACCCATCCCATACTACCCTCCTGCATCTACGTATGAGCGCACCGAAGCATCTACCGCTGGAAACGCGCAGCAAGCCGGTGCAGTACCCAGACACGCTCGACGAGGCGTAGTCTATCCTGGACCCGCTATAGGATCCATCAGCGCGTCCGGCGAGGCCACCGACGCTGAGGAAGGCTTCAAAGCGTGGTTCCCCAACCTCGTGCAAGGCCTCATGACCAAGCGTCAACTTGTCGACGCTGTGACGAGCCCGGCCAGCGCCGAATCAGGCGACGGCATCAACTTCTTCGACGCGCTGCTGGCAGGTCTCGCGAAAGCGTTCGGTGACCCATTCAACCTCTACGGCGACCACCCAGAGACCGATCCTGTGCCTGCACCAAGCTCTACCGATGCTGATCCCAGCGATGTACCTTTGCTGCTGGGCGAGCCGGATATCTACAGCAACGACGACTTCCCAGACTTCGAGATCCCAGACCTCGACGGTTACTACACGTTCCCGCCGCAGATCCTAGCCCCCGAACCGCCAGTCCCTCAACTGCTCCCTGGATACGAATTAGGTCCTGACGGACCAGTCTGGGTCGGTGAAGGTCCCGATCCGCTCAGCGACGCCTCACCGAGTGTCGTCCCCAGCGACCCCAGCGCCACCGAGACCGCCCCCTTCTTCCCCGGCACAGACGTCCCCACCCTGTCTCCCTGCGTCGAGCCCATTCCGGAGAGAGGATTTAACTCGTGCTTCGGTGGCTGCAACCACACAGCATCTGAGATCGCAGAGCACGAGGTGTACCTCCAGACCTTCGCCGCCGAACAAGCAGCATATGAAGCGTGTCTGCAGAACAACGAACTCGACGGGATCGCGCCCCCGGCTGGCATACTGCCTGGAAACAGCGAAATCAACGACACCGCACCCGCGCCCGCGCAGGCCGAGGATGCGAGCCACAGACGTCCTAGACCGGGCATGAGCCACCCGCTCATCCCGTATCCACTGCCCGCCAACTTCTCGGGGCCGTTCCCATTCAACGCGTCGCAGGGCGACACGAGCCCGCCGTTCCCGCTCACCAACGCAACGAATCTAGGCAACGCGACAGAGCCGCCCCTGGTGGAACTGCAGCCGTACGGGAACCAAACGCTCGGCCAGCTGATTAACGACATCGTCGCGGATCCCGATGTGCTGGGCCCTGCCCTTCCGCTCGATGTGCCGCCAGTCGACGGCGGAGTGCCACTCGATGGACTGACCAACGGTACGAGGGTGCCGACTCTGACGCCCACGCCCTCGAACTCGTCTGACGACTCGCCGCCCATCGATCTGCCTGCGCCGGAGAATCCGCTCCAGCAGGCTGCCGACCAGGCTGAGGACGGCGTCACGGTCCCCACGGACCCGGTCATTGTCAATCCCAACGCGTTGGAGAGCGTTGCGGATGCCCTGCCGTGGTTCATGGGGCCTGGGCCTGTGGTCGTGGATCCTGCTTCGTCCGCTTTGGCGACGCCGACGGGGGAGTAAGAAACTTTGGAGAGGGACCGGAGGAGGAGGAGGAGTGCACGACTGGAAGCTGGAAGCTGGAGAAAAGGGTCATGAGTTACGATTCACGATGCATGGCGGAGAAACTTTGTTTTGAGTTGTGCATTAAGGCTGTCTGTTTTATCGACGGTTGGGCAGGGGCATGGTTAGACATTGATAGTTTAGTAGAGTATCATAAATTGCTTGGTTTGGTTTGGTTTGGTTTGGTTCCATCTTCGTGCGAGAACGGCGGGTGAAGATCTGTTCGAGGAAGATGCAACATCCGGCTGTGCTTGACCATGTTGTGCCCTCCACAACTAATTCGTCTCCCCTCTTCGTGTCTAAATACGTAGCGATTGATTCTGGGAGGTGTTGTGGAGAGTGTGAGGATGAACCAGGGATATGTGGAAGAGGGAGCACGGGAGAGGGAGGGGAAGGAGGCAAAGTCGGACAGTATGCCCAAGGACAGTGCGAGTTGAGGGCCGAGTATTAGTGCGATGGGGTGAGCGGCTGCATACAAACCAAGGCGATTTGAATGTGAACGTCTTTGCGTATACGATTCTTACATGTATAGTACAGCCCTGCCTCGCTCGTCTTGGATTCGTTCGCCCAATTCTCCCCTCACTCAGGCTGCGCTTACGAAGCAACCGTCTCACCTCGCGCCAGCCTCAACAGCTCGGCCTCCCGCCTCTCCTTCAGGAGCTTCTCCCGCACAAGCACACGGTCCGCCTCGCTCCTCTCCTTGAACTCAGCCATATCGGCCATCTGCTGCTCCTCCTCGGCCGTCGGGCGGATCACCTGGCTATCCGGCAGCTTGGCGAGCAGGGCGTCCAGGATCTCGCTCGGGGCGTGGTCGCGGATGTTGATCGTGTGGCTCGGGGCGGTGGCGTCGGGGACGAGTGTGTTGCGCGCGTTAGGGGTGCCCGAGGGCGGCGTCTCTGCTGTGCCGCTGTGGGTGTGCAGCGAGGGGACCGAGGTGTTGGAGGAGCCGTCGGGCGTGTTGGGCTCGGCTTGGGTGTAGATGTGCATGAGGGCGGGGCCGTCGGGGGAGGTGTGGCGGCTGATTTCGATGGGAATGGACGGGTTGCGGTATTTTATCCGGGGTAGCATCTCGCGCCAGAATTTCCTGCATGCACAGTTAGCAGCGGCTCCTGGTGTCGTGTGGGCTCGGGCGCCGTGTCTGTCGTAGAGCGCTGTCCTGTCGGTCCTCTTCTCTTGCTAGTGTGATTCCGAGTGTGCTGGGCGTGTGGGAAGAGGAGTCTTGCATACCGCGCGCCTCTGTGTCCGCCATAGATCTTGGTGTTGAACTCCATGCTAATCTTCGACACCTCCTTGGGTAGCACCAACGCGCCAGGCCCGCACCTGATCCATAGTAGCTGTTCTTCGTGTTAGTGTTTGTTCGAGAGCCATTTTGCGGCCGTTCTTTGCAGTCGCGATCCCCAGTGTGTGCAGTTCATGTTCGAGGTGGTGACGGAGGCGCATTCGTACCTTCTGCGTGGGTGTCAGTAGCGCTCAGTACACATCTTGTTCGTTTGCATATCTGGATTGCACGTTTCAACCATGCTTCATACCTCTTGCAGCTTCCGTGCGCGCGCTATTATGTTGACCATCTTGTGCTGTATCGACCTGGAGTCGTCGACGCGGCCTCGAGAAATGTCCTCGCTGGTCGCGCTCCGCGCTCCGCATTGCCGAAGATTTCGCGGCTAGCGCCAATCCACATGTCACCAATGCTCTGACAGACATCAAGCGCTCAACTCATAGTGCTTCAAGTTTGCCAACAAAGAAATTCGGTCATTTCAATCTACATTATCCTAACTACGCTCAACGCTATTACCCCCATTTTGTTTCCTTGTAGCACACGTCTTGCTGGGAAGCAGCCGAAGCCAATGCCAGACGCAAAAGTACAGAGTGATATCAACAATTCAAATCGTGATCATGTACAGTAGTCGCAGCATTACGTTTGTGCTGCTACTGTGTTTGCCGAGATGCTGCGGCTTAGCGAGCGGCTGCTGGTGCAGCACCACCCTGCGCCGGGGCGCCGGGGTTCATGCGCTTGCTCCTGTTTGGTGTCAGCAATCTTCTTAACATGGGCTGTGTTGCAGCTCTTACATGAAAGTCCTGCTGAAGAACGAGATGAGGATCATGGGCAGCCAAGAGGGCATCTTGGCGAAGCCCCAGGTCATGTATCCGAAAGGAATGGCAAGGTGATACTGCTGCATGATGCCGTTGAACGGGTGGAAGGGGCCCTCATAGGGGGTGATCTCGTCGATCTTGTTCTCGAGAATAAGCTCTCTGAACGTCTCGGCCGTGGTCGTGGTGCGGTTCAGGGGCTTGTAGCGGTACTCAGGAACGGGCGCCGACTGGTCGGCCAACGGCTTGGGGATGCGGAACTTGATCAGCGAGGGTGCGCCGATGGACCACGAGTTGCAGAGAATGTTCTCCTGCTCGCAGTCCAGGTAGCCAAGCTTGGGCGACGACGGCGCGGCCGCGATGATAGCGGTAGATGCCTGGCGTTGTTAGCATCTGGTCGGGCGGGATTGCTGCGAACACATACGTTCCATGCCTTCTCAGCAGGCCCGCAGAAACCATAACATGTACTGTTACCGCCAGTGACAAAGATGAGCCACTCCTGTGTCGCGGGCGCACTGACGGTGGGGTCAACGGTCAGGACCTCCTTCCAGTTCTCAAGAGTCAGAGGGTACTGAACTGCGGCGGCCGCCTTGGCTGCTGCAGCCTCGACAGGCGCAGAGGGCACTGAGGGCGCCGAGGGGATCACCGAGGCCACCGACGCCGTCGCCTGGTTGAAGAAGCCCTTGACCTTGTCGAGGAGAGGGATCTGCTGCTCGGCAAGCGTGAGCGCCGGCAGAGCGAGGACAGCTGTTGTCGAGAAACGCATTGTGCTGTGGTGGTGTGGTGGTGGTCAAAGATGTGCGATGAAGCAGGGAAAGTCGATGCGTGCGTCGCTGCCTGTGGTTCAGGGTCCAAGATGACGTTTGCGGGGCGCGGCGCGGAAGGAGCGATGGAAGAAGCAACAATCTGCAATGGCAACTGGGTAGAATCGAAGCAGCACGCTGACGACCTGGCAGGCTTGAATTGAGGCAGTACAGGGAAGGAGATGGAAACGTCAGCCACAACACGATGGACACCACGCGTTCGTGGTCTAGCGGGCCAGATGCCGCGAAATTGCTAGAAGCGCTTGGACCTGTCTGGAGCTCCATCTCAGCCCACAACAGCCTTGTCCCGCCCGCTCCGATTCGCCGCTGCACTGACAGCAACGTTTGATCGACCTTCACCGTCTTTCAGGGTACAGCTGCATGCTGGGGGAACGCGTCGAGATGGTGGAAGAAGCAACCCGCCGCGACGAGCTATGGGACAGCCAACAACGCCACAGGAGACCTCCTTTGTGTCAAGCACCAGATGTGAGTACCATTCTGTCCGCCCGCCCCGTCTTCTGGCACTTTATGGAGGCTGCGTCTTCCAACGAGTCTTCAACATGAGTGCAGAGCCTGTGAAGTGTCAAAATTGTAAGGGCCTTTGCCCTCAGCCTTGAGGAGATTCCAGAATTGGCCTCGGGGGGGATGAAAGATGTCGCGCATCCCAGTTGGACGTGTTGGACTGTACAATTCGAGTTCATGCATCAGCAGCACCTCGCCACAGAGGTCACGAGGTCGCGATCGATAGGTTCGAATGAGGGTCGACCAGAGATGAATCAAACCGCATTGCACACCTATGGGTCAGGCTTCTAGATGTGGTCCAGTCAGACAAAGATATGTGTCGAGACCTGTGTATTTGCAGTCCCTTTCTTACTAGCATTCGCATGTCTAGAAATGAGCTAGATCTGAGTCTCCGAGTCGGCAGTCAACGATCAGCCATGACGGGATATGCTCAGCGCGATGAGTACAGGAGTTTCCTGCGGAGTTGAGCGCCCGATCCCGCGCGTCGTGTTTGCTGATCGCAGATGGCAGAATGGTTTACGCAATGGTGTAGCACTTTTTCGCGCGAGTGCTGCAGTTGAGTCAGCTGGGACCGCGGAGTGTCGTAGCACAGCCTTGACCTGCACAGGTACGCATCTAGCAGAACACAACAGGAGTAGCGCAGCCACTTAGCGTATATGTTTGGTGTAACAATCGTTGGAACAGGACATCTGTCATGGGGCTTTTCGATGTGCAGAAACAACGGGGCTGGTCTGCTGTTACGCGCCCAGATGGGACCACCGTTACGAGCACGTTCATGTCGGCGCGCTCAGCTTTAGTAGGTTCTCCCAGGAACGAATGTCGGAAACAATTGGAAGAAGAGGAGTTGACAGCACTGCGCAAGAAAGGAAGACCGTGAGCTCATGACTGCGATGCTGCCTAGCATCTACTGCGCAATGACATATACATAATTAGCACGCGAGTGTAGGAGTGTAGGATCGCGCAAAGAGTGGCTGCGTCGGATTCGTTGCAACTGAAAGATCGCGGTACTCAGTCCGTTATTACGTTTGTTGATCAGTTGACGGTGGCCGCTTTTATGTCGCTCGCCATGTGTGTGTGACTGCAATAATTGTTGATGCAGGACAGGCTATGCAGGCTACTGTGTGGCGTGCATATTGCTAAGACTGAGGGCTAATTTGTTGTGGCTGTGGCAGTTAAGCAACTCCCCAGAACAAATCACAGCGATCGGACGTAGTAGCAGGTGCTTCGACAGTGAGTAGTCGACTTGCAGCATGAGAGTAGTGCTCTGCTGACTGTACTGTGCACTCTGCTGTGTATGGCGGGAAATCTTTCCAAACCAATACGAACGTGAGGTGGATGCCGGCGCTTCATAAGTAGCTGGAAGTGTGAGACAGCTGACGCTCACATGCTGTGTTGAGAAGGAACGCAGTAGTGAACCAGGTGTCTGGGTCAAGAGCACAACAGCAACTGCCAGAACGATGTTCAAGGAGATAAAGAATTTCCCGCGGCGGGCTATATGTAGGGAGTTGTGTGATTGGCCGACGTTGTACCATTAGTCTACCATGATACATATCTTGCATGCGAGAGAGTGCATGCTCATGCAACACCAGCGCCTCTCCACCAGACGGTGGCGCCCAAAACGAAAACAACGACCATGGCATCGCTGACAACTGTGGTGTAGATGACACCATATCGGCCAATGGTTCGGACGTAGCCGCCGTATGGTGGTGGTAGGAAACCTGCCAAAGTGCTCAACATGCCACTTCCTTGCAATTGACCCTTCTCGACAAAATAACGTGATGACTGCATGATAACTTCAAACGTGGCAAAGAGATAGAAGAAGTGCGCGAAGTTCTGCCTTTGCGTGTTTTCGAGAGTCCAGTCTTCGTCGACGGTAGTCAGAGCCGTGTTTCGTGACAGCTTGGATCCAGTGAAGGGTGTCTGCAGGACAATGTAGATTGCAAGACCCAGCGAGAATAGAGAATGCACAAGACGCCAGATCCAGGCCAAGGATTTCTCTGGTGAGGGTTCGGGGGCAGCACCACCACCACCCATGGCTGAGAACATATTGGCGAGACCTGGGGGGAGATCACCGGGGCCGCCTGATTGTCCTGGAGCGCCTCCCATACCTGGCAATCCGCCTGCCCCAGAGCCCATCATTTGCTGAAGCATGGCCATCATTGGGTCCTGTGACGGGTCGCCCTGTTCCGGTGGGAACTGCGGGAAGGCACCTGTGTTGTTGCCATTGAAAGCAAACGGGGATGGCAGACGTGGTTGGGAAGCGGGCGTGTAGTGATGTTGCGAGATGTCTACCTCATCTGGGTCTGGCGTTGCTGTTCCAGACAATGCTCGAGGCGTTGGGGCTGGGGAAGGTTGGACTAAGAAACAGTTAGCCGTTGTGCGTGTACTATCAAAGTTGTGCATGTCACAAAGCATTAGATGCAGGCGCGCATATACGCGCCAAACGAGGATTGGCTGGATAAACAGGCCGTACGTACCGGGTAGATCTTTCTGGATTTCACTCAGATCCTTGGGAGGGCCACCTTGCAGTGCCGAGATCTGTTGTAGTCGAGACGCACCGCTTTTCGCAGCGAGGCGCTCTCTGCGAAGACGTGCCTTCTGCTGTGCGGGCGACTCGTCTGCAGGGACTGGGGAGGCAGCAGGTGAGTCAACCATGATCGCGCGGTGTGGTGGCGCAGTCTGTTCTGCGGCGGTTGGGCGACGAGGAATGACTAAAGTGGAATTGTTTATTTGGAGGTGAGCTGTGAGCTGTGAGCTGGAGGGGCCAGGCGATGTCATCGGGGAAACGACGACCGCTAGCGTGGAAGGCATGCAGGGATGGCCACCCAATCGAGAAGCTAGTCTGGACCCACTTTCACTACGCTTGCCTCGACTTCACCTCGTGTCACTTTACACAGCTGGTCAATCGGCCCTCTGTCATTCTCTTTCTCGAGTCGTGTTGCATGTCTGGTCACACACACTGTCTGGGAGGATCCGCAGCCGCTCCTCCCGCTCTGCCGTTGGCGTCCTTCAACCACAGGCATACCCGGATTGCAATCTTTCCAACACTTGACCCAGGTCAACGGCTTCACCGCATGTCCCGGATGTCCAAGGTTTCTATCCATGCAGGCCTTTGCTTTTCCCGCAACCTTGTAATAGCGCAAATCGTGCCCAGATTGGACATACTGGTATCACACAACACATGGCACACTGACCGTCCCCTGCAGTGCGTGGGAAAACACCGTTTGCTGGGACTCCGTTGACCATGGGCCTGGGTCTGAGGCGCCGAAAGAACATCAGCGGATTTGGCCCCGTGCCTTGACATTTGCCGATACGCAACATTGACGACGACAACATCGTTTGTCAAGATGGTCCTTCCGTACGAGATGGATGCAGGGCCTCTGCTTTGGTCTGTTGCTGTGAGCTCGCTACGAGACCAACGATACCCTAAATGAGTCTAATCCAATCACTCGAAGAGCTGCTAGCGACGCTCGTATCGGAGACAACCTCCGACTTAGCTAGCTCTGTTGTCGTTCGACAAGAGCAAGTACTACCTCGTCATTCCTTGCTCCGCAAGTTCACTGGCTATACAGATCAGCATAGATCCATTGTCTTCGACACCTATTCAAAAATTCTGGCATCATGTTGCATAACGCTAGTGCTCGTCAATTGCCAGTCAGAGTTAGTAACGACAAATTCAGGGGACATTAGGACTAGGCTTCTTGTCCAGCATCGCAAGCCAAATGAATGTGCGATGTTACTCAAATGAAGCCCCTTTATATCCGCATCGGGTCCGAGACCCAAATTGACTCTTTCACTACTGGGGCACCATGGTGGGTCTCGTCTGTTGTGCCACATGAGGCTCGAGACGGGTTCTCAAGCTCTCTACTCCGCTTTACTCGAGCTTGCAAGCATATATGGTAACATTCGCACTCCTCATGGATCCAATATTCTTACTTCCTCCGTTTCCCGAACTCAACTCGACGCTTTGTAATCATCTGGTTCATCATGAATATGTTCCTCTCCACTGTCAGGTCACAATGCCTGGCCCTACGACCAAAACCTGAAGCTCTTTCACACTTGATCGCACAACGCCGGTCAGCATCGACATGCACCGAGAAAGAGCCATACTGGCAGAAGATTGCACCATGGAAAGACGTCCCGGCAGAAGAGTTCAAGTCTTATCGATGGCAGGTCCGTTCACTTCCTCAAGTGGCCACTAAAGAGCAATCGACTGACTTGACGGCATAGCTCGCAAATACCGTACCTGACACACGAAGACTGAACCGATTCCTAGAAGATGTTCTTCCACCGGTCCTCGGTGCCTCGAAGAATCCCCTGCTCAGTAAAATAAGGACGAGAGATCAATTCATCAACGACGCGACTGCTGCACTAAAGTTGGCGCCAATGGCGATCAGATTGACCCCGCATCTCCTATCAGCTATCGACTGGAACAATCCACTGGACGATCCGATTCGTCGGCAGTTTCTCCCATTGGCAAGTGGGATCGTTCCGGATCACCAAAAGTTGACTCTCGATTCTCTCAATGAGCAAGAAGACTCACGTACGATCTCCATGTGCTGATTTGAGAAGCAATTGCTAAATCTAAACAGCTGTACCTGGCTTGGTCCACCGCTACCCCGGAAGAGCTCTGTTCCTTGGTGAGTTTCCCTAGTCAATGTCGTGCCTTTTGCTCGAGCGCGTCTTTCTTGTTGAGCACGAGACTGACCTTCACAGCCACTTCGATCTGCCCTGTGTACTGCCGATTCTGTACCCGCTCATACGCTGTGGGAGCAAATACAGAGACCGTTTCCAAGTCACCACAGAAGCCTAGTCGACGTCGATGGGAGGTTGTTTTCCAACACATTGAGAACGATCCAAGTTTGCACGATATCGTTGTCTCTGGTGGTGATGCCTACTACCTTCAGCCTGAAGATCTCCGAGAGATTGGCGAACGGTTCGTGACGGAACAACCGATCAGTAACCTTGTCTGACACTTAGCAGACTCCTCAGTATTCCCCACATCCAGCGCATTCGTTTCGCCTCGAAAGGCTTGGCTGTGGCTCCGTGTCGTATCGCTGACGAGACGGACGCATGGACCAACACACTCATCGAACTGTCCAACAAAGGCCGAGACATGGCCAAACAGGTGTGCCTACACACACACATCAACCATGTCAACGAAATTACTTGGGTCACACGTGAAGCTGCCAACCGTCTGTTCAAGCATGGAGTGATTGTACGCAATCAGTCAGTGCTGCTCAAAGACGTCAACGATAACGAGGAAGCTCTTTCCAACCTCATCGAGACGCTTGCCAGCATGAACATCCAGCCTGTAAGTGTTCCTCCTTCCCATCCATGATATCTTTCATAGCAGGTGACTGACATTTGCAGTACTATATCTACCAATGCGACATGGTACGCGGCATCGAAGACCTGCGAACACCCCTGAGCACGATACTCCGGCTCGACAAAGCGCTGCGCGGTACCTTGTCAGGTTTTATGATGCCAGCCTTTGTTATTGACCTGCCTGGTGGCGGCGGAAAGCGCCTTGTAAGCAGTAAAGAATCGTATTGCGAGAAGACCGGTGTCGCTGTGTATACAGCCCCAGGTCTGCCTGGTAGCAAGGGTCGACGAACCTACGAATATCACGACCCGAAACCGGTCTCTAAGATTGCTGTAGAAGAGTTGCGTCAGGATCAGGAGCAAGCTCTTGAGCAGAATATGACTCTGCAAGACCTCGTCCGTCCCACTGTCCCTCAACCGGGGTCATCCAGGCCGCCTCGACCTCAAACATTCAACTTCAACATTACCGTTCCGCGGAAGCGCATCCCTGTCAATGTTAGCCATGCGGGCGTCAAACCGGAGGATTTAGCGTTGCAACTCAGCACCAGCAACTACCATCCTTCATCTTCCGCAGCCACGGCGTAGGAACAACTGCCGGTCTGCACTTGACGTCGCAACCGTGCCGCTAGACTGCATACTGTGCCCCTACAAGCGCGCTCAACATACGTTTCCTTTTTCCCAAAAGTTACAAATCGTCTCTTCTTTTCAATCGGAGTTATCGGGTCTTACAAGATTGGTCACCACACCGAGTCGCCTCAAATTGCATTTGTTCCGAGAAAGGTCCAGGATTGCATTGTCACAACACAAAAGTTCTTTTTCTTGGGAGGGGCATCAGCGTCGCAGCATTTTCGATACCCACCTGTTTTTTGTCAGCATGTCAAAGCAACAACGAGCTGGCATGGTACAGCACAAATTTGTCATTTCGTGGGTTTTTGTTCAGCGTTTGTCACACATTGATGGCTACCTCTCTCCATCAGGCTCCTGCTGATCGCTTTCGTAAAGTAACAACTATGTAAGATCATCTATATCTTGGTCTATCCATCTATCCATCTAGGCGAAATTCTTTTCCGACAATGCTCACGACCAAACTGGAGGACCCTGGACTATGAAAACACCGTCCAACGTCTGACCTTCCACCACATAACCTCTTCCCTTTCCTATCTCACTCCACGACCCTCCGACCCCCTCACGGCCCCTCCATGTCCAAATCCTTAACCATATGTACAACCTTAATCCCCTCTCCATTCGGACACTCCACCACATCCTCCCTCCCACTCCTCACATACCCACACCTCTCATACAACGCCACTCCCGACAGCGTCGCCCCCATCTCCAGCCTCTCAAACCCAGCCGTCTCCTCGTTCCCCTCGACAGCCCGCGCCTCGCAGTGCCGCATCATCATCGTCCCGAGACCCTGACGCGCGAATGACGGGTGCGTGAAGATCGCCCGGATGGATGCGCGGTCCGTATCAGGGTTGCGCTTTGCTGGCATGCGGAGCGAGGAGGGCGCGTTGTTCCCGCCGTAGAGAGTCTGGCGGAAGGACCAGCCGCCGCAGGCTGCGATGGTTTTGGGGTGGTGGATGGGGTGGAGAATGTAGTATGTTCTGGGTGGTGTTAGTTGGGACGGGATGCTTGGTGTGGGTTTGGGCGGTGTTGTTGCATTCACTCTTGTTTCGTTGCTTTGCAAGAGTACGTGTTCCTCTCTTGCCGTGGTGCTTGCTCTTGATCGGTGTGTGTTTCTTATGTTCTCGAATTCCGAGTACGCGCTCATGCGCACTCGGGCAGTATTCGATCTCGAGACTGTCCTCGGCGCACTCCTACATCCGAAGCTGCCTCGTATGTATCCATACATTCTGATTCACCCTCTCGCAATGATACTGCCGCAACTATAGACCACACAGAAGAAAGCATGAGACCTACCGATCACGTATCAATACTGTGTCGGGACCGAAAAGAAATCCTATCGACCCATCGAGTTCGGCATCAGTGTAGTACCCCTTCCCCAGTGCTCGCAGCGACTCTCCGATCATTTGCTGCAGCGCAGGTATGTCGTCCATTGTTGCTGGGCGAAACGCGTATTTGTGGGTCGCTTCCTGCGCTTTGGCGTCGGCGATTGGGTCGTGATGGGCCATTGTGTGCGAGATGTAGTTTGTAACTTTGGCGTTCCTTCAGAGATGACAACACCAACAGAGCACTCCCTGAACCAGGATTGTTGGTTTTCGAACCGCCAAGAAAGCTCGGTGTATCTTGCAACGTTCGTCTTGAGATGTGGTCTTGGTGTTGAAGGTGCGATACCGGGGCAGTCGGCCCTTCCGTCCGTGGCTTCCCGACGGAAAGTGCGGGTCTACCAGAATCCTTGCACGCCCTTATCCTGACATTGAAAGGTACCAGACTTAGCGAGCTTGTTGCAATGATGTACTCTGACCAGTTGTTGTGCGAAGACTGTCTCAATCCCGTTCACAGCCATCGGGTCTGCATGCCGATTGTAGTCGAACACCACTCTTTCAGCTCCTTGAGTTCCAAGCGTAACTCTCGTTAGACATCACCACATTTCCTGCTTTCTTCTCGTCGTGTCTCCAACGGAGCGATATTCTTTGCGTTCTGTGCCTTTCACATACGGACGTCTTGAGGCTGCTTGCCTGAGCTAGGGTGTCGAGGGCAACGCGAACATCTGGACTAATATCCCAAGTAGCGACTGAAGTAAAGTTCCATTCGTTGGCCTCTCGAGCTGCGGCTAGAAAGAGTGCCGTCATGATATCTGCTCTCTTTCCTTCTTCCTGAATAGTGTTGTGTACATGCTGAATGTACAAGCATCGGCCCCTAAAATCATGCTGCCAGTACAACCACGCTTGGTCCTCGTAGGCGGCGCCGCGTTTCTCAGGCGCTTCGTCGTGCCAGAGATTGCCCATGTAATCAGACAAGGCATGTTGATATCTCACTAGATATTCTGTTGGAACAACCGCCAGTCTACTTTCACCCATCCCAGCATCGGCATGGCGTGTATTGATGCGGAGCTGTCCAATGTCTTGAGCGCATAGGTATTGGACGTCTGCGTCGCTCAAAGATCGTACCTCCAGGTCAGCGTAAGGACCGAGCAAGTCTTGGAGCCATGGAGTGCTGCTCAATATAATCTCAGTGTTAGACAATGCGGTCCAACCCACTTTCTCATAGAACTCTGGTATGCCGCTGTAGAGCACACTGGCAGCGGCCTCGCCAGGGCCGTCGAGCCACTGCGCCACATTGCTGAGCATGTTCGAAGCCAGACCATGACCGCGAAGAAGCTGAGGCGTATACACCGAAGTAACACAACAACCTTTGACTTCACGAGTGCCTTCCGAATCTTTCAAAATGAAGTCCCTGTGTACGGTCTTGCAAGTCGAGAGTATCTGATCGTGATCATCCTGGCGGTAAAGGCACCAGGTGCGACTGCCGTCTTTGCGAGCTAGAGGCTGCTCACTCAAGTGCTTTTCCCTTGCAATAATCTCGTCTTCGTCAAGGTATGACCCCCAGGCGCTTGCTGCTAGTGTGTGGCATTTATGTTGTTGTTGAGCAGTTGCCTCCCCAAAGAGCGCTGTAACCCTGCTGCCATTCGTCATGGTGATGGTATATGTATCCTTTACCATAGTGGTGGTATGCATCGCCGACTCTTGAAGGGCTCTTGATTTGACGACGTTACGGACGGAAGAAGGCTAGAAGGTTGACGTAGGCATCCCGCGGATGCGGAGAGTACGGGGTCCGGCGGCTTGTCAAAAGAAGAATGGTTCTTACTCGAGTGTGGAGGATGCGGGGCACAGATGTGGGGAGCCCTTTCCGCAGTTTTTCGAAGTACAACACATTCCCATCAGTTCGATATTTCGAATGACTGTGAGCATTGACGTCTTTGCTCCCGACTATGCTTCGTCTGTTTGGCTCAAAGGGACCGATTGGATGGCGTGAAAGGTGGTATGGCGACAGGCTACGCAGTTGGGAGCTTGTAGAGACTCGCAGACTCGCTACACGCATCCAATAAACTGGATTCCATTGAAGCTAACTGCCATATGTCGAGGCTACTTGTAACCAACTCTTCTACGATGGCCAGCACCCAATCACAGCAAATGTGTTGCACAAGGCGTACTAGTCTTCTCGATTGTCACAGGCGACAGCCCGTTAGCATGACACTCTAGCTTCACTCCACATACCGAGCCCGCAATTCTCGTAGCTATATGTAAGATCCCTTCCCCATCATTTGTATTTCTGGTTGCGAATACCTTCTCTTCTTGCGTCTTCGCCTGGTTCCAATTAGCATGCCGTCGCTTTACCTTGTTGCAGTGATTGCACTTGCTGTGCTCGGCTACTTAGCCAAGGTTTGAGATGCTAAAATATGTCCCTGCTTCATCCGCAACTGACCTCAATTAAAGATTTTTCTGGCAGGCCAACGATCAGCTCTCACAAGATTGCCAGGGACATGGCACTCCAAGTACACTAATATTGCCCTACGCTCTCATATCTTGTCAGGACGACGGATCTTCTATGTGGATACTCTCCACGAAAAGTATGGAGACGTTGTTCGAATCGCACCAAACGAAGTTGCCGTAGCGGATATCACGGGCGTCTCTCAGATTCATAAGATCGGCTCTGGCTTTCTGAAATCGGACTTTTACGCAAAGCTTACACCCAGCCGTGAGCCAGGGATCTTTGCCATGCAGAATCCTCACGATCATGCAGCCCGGAGAAAGCTGTTCGCACGTGCTTTCAGCAACTCGAGTATGAAGGGAATCTGGGAGGCCGAGATCAGACGCAAGATCACGCTCGCTGTTAGTCAGATAAAACATGCCGCGTCGCAGCCAGGAGAAGGAGTCGATATCCTGAAATGGTGGACTCTCATGGCGACAGACGTGATCACACATCTAAGCTTCGGTGAAAGCTTCGGTATGCTCGAGCAAGGCAAAGTAAATGCCCTACCCAATCGGATGAGCAGGATCATGAGACTGACTCGTTATTTTAGCAAACATCCTACATCGATGCACTACAGGCGGCGCTACTTGGCGGTGTACTCCGCGCCGAGTTTCCCTTCGTGCACACAATGCTCCGATATCTGCCTCTGAAGAGCGTGCAAAAGATGGTCACGGCCGACGATGTGGTGTATGATCACGGCGCTCTTGCCATTCAGAACATGCGCAGCAGCCAGGGCAACAATCTGAATCTCTTTGGCCAGATGGTGGCGGCCTGCGACGATTACGAGAAAGCGGCGCTTACGGACAAGTCAGTCCGCGAAGAGGCCGGAAATCTGATCGTTGCCGGGTCCGATACCACTGCCGTGACTCTGACCTACTTGGTCTGGGCTGTTCTGAGAGACCCCGCGCTGCAGGCCCGCTTGGAGGAAGAGGTAGCTGAACTGAGTGACCAGCTAGACATGGCAGAGCTCGAGAACGCGCCTCTGCTCAACAGTGTGATCGAAGAGACTCTGAGGTTGTACGGAGCTGCGCCAGGAGCCCTGCCGCGCATCGTACCAAGTCAAGGGATGATCGTCGCCGGACATCAGCTCCCCGCTGGCACTGAAGTTAGCACCCAGTCTTACACGCTCCATCGGGACCCCAGAATCTTCCAAGAGCCGCTCCGGTAGGTGATTTTGGTATCGTGCTCGGGCAAACGTATCTAACATGCTTCACAGCTTCGATAGCAACCGCTTCATGGATAAGGCAAAGCTCTCGGCTCGGCAAAAAGCTGCGTACATGCCTTTCGGAGGCGGTTCTCGGGTATGTCTCGGTATTCATCTCGCTTACATGGAGCTCCGTCTTGCCACTGCTCTGTTCTTCAGGCAGTGTCGCGGAGCTAGATTGGGCAGTCAGATGCGAGACGACATGATGGAGTTTGATAACCGCTTCCTGATCACACCAAAGGGCCACTGCTGTTATGTGCAGCTGTAATAATTGCGATCGTGTACGAGTCAAAAGATTCATAGCTCACACGACGAAACCTTTCTGTTGTCTGTTCTGGTGTTTGTCATGGCGGGCGAAATAATGCTCAAGTAGAAAAGCTCTCCGAAAGCCTCCACACCAGCCCTTCCATCTCTAGCTAGCGTTCCAGCCTCAACACTGTCGTACAAGCCCCAGACCGTCGTACGAGCCCCAGACCGCCTTGGTTCCTCACGTCTTCGCTTACGCCCCGGTCGTCCCCATCTTCTCCCCAGGCCGTTCTCCCACCCGCCTGTTTCCCACGTTGCTGTGTCTGGGTCATCCTTGTGTGTCTAGCTCCATCGGGAATTCCTTCCGCCCTGTCTTTCGCGCTAAACTCCGCACCGGACTCTCGCTTGACGCCCGCCCATGGAGATTCACATTTCCACCAACATGAGGCACTCATGACGCCGAGAGCCCCACGAACCGAGATGCTCGCCATCATGGCCTTCGCGTTAGTGCATGCTGTGCAATCTAGGCATGCCGTCTCCACGAGAGTCTCAAGAAGTACAAAGGCAACCTCATGGCCGACCACATAACGATATCGCTCTAAGCTTCGACTTTGAACGTTTAGCCACTGGCAAAAATGCGGTATATCAACAGCCTCTCATGGCTGTCCGTCCTGGCTTCCTTGACTACCTCAATCCCTGCCATCAACGCTCAGAACAGCTCTGTTGGGCAATGGCCACTCCACGACAACGGCTTGAACGACGTTGTTCAGTGGGACCACTACAGCTTTAAGGTCAACGGCAAGAGACTGTTTGTCTTCTCTGGAGAGATCCACTACTGGCGTATTCCCGTGCCCGAGGTTTGGGAGGACCTGCTTGAGAAGATCAAGGCTGCTGGATTCACGGCATTTGCTTTCTACGGCAACTGGGGTTACCATAGCGCGAACAATGGGACCGTCGACTTCGACAGCCCCGCCCACGACTTCACCAAGCTGTATGAGATCGCGGAACGTGTTGGTCTCTATGTCATCACCCGTCCTGGTCCCTACGTCAATGCAGAGGTGGGCAAAAAACTATCAAAGAATGTTTACGCTTGGCGCTGACGATCGCAGGCAAACGCTGGTGGGTTCCCTCTGTGGCTAACCACCGGTGCTTATGGCAAGCTTCGTGATGATGACCCGCGCTACCTCAAGGCACTGGAGCCTTACTTCTCCGAATTCTCGAAGCGTGCTGCTCAGCACGGTGTGACTAAGGGTGGCAACAACCTTGTCTACCAAATCGAGAACGAGTACGGCCAGCAATGGAAGGACACGGTCAAGAAGATTCCGGACCTGCCCTCCGGTCGCTACATGGATGCTCTTGAGAAGTTGGCTCGTGCTAACGGCATCGACATTCCTCTGATTCACAACGACCCCAACCTGAACACCAAGAGTTGGTCGAAGGACTTTGGTCCTGGTGCTCTCGGGAATGTCGATGTTGCGGGTCTCGACAGCTACCCGTCTTGCTGGTCTTGCAACCTGGATGAGTGCACTGGCACAAACGGCGAGTACGTCGCCTACCAAACCATCAACTACTACGACCACTTCGTTGAGGTCTCGAACACTCAGCCTAGTTTCTTCCCTGAGTTCCAGGGTGGTAGCTACAACCCCTGGGGTGGACCTGAGGGCGGCTGTCCTGGTGACATTGGCGCAGACTTCGCCAATATATTCTACCGCAACCTGATTTCGCAGCGCTCAACCGCTCTGTCGCTGTACATGATGTTCGGAGGCACCAACTGGGGTGCCTTGGCCTGCCCCGTCGTTGCTACTTCCTACGACTACAGCTCACCCATCAGTGAGAATCGCAAGATCGACAGCAAATTCTATGAAACCAAGAATCTGGCTTTGTTCACTCGTGTTGCTGAGGACCTGACAGTCACCGACCGTATTGGCAACTCCACCAGCTACACTACGAACTCGGCCGTGAAGGCTAGCGAGCTCCGTAATCCCGAGACCAACGGTGCTTTCTACGTCACTATCCATGACTACTCACCTTCTGGCACAAGGGAGGAGTTCAAGCTCAAGGTCAGCACCTCCATCGGTAATTTGACCATTCCACAGACCGGCTCCATCGTCTTGAACGGCCACCAGTCGAAGATCCTTGTGACCGATTTCGCCCTTGGTAGTAACACATTGACCTACTCGACTGCTGAGGTCCTCACATACTCTATCGTCGACGGCAAGCCTGTTGTTGTTCTCTGGACCGGCGCTGGCGAATCTGCCGAATTTCACATCAAGGGTGCAAAGAAGGGCTCTGCTGCCCAGAACGGTAAGGCTGCTAACGCCACTATCAAGGCCGATAGTTTTGGTGTGTCTGTCAACGTCCCTGCTGTCAACGGCCAGAGTGTCTACGAGTTCAACAACGGTGTCAAGGTTGTTGTTGTCGACAAGCCTATGGGGTACCTCTTCTGGGCTCCGAACCTGTCTAAGGATCCCCTCGCACCTGTTGATCAGTCCATCATTGTCGGAGGTCCTTACCTTGTCCGCCATGTCGCCAACGAGAACGGTGTCTTGGCTCTCCAGGGTGACATCCTGAAGTCCACCGACATTGAAGTCTTCGCTTCCAAGAGCTTCAAGAAGCTCTCTTGGAACGGCCAGGAGCTCAAGACCCACCGCACTGCTCACGGTAGTTTGAAGGCCAGCGTCAAGGCCTTCAGCGGCTCCATCAAACTTCCTGAGTTGACCAACTGGAAGGTTGCCGATAGTCTGCCCGAGAAGCTGCCGAGTTACGATGATTCCGGTGCCGCTTGGGTCGAGGCCAACCATGTTACCACTTCCAATCCGACCAAGCCTGCTACGCTCCCAGTGCTGTACGTCGACGAGTATGGCTTCCACAACAGTTTCCACCTTTTCCGCGGACACTTCGACGGCGCTGCTACCGGTGTCAACCTTGCGCTCCAGGGTGGCCTCGCTTTTGGCTGGACTGCCTGGCTCAACGGCAAATTCATTGGCTCCTGGTACGGCAACTCGACCGTTGGCCAGGGCAACCAGACGCTCTCATTCAACAACGCTACCCTAAACACTAACGGAACCAACGTTCTGCTCGTAGCGCAGGACAACTCCGGTCACGACCTGCGTGGTGGTGCTACAGACCCCCGTGGTATCCTCGGAGCCAGTCTTGTTGGCGGCGGCAACTTTACCAAGTGGAAGATTGCCGGCGAGGCCGGTGGTGAGCTCAAGCAGCTGGATAAAGTTAGGGGCCCGCTGGCCGAGGGTGGTCTGACAGCTGAGCGTCTTGGATGGCACCTTCCCTGCTTTGACGACTCAAAATGGAACACATCTTCTCCCTCAACCGGGTTCAGCGGCGCGACTATCAACTTTTACCGTACTGTCGTTCCGCTCGACGTCCCCGCCAACGTCGACGCTTCGTTCGCCTTTGTCCTCAACGCGCCGGCTAGCAAGCAGATCCGTGTCCAGCTCTTTGTCAATGGATATCAGTACGGTCGCTTCAACCCCTGGGTTGGCAACGAGATCAAGTTCCCTGTGCCTGCTGGTGTGCTCAACTACGCAGGTGACAACGTCATTGGTCTGTCTGTCTGGTCGCAGTCTGAGGACGGCGCGAAGGTCGACGTCAAGATTGTGCAGGAGTATGCTGTTGAGAGTAGCTGGCAGTCGAGGTTCGATTCTGAGTACCTCAGGCCCGGATGGACTAAGGAGAGGTTGGCGTATGCTTAGCTGAAATGTCAGATATAGATACGAATGATTCATGCGATGCAATGATAACATGGAAGTCCCGTGGTCGCATAGTCTCGTGCTGTTGAGATGGTTGACGTAGTGCTTGCCTAAGTGGGAACCGCGTCTGCCTTTACACTGTCGCGCGTCACGATAAGGTGAACAATCACGCGGTAGCCTGATCCGCGGAGCTGACACTGGGGTACTCGCGCAGTAGGGTCTCACGGTCGAGTTGGTATGGGCGGGCCACTCTTGCACGAGCGAGTCCTCTTCACGAGCAAGTAGTCTTCACGAGCAAGTATCTCCCAAAAGCGAGTCTTTTGCACGACTGGTCGCACTGGCCAATATGGTAGAGTTCTTTGAGCCCGTTGATGTTCCGGGTACCTCGCCGTGCTCGCTGCACCCGCCCATGGGTCAGCACGCACGGTGAAGTAACTCTACACGGTGAAGCTTTGTGCACCGTACTCGTGCGCCGCAGCTGCACAGCATACAATCACTCAACGACTACACCTTCTACACCACAGGGCTCACTCACGTCACTCACCGTACCAAGGCACGACTGCGTATCCAATTCACCACCCGACCTGCTATTGTCGTCAGCAAGGCTCAACGCCAGGGAAACATGGTGCAGAAGGACACACCCTGTATATGAGAGTTTTGATTCAAAACGCTAATCGACGACGTGGACACCCAAAGAAACGGCAGAAGCACGCTTACAGCTTCGCCTCTGCGCTACCCGCACCCGCACTCGCTCTCAACTGATCCCAATCTTCCATCGTAAACACGACATACCCTCTATCTTCCTTAACAAGCCCCGAGTGCGCAGCCAGTGCGGCAGGATGCCAGTACAGCGTATCATACTCCGCCTCCTCTCCTTGCTCCTTCGCCTCCTTCTCCGCGCGCTCCTGCAGTTTCCTCAGGTCGATACCGTCATTTCTCAGCGGCACCTTGTTCTGCTTGTTGTTGTGCATACTTGTCTGCTTCTTCAGCACCCTCAAGAACACTGGAACCGCATACTTCGGCAGCTTCTTGCGTGCATGGGCAAGCAGACCGTTGAAGTCAAAAGGTTCGGTGATATTGATCGCCGCGCAGCCAGCGCGTCCATCATGCCCAGGGACCTCGACACCGTAGACGTTTGCCTCGCTGACGCCAGGGAACGATCCAAGGGCTTCGGCCACCTCGGCGGTACTGACGTTTTCAGATTTCCAGCGGAATGTGTCACCCAACCGGTCCATGAAGAACCAGCGCCCGTCAGCATCGCGCCGTAGAGCGTCGCCGGTGCGGTAGTATAAGTCGCCCTTCTTGAAAACGTTGCGCTCGAAGCGCTTTGCGGTAGCTTCAGGATTGTTGTAGTACCCGACGAATGCGCTCTCGTGCGGCATCGCGACAAAAATCTCGCTGCCTTCTTCGTACGGCTTGCGTTTGCAGAACCCTGTCTTAGGGTCGCGGATGAGCTCGCCAGTCACGATATCAACTGCGACAGGCACGTAGGTGTTGTGGAAGCGCCAGCGGTCGATCAAGCCTTGGTGGCCGACGGACGTTGCTGTGAACGGCCCGCGGCTGCCGTTGAAGAGTGCCATGACGCCTTCCGTGCTGTTGAAGAATTCGCCGACGACCTCGATGCCGAAGCGGTCAACGAACCGGTGCCAAACATCTGGCCTCAGGCCATTGCCGAACATGGCGCGGACGTTGTGTTGTTTGTCGAGTGGGCTGGGAGGTGTGTTGATCAGATATCGTGCGGTTTCGCCGACGTAGACGATGGCTGTCGACCGGCTGTCGCGCACGTCGGTCCAGAAGCGTGAAGTGGAAAATTTGGTCCCGATGCAACATGTAATGCCTGTCGTCATGCAGACAAGGCCTGTGGTGCCACCAGTGCCGTGGTAGAGCGGCATGCAGACATACCACCTGTCGCCATCTGGACCGGACTTGAGGCCCATGGCGCCGACTCTGCCAGTAAGGCCTGCTGCTCTTTGGGTCTCGAAGGGGCATGCTTTGGGGTGCCCAGTGGTGCCGCTGCATGGGTCAGTCGACGTTCCTGCGCAGGACCGTAGGAATACTTACCTCGTGTAGAACAAGAACAGCGGGAACTTCCCCTTCGCGCCAACCCTGAGCTCATCCCCAGGCCTCTTCGGCTCGAGTCTCGAAATCTCGCCTTTCTGCGCCTGATCTAGTACCACGATCTTCATACCCAGTTCGTTCTCCAGTCGATCTCTAACCTCTTCTATTCTTTGTCTGCAAGCTTCATCTTCATCGACGATGACGACCTTCGCCTCGGCTACCTTCAAGCAATGCACGAGCGCATCCCCAGCCAGATTGTAGTTGATCCACGCTGGCGCACTCCCGATACTCCAACTTCCCAAGTGCACAAACAGGAACTCCGGGCGGTTCATCATATACTGCGCAACCAGCTTGCCCGGCTGGACACCCTGCTGCAGCATAAACTGTCCATATCGGCAGGCATTCGCGTACGTCTCGGCCCATGTGTAGCATCCCGTGCGGCTCCAGATGGCCTCTGCGTCGGAGGGCAGCCGGTGCACTTGTGTCTCGAATTGGTACCAGAGCGATTGGCCGCGCCCAGCGGCGTTGCGGTCGAGGGCTTTTTGGTTCGCGCGCGCACCGAGGATGGATTTTATGTCTTTCGTGAGGTGGTATTTTGCATCGATGTATGCGGCCGCGGCTGTTGCACCGGCGACGGCGCCTGCGACGGGTACTACATGGTGTATTAGTATGGAGTGGCTGGTAGTAAAGAGCAGGAGTCTGGAGATAAGCGTGTAGTTGAGCTTGGAAGCACGAACCGAGAGCCATTGTTGCAGTCTGTAGCAAGCTATGCAACCTGCGAATGCTAGCGAGCTTCGAGCGATACAATGCTATACAGCAGCGTAAGAAGCACTTGTAAAAGATGTAGAGATACAGACTCAGCTCGCAACGCAGCTGCGAGCTTCCTGCAGCTCTTAATCGATCGCCAACCCCCAGCCAACGTGACTGATTGCCGACGACCGAGGGGAGCATGGCGGCGGCCGCTAGACAAAGTAGGTTTAGCGACGGGGTCTGGGGTCTCCACATCTGCCTTGCACGACTCCCGAAACTTTGAGCGAGTACCTGGAGGTTTTCGGTAGTTCGATGCAAGGCTTCGGCATCGATGCAGCTGGGGTCGAGGCTGGAGAGATGGCCCGCGTAGTCAGCTGCTGACGAGGCTGCGGCCTTGGTCTGGCAAACTTGCGTCGGTGAGCTGCGCCCTGTCAGCTTCAGGGCCGCATACCGCAACCTCGGGAGATTGACGCGAGATACAGGTCAAGGTGAATGAGTAGTTGAACTTGTGTACGGTTGTTGTTCGTGCTTGGTCTGACACTAATATCTGAGGACTCGAGGCAGTGACCCAGGCGTGTGCTTTGCCCCAGCCTGCGCATGAGATGCTGTTCTTCTGCAATCACCTCGAATGCCGCTCCGGCATGGTCCTCTTGACAAGTCTTGTCCCTGATCGTCGTGTATTCGCCTCGTGCTTCTCGACAGACCCTTTTCGTGGGTCTGCAAGCTTCCCTGTGTTTCACTGTACGTCTTCTGGGTCTCTAGATACTTCGTCTGGCACTCGAGAGCCTCTAGCTGTGTCCTGTTGAGCTCGTTCAGTACTTCGTTATTTACTCTCTCGGCTTCGACGACTTCAGAAGTTTCATCTTTGAGGGTAAGCCCGTGTTTTACGCCGAACAGCTTCGCTCTCGTTGCGTCGAGCACATCGTGTAGCTGGACGGTCTCGGTGATGAGGTCGAGAACGATCTTGCGTGGCTTGAGCCCGATGTTCGACCAGCATTACTGCCTAAGAGAGCCCCCCATTCATCCTAACCTGATGACACCGGTCGCCTCCTCAATTTCCTTGATATCCAGCTCACTCTTCAACGCATCGCTCGTTCCTTCCAAATCTGCGTGCTTCGCCTTATGTTCTTCGTTCATCATATCCGCGAACTTGGCAGAAAATATGCGGAAAGTAAAGGTGAATGGGCAGCTTCGTCGATTCTCTTGTTCGTCCGGGCTCGTATGCCTCGCTCGTGGAAGATCTCCCCACTTGCTCTTCCAGCGCCTTGATCTTCTCGTTCTGCTTCTCCATAGTGCCTCTCTGCTCCTCAGCCTTTCCGCACAGAACTGCCACACAAACGAATAGAATGCGATTTGGCCACGGCGTTTAGACAAGTCGTAGAGCCCATCGGTATCTCAATCATCTTAAACATCTAAGTGAGACATGGCAGGTGTGATCGGTTTGAGAAACAGCTGCCTTCTGCATCCTTTGCGACTAGCTGCCTTGTCAACAACGGTCTGCCACTGTCAGCCTGAATCATCGACAACGCACTTGGCAGGCTCAGCCTTCCTGCAGGCAGGCCCGAGTAGCTGGCCCCACGGCTGTTGCAGCCCATCAGCATCTGCTACGAACGCAGTTTAATCTTCTTGCCTTTCGCTCAACAGAACGAACCACTCCATCAGTCCAAAGACTGCAGCATTCCTTTACTTGCCATCGTCTACTTGCCAGCCCTAGCGTTCCACGTATCAGCCTTCCTTGTCCACGAATCGAAGCCGTCAGAGATGAAGCACAGCTGCATGATGTGCCGGCGCAGCCTGACGGCCCCGAAGAGCTTTCTCTCGCAACAGAAATGTTCGACCTGTCAGGGCCTCGGCGAGGTATGCGGCGTCTGCAGAAAGTCGCTTGAAATGGATGACAGTGCCAGACGGTCTGGCTACGACTGCTTCTGCGACTACAAACAGACGAATTGTGCGACAGGGACTTGTGCGTCTTGCGGGGGAAGTGGTTGGGATCCGGAGCTTTTGGAGCTGACTTGCGCGAATGAGGAGCATTCTGATGGTGCGTGGCCGAGATATACTTAGCGGTGATGAGCAAGACCATGGAGGATTTGATGGGCTCCTGGGACAGCGGTCTAGTGGTTTTCTTAAGGATAGAGGAGAAGAGCAGCTTGGTAGGAACAAAGCATACCTTCACCTTGTGCAAGCAAGATAATGGTGACTATCACAAAACCTAATATCAGAAGAGCCGATCATCCGCAAGACCACGGACACTGTTCTAGTGAAAAAAACACGACGAAGGTCTTGTCCAGCGCTCTTGGTAATGCCTCTGCGAAACGATATACTACTCACCATATGTGTAGCCATCATCCACGATTAGCGCGCATGCAACCAAGCAGTCACAATCCTTGTCGCCATCAGTCGTAAACGCCATGCTGATCAATTCGTCATCCGTGATATTCGTACATCGACCGTAAAGAAATTCTGGATATCACCATGTACATGCATGTCCTGATCTCCCAAACGCCGCAAGCCTGTCCTGTGCTGTGGTTGCCGATTGCATCCAAATAAACCAAAATTACACCCTCAACCGCCATCTCTGCAGCTCTCTAATCGCTCCTCAGCATGCTCTCCACAAGATCACCAAGTGGCCCCCAGAAGTCCTTGCTGCCGTTTGCCAGACCGTGCTCGTCGATGAAAAGCACGTAGTGCTTGAAGCTGGTGTTGAGGTGGGGCTCCAAACCGAGCTCAATGATGACGGGGTAGTGGTGGCAGTAGATGTGCGCATAGACACGGTACAGGCGCTTGAACATGTTGCGGATCAGGGACGGAAAGGTCTTCGGGAACGGGACACCAATGCGGCTGGGGAACATCTGCTCGTTGTCGACGTTGGATTGTACCCACGCCATCAGGTGCTCGATGTACTCGGGGGCTGGCATCTTGGTGGGTCGCTTGTAGTTCTCGCTATCTTGCCAGAGATACTCGAACCTAGTGTGTGTCAGAGCGTGTCCATGCTGGAATATCTCAGTCGGCCTACTCGTCTGTCGCCTTCATCTCAGGACAGCTCTGTGGCGAGCAGAATTCTGTAATGGACCCATACAGCAGGTTGATCTGGTTGTAGAAGTCGACGACTGCCATGCATGTCAACTAAGCTCCCGAGCTCGCGTGTGGTGCTTACTGTTGACAGCCAACCACTCGTCCTTGTCCTCGCCCTCAGGGAGCTTGACAGCCTTCCTCAGACTGCCGCTGCCAAGTGTCGCCTCTGCATACTGCTTCAGCTGCCAGCTGCTTGTGCCTCGATTCGATTTCTGTGGCTTGAACGGTGCACGAGTGCGCGGGTTACTATACAGAGAAGAGAGTAAGTCAGGGCTTGCAAAATAACCATTGTTGCGCGGTGGACGTGGTAGTGGTTGAGGTGCAGGATTCACGCTATTGCGATTCTTCTGGGCGTTGTGATGCTGTCCAGAGTCCAGAGCTGAGATTCGTGTGGGTGCATTTGGAGTAACCGCATTGCCGTAGCTATACGAGTAATCGGCGGGCGGGCGCATAGGACTATCCTGGCGTTCTGGCTGCTTGACGGGCCGCTTAGGTGGTTGTCGACCTCGCGCATCAGGTACACGGTCTTCAGCTAGCGCCCTTGTGAGCGCATTGCCTGACTGTGGTAGCCGCAGCGCCTCTCCCAGCCTCTGCAGCGGGCTCTTGTATGCTTCCTTCGGCATCGCAAGGCTCGTGAGCATGCCCTTCTCATTGCGGAAACCCAAATCCTGTATCCATGTACCTCCAGCTATGCATTGTTCTTGGTAGCCGAGTAGGTCCATCCGGAGGTTCATGCAGCTCTGGCTCTGGACAAACGTGGATATGGGGGAGACGGGCTTGGGCTTTGCAGGGAACGAAATGTGGGATGGGGACGAGACGAACATTGTGGTTATGAAGCCTGACATGGCGTCGTGCTTGTATCGTGAGGTATATAGATCAGTGGTGTCGTGTGCCGTCTGTCATCACATTCCAGTGGTTAGCTAGGAGACAATGAGGGGTAGGGCAGCAGGAATGCTGGCACATACGTATACGACCGGTGCAAGAACTGGCTGGGTGAGAAGACCGAGTATTTTCGAAGGATTGAGTGGAAAGAAGGGACAAAGGGAAAAGCGTGGTGTTGTGCGCGTGGATGTTTGCTGTCTGGACTGTTTTGGTGTTTGGACCCTAATCTGATCTCCATCGCGACTGCCGGCACTCGGGCCAATGACGCAAGCACGTGGACCGCAAAACAGTCTGCACTGCATGATCGAGGTCGCACAACGGAAACGAAGAACAAAAAATGGAACATCAATGAGTTTTGAAATCTATCTAGGGTCTAGGGATATATGAGGTCTTGCCCACCTTTACCTCGCCGTCAAACAAACAACGCTATGCTGACACTATCAATACAATCATCTGCTGAAGTATTCGTCCTGCTCGAAGTATTCTGCGCGTTCCTTGTGGCCATTTGACTTGGTCTTGGAGCCGTGCCGTCCTCTCGGGCGCTCGTCTGCACCATCTACCGATGCAGCGAGCTCATCCGGCTCGTAGTCCTGCATACCAGTCTTGACACGCTCGAGCTGGCCGCTGACATAGTGATTGAATCGGTCTTGAATCTCCTGCTTGGCCTTGATGGCGTCCTCGTCGAGGTAGCCGACCGAGTTCTTTCTCCTGACAGGGCTATTCGGGCCATCCTCATCGTCATCATCGCCGCCGTAGTCGCTGCGGAATCCAATACTACGGGTTGTCGAGGATCTACGGAGCTGAGAGGGCTTCTTGGGTCGAGGTCCGGTGCTAAGAACATCGTCGAAGTAGTGCGCAGCAGCAGCGGTTGGTGTGCGAGGCGTCTGTGGAAGTCTGCATGTCATGCTGTATTATGTTAGTCTTGCATTCTCATTGAGTGAACAACAGACTCACCCAGTATCGTGGATCATCTTCGCGATCAAGCCGGTCCAACCGCACTGGTGGCTCGCTCCAAGACCACGTCCAGAGTCGCCGTCGAAGAACTCGTGGAACCACATGTAGTCCTTCCAGTTCGGGTCGTAGTCAAGCATTTGGTTGCCATCGTTGATGGCTCTTCTACCGTCATCACCACGGGCAAACAGATGCTGAAGACGATGCTGAATCTCTTCGGCGACGTGACCAAGATGCATGTAGTCGCCAGAACCAACGGGACATTCGACCTTCAAGTCGTTGCCGTAATACAAGTGGAAGCGCTGACACGACTCGATAAGGAGGAAGTTGACAGCCAGCCAGATCGGGCCACGCCAGTTACTGTTGCCACCAAAGAGACCGCTGTCCGAGTCTCCGGAGAGATAGGCGACTTCGTAGCGCTGACCATTGACGTCCATGGAGTATGGGTTCTTCTCGTGGAACTTCGATAGCGAACGGATGCCGTGGTCAGCAAAAAACTCGTCCTCGTCCAACATACGCTGCATGATGCGCTTCAGACGGTCCTCGCTGACAAGAGACAGCAGCATACGGTTGCCCTGACCGCGCTTCTTCATCGAGGCAATATTGCGCTGAGCTGTCTCAGGGCGATTATGAATGAACCACTCCACGCGCTTCTTGAAGTTGGGCAACCTGTTGATGACCTCGGGCTCCAGAGTTAGAGTAGCGTAAAGAGGAATAAGACCGACCAGAGAGCGGACAGGCATCTGATGGCTCCAAGGACCGCCCCAGGAGATGGCGTCATAGTAGAATCCGTCCTCTTCGTTCCAGAGTGGCTTGGACTCGCCGCCGGTGCGGTACTGCATAGCATCGCTGATCATGATGAAGTGCTCGAAGAACTTCGATGCCATGTCTTCGTAGATACGACGACGCTTGGCGAGCTCCAGGCAAATATTCAGCATGTTCAAGCAGTAGAAGCCCATCCATCCAGTGCTGTCGGCTTGTTCCAGAACACCGCCAGTGGGCAGAGGATCTGATCGGTTGAAGATACCAATGTTGTCGAGTCCCAGAAAACCGCCCTCGAAGATGTTCTTCCCGTCAGCATCCTTGCGGTTGACCCACCATGTGAAGTTCAACAACAGCTTCTGGAACACACGCTCTAGACAGTCGAAGTCCTCGCGGCCGTACATCTTGCGCTCGATCTTGAAAACTCGGAAAAGCGCCCAGGCGTGGACAGGAGGGTTGACGTCGCCAAAGTTCCATTCGTAAGCCGGCAGCTGGCCGTTGGGGTGCATGGACCATTCACGGGTGAACAGATCCAGCTGCTTCTTCGCAAATTCGGGGTCGATCATTGCAAGCGGGATACAGTGGAAAGCACTGTCCCAAGCAGCAAAGAAAGGGTACTCCCAGGAATCCGGCATGGACAGAATGTCATCCAGATACATGTGCTTCCACTCCTTGTTTCGGATCGCCTTCCGGTCTGGAGGTTGGGGAGGCATGTTCGGATCGCCGTTCGCCCACTGGTCCCATACGAAGTGGTAGTATTGCTTGCACCAGAGCATACCGGAAAATGCTTGACGCTGGATGTTGCGCAGGTCGTCAGCCATGGGGAGCGGGCTGATACGGTAGTAGAACTCGTCAGCCTCAGCGCGGCGCTGCTCCATGATGTCGTCGAACAACTCTTCGTCAAGGAAACCGTCATTCCTTGTCGACAGCCTGAAACGGACAACAGCGCACTCGCCAGGAGCAACACCCTCATCTTCATCGAAAGCGTACCAAGCTGCGCACTTGGTGCCCACATTGTCGGGATTGACGGCATCGGTGTTCTCGTTCACAATTCGCTCGTGGATGCCATCCTTTACAAACTTGGTCTTGTTCTCAACCTTCCACAGCTTCTTGTAGTTGGTATCATTCTCGGTGAAAAGCAGTTCGGGCTGCACGTCCTCGCCGCTCGAACCAACTCCAGGGGAGGGCGAGAGCTGGAAGAAACGGTCACCGAGCTTGTAATGATTCGTTTGTGCTGTAGTCGGCCCAACCTTCTTGATCGAAGGCTTGTTCTTGATGTCCTCGTGTCCCCAAGCCCAGGTATTCCTGAAGAAGACGTGGGGCACAATGTGGAGTGGAGCAGCGTCTGGACCACGGTTGTATGCAGTAACTCGGAAAAGCAGCTCGTCCGGGTTGTCTGCCTCCTTCGCGGTCTCGATGAAGATGTCGAAGTACCTGTCGTCATCGAAGATGCCTGTGTCGGTGATGTTGTATTCATTCTCAAGCCTGTTGCGCTTCGCGTTCTCTTTTATGAGATCTTCGTAGGGGAATTTGCGCTGGGGCAGCTTGTAGAGGAACTTCATGTACGAGTGCTAGGGCCGTGTTAGCAGGGTGACGCAATGCAGACAAGTGACGTACTGTTGGTGTGTTGTCCAGGTGGAAGTGAGCCTCCTTGAGAGACTCGCCGTGGTTACCCTGGGGGTTAGACAGACCGAAGAGACGCTCCTTCAGGAAATCACTGAAGATGTCAGTCAAATCAAGGGTGGCAATTGGTGGTCACGACTCACTCTTCTCCGTTCCAGAAGGCAAAGGTGATGTTCTGGAAGCCGTGCGTATCAGAGACACCGGCGATACCGTCTTCACCCCAGCGGAAGGCGCGCGATCGTGCCATGTCGTGCGTGAAGTCTAGAGAAGGTCAGTAAGGGCTGCTAGCATCGAGCTTGAATGTACATACGACTCCAGGCGTCTCCATCATGGCTGGCAAGATTGGTCAGTATACAGGAGCACCATGACTGTTGAGGATTACTTACGAGTAGTCTTCGCGGACTGGAGTGTGTTAGCAGAGATCAGATGAAAGATTGAAGTGAAGTCTGACCTGTAGCCCACTGCCTTTCGGCGACGTAGGGCCCCCATCGCTTCCAGTAAGCAGTGCGCTCGCGGTCTTCCTTGAGACGCTTCTCCTCCTCGCATAGGTACTCCTGGTTCTCAATGAGCACCATAGTGAATGTGTGCCTAGGTGAGGTGTAAAGGCTATCGAGTCAATTGGCAGTGAATGAAGGGTGCGGCTCGGCGCGATAGGCGGTGTCGATGTGGATACGCAGGCAATCGGCAATCGATTATGCAGTCAAAATGTGCAAGGGTGAATTATAGGACAAGAATGATAGGCGGTCGAGCCAAAACCTGTGGAAACCTGTGAGGCTGCAAGAGAGCGTTGTCGAAGCTTGAGATGGTGTATGGGAGAAGAGGCAAGTCAACAACACGCTGCAAGAGATTTTGCGACAGCGCCCGACGTTTGCTTCCTGCCGCACAGCGAACGCATCAGGAACTCACGAACGGAGTTTCCGCCATCGTCATTGGCCCGTGCTGTGCGGGTCGCTGCTGTCGACCATGCTGCAGCAGGGCAAGCGCTCTCTTTCGCTGCAGAGCCCAGACCTCGGAGAAGAGCCTCAATCACAGGCATCACGACTCGCAACGGCTTCTGTCGCATCTGTCTCGCGCCTCTCCACAAATCTCTGCGCTGCTATCTGTTGTCAGGGCGTTTTGCTGAATTGTTGAGCGCGCTTGTCGCGAAAACAACCATGACGTTCTTGCCCGAACGCAGTAGCGGTTCCGAAGGCCCCCGCGACAAGCTTGGACGGTGGAGGACAAGTTCGCCTGGGGTGTGGAGATTGATGGAGCTGAAACAGCGCACCCATGCAAGAATGGTGGGTGGGGGTGAGAATTCTATCGAGATGGTTGAGATTGCCATCAACATGTCACTGTTGCACAGCACCATGTGCGTGTTTTATCAGACCAATAATTGCTGCCAGCTCAACGTGTCCTACGCCATTGATCGGTCAACACTTTGTGCTTTAATGCTCATTACTCGTATCACATGTCAACAATGGCGAAGCGATTGGCTAGGACGGGAGCTTGCTCAAGGCACGGACGCGAAGGTGTCTGGGAAGCGGGCCTTGTCACGGCTGTCAGAGTGTCTCAGGCTCGAATCCTGACAACATCCTTGAACTTCTGCGAAAGAAACGCCTGTTCACGTGACGTAGGTTCTTGGTGGTGCATTCATTCATTAACATCGTACGTTTCTAAGCAGTCTAGTATTGCAGCGGCTTACAGCTTCGAGCTTGCACCCCTGAGTGTCTCAGCAGGTGAATCTCGGGCGTAGTCCGTCCACTTACAAGTGCTTGTGGAAGAAGTCCAAGACCAGCTTGTATCCGCGCTCGTACTCCTTCTTAACCTTGTCCTGCGACAGGTCTCCGCGCGCCGCCATCCAGCCGTGCACCTGATCGGGGAACCACTCGACGACGTTGGGGACCTTGACGCCCTTCTGCCACGCCTCGACATCGTCCTTTGGCTCCTGAGAATGCAATTAGTGAACGTCCTTCAAGCAATAGACGAAAGACTTACATCACCAGACGGCAGCATGATGTAGGGGATGGTGATGCCAGGGGCGTCATCCTTCGCGACCATAGCTGGGTGACATGCAGCCGCAGCCTTGAACTTGGTGTTCTCCTGCGAAGAGAGGTTGACAATCTTTCCACCCCAGCAGAAGCCAATGATAGCCCACTTCTCGATGCCCTTGCTCTTGCTCAGCTCGTCGACGATCTTGGGAATGCGCGGTAGTGTCTTAGGCGGTGCAGCTGCGGTCTGGAAGAATTCTCCAAGCTTCTTCTCCTTCTCCTTGTTGTCTGGCGGGTACCAGGAGATGTCTGCTGGCGATCCCTCAAAGAAGTCGGGCATGAAGACCTGGTACTGCTGCTCCTTGTCGGTATAAGCGAGGATGTCGGCACCCTGGAGTGTCTGTGGGAAGAAGCCGAAGATATCGTAGACGATCAAGATTCCAGTCTTTGCATCCTTGGAACCAGTGGCATCTGACGGGACGGTCAGTTCAAGTCTTGAGCATACTTCAAGCAACTAACGCACAGGTCTTCAGTCCGTCAGCTTGGATCCATTCGCCCTTCTCCTTGTAGCTGCCGCTGGTGACAGCGGGTGTGTTGCAGCAAGCCTGCGATTGTGTGCTCTCTGTCGACATTCTTGCGGTTTGTGTTGGTTGTGTAGCTATGCGTGGAGCTGTAGGTGTAGCTGCTGGTGAGCTTGTGTGTAGAATTGGGGGTTGGGTAAGCTTCGAAACTGCTGTTCGAGAAACTGATCTGGAAAGTGAAGAACGAGAAGCTGACGTAGCACGAGCAACTACACGCATTATATTGTGATGAGGTATTTGTCAAGGTACTCTGATGTAGATGTGGAGCTAATACCCGGAGCTACCCCGCTGCGAGACTATGATGTCAACGTATGCAATTGACGAACGGGAATTGTGAGCATTCCTGAGCACCAAAAACGGTATGGGAGCAATTACAAGCCTAGACTAGCGGTGTCTTACAATCGTAGCTACGATGTGTCGATCTGGTGTTGGGTTTCGAGTGACGAGTCAAAACATTGAAAGATAGTCCAATTCTCTCTATGTCTAAGCGTCTAAGTTGAGCTTCTCCAGCAAGCTGTCTATCTTACCCAGCAAGATCTGGTAGTTTTGGGCGTCCTGCAGGAATTCGTCGCCAACTGGCTCACCATCTAGTGTTCGAATAGCGCCTGCAGCAATTTGCTGCTCGACGGGAACGGCTTGCTCTTGCTTCTTGTCTTCCAATGAAAGATCGTCTACAGGAAGGCCAAGATCTTTCTCGGCCGCCTTGATAGCGGCTTGTTCGTCCATCATCTCATCGAGTCCACTGTCTTCGAAGCGAAGCCTGAACCTTTCTGAGAGGTAGTACCGGATATCGTCGACCAATTCAACTGTATCTGTCTCTTGACGTGCCTTGACTCTGTTGGCAGACTCTTGCACGATCTGTGCGAACTCGGGCTCGTCGATGTAGTGCTCCAGTCGGTACGCGATGTATCGTGCTGCGAACTCTTCGAGACGTTGAACTTTCGTCTCCCACCCGGCTTGGAGGACCTCGTAGATATCCACCACTTCGTCGGCATCTGTCTCGCCTCGGGGATTGTCAGACTCCACGGCTGACTGACCGGCACCGAGCGCCGAAATGATGATTGCAGCACGCTGCTTCAGCTTGTCGATGAACAGCATGTCTGCCGCAAACAGCACATCGATAGCTATATCGAGACCGAAATCTGCGCGCTCGGTATACATGAATGTAAGAATTGTTTCGAGCACGGCCGGAGAGCAGTCTACGGTGACGATCTGTAGATGTGGTGTCTCTTGCGCTTCCTTGAACTCTGAGCTGAACATGGTCAAGAAGTACTCTGAGCGTAACAGCATCGCGCGGTGCGCAGGGTACACAGTCGATTTGCGAGGCTTGCGCTGCCGCGAGGGAGATGTCGATTGCCTGGGACCTACTGGGAGGCCATTGAGGGCGCCATTGGTGGTCCTCGTAGCAGATGTGGAGGTGCTGGTCTGTTCGGGCTCCTCGTCGTCGTCTGCACGTAGCAGGATGTCGGCAAAGATGGAGTTGTCGCGGTCCCACCTGATGTTGTCGACCTTGTCCGTATCGATGACCCTCTTGTGTTTTACGATGTTGTTCTGAAACCAGTCATCCAGCTGGTTCCTGCCTCTCGACAGCTCGTCTGCTCTGCGCTGCCGTAACCGTCTGCGATCGTCGATCTCTGTGATGTCTTCGAACAGCCTCTCAATCTCCAGCTGCTTGCCGATCTTGTCGATGCCGTTGAGAACGACCAGCTCCTGCTCATCGCTCAGGCCCATGAGAGCTCGTCGTATGGAAACTTCCTGGAAGTAGAGGTACTGCAGAGCCATGCCCAGCGACTCGGCGGGTATCTTGTCCGGCAGCTTCCATGATGTCGTCGACGGCGCTGCCGCAAGCTTCTTCGCAAAGTAGGGCGAGCGTGCGGCGAGCAAGAACTTGTGCAGGTGAAATGTCTGGTCGAAGGCAGTGATGGCGATGTCGGCGGTCTTGGGCGACGGTCGCGTGAGGAGCGAGGTGATGTGGGCGGCAAGCGGCTGCAGTGGATTCGTCGACTTGGCGTAGTCGTAGGACAGCAGCAGGTTGCGTATCCGGTCGTTCAGTGCATTGTACAGGCAGCGCTCGCCCTGGAAGGTGTCTCGCTCACACAGCGCACCGTTCTCGAGCAGCAAGCGGATGACCTCGTAGTGGCCGCACAGACTGGCCTGCCGCAGTCAGCGCATGCTGCGTGTTGCATCGTCTTCTCTCCCGAGCTTACAAGAATCAAGGGCGTGTAGTCGTACTTGTCGCGCGCGTTGATGTTCACGCCCTTGGAGATCATCTCCTGGCAGACCTTCTCGTCGCCGCGCCGGCACGCCTCGCAGAACAGCCGGAAGTCGTCGCTCAGGTCCAGCGGATTCTCCTCCTTCAGCTGGCCCGCCGAGATGGCCTGCGCCTCGGTTGCAAGGGCAGCCTCGAGCTCGTACTTTTTCTTGACGTCCATGGTGGCGGATGCGAGAGTGTGCGCGCGCTGCCCGCGGTGCTCGTCGCTCGTCGCTCGTCACTCGTCACATCTTTTGGGCGGTGGCGTCAGAGCCTCGGTGGTAACGCGGCGAAGTGGACCCCAGCGGTGGAGCGGCCTCGTGCATGGGTTGTTGTGCCAACGCGCCCGCCCAAACACGGCGCTAAACATCAAAGAGATGGCCTGCACGCCGCCCGCCCGCAACATCGCATATCGCATATCGTATACCTCGACGCACTACTAACGCCGCAGCACCGCCCGCCCCGACACAGCTGTAGCTCCCGTTGCATGTGTGCCGCGCAATAGCAACACACCGCCAGCATGCCCGAGGACGACAAGTACGACGTCCTGGAAAAGATTGGTGGGTTCCACACCGCGTCTCAGGCGGGAATGGCAACTGATGGGGCACGCAGGACATGGCTCGTTTGGCATCATCCGCAAGGTCAAGCGCAGGTCCGATGGCTACATCCTCTGCCGCAAGGAGATCAGCTACTGCAAGATGTCGCAGAAGGAGCGCGAGCAGCTGCAGGCCGAGCTGTCCATCCTCAAGGAGCTGCGCCATCCCAACATCGTCGCCTACTTCGAGCGACCACATCAAGGCGAGCCAGGACCTGCACCTGTACATGGAGTACTGCGGCAACGGCGACCTGGGGCGCGTCATCCGCGACCTGAAGAACAAGAACCAGGTGTGCGAGGAGGAGTTTGTCTGGAGCATCTTCAGCCAGATCATCAGCGCCCTGTACCGCTGCCACTACGGCGAGGACCCGCCCGCCGCTGGCCGCAACGTCATGGGGCTGGCTGCCAACGCGAAGCCTTCGCGAGACGCGCGCTCCAAGCCCATGATTCTGCACCGCGACTTGAAGCCTGAGAACAGTGAGTTGCCAACCGCCCATCCATCCATCCATCCATCCATCCATCCATCCATCCATCCACCCATCCATCCATCCACCCATCCATCCATCGCGTACCGTGTGCTGACAACAAACACAGTCTTCCTGGGCGACGACAACTCGGTCAAGCTCGGTGACTTTGGCCTCTCCAAGATCCTCCAGTCCCACGACTTCGCCTCCACCTATGTCGGCACCCCCCTTCTACATGTCGCCCGAGATCTGCAAGGCCGAGCAGTACGGCCCTCACTCGGACATCTGGGCCTTGGGCTGCATAATATACGAGATGTGCGCCAAGCAGCCGCCCTTCAACGCGAAGACGCACTTCGATCTCATCCAGAAGATCAAGTCTGGGCGCTATCCAGACATACCCGCATGCTACTCGGCAGAACTGCGCAAGGTCATTGCCAGCTGCTTGCAAGTCACACCAGACCACCGACCAGACACTGCCGCGCTGCTGAATCTGCCAATCGTCAAGCTGATGCGAAAGGAGCAGGAAGTCGTCAAGCTGGGACAAGACCTGAAAGAGCAAAGAAGATTGGCCGCACACCGAGAACAGGAAGCAGCCAACACCATCGAGCACATGCGCAAAGAGATGGACGACCAGCTACGGCGAGAGTGGGAGGTTAAGGCCCGCCTCGAGATTGAGCGCCAGGTCAAGCTCCAGACCGAGGAGCGCGTGCAGAGGGAGTTGGCCCATCTGCAAGCCGAGTTTGAGAAGGAGGTTCAGAAGCGCGTCAAGGAAGCCCTGAAGAAGCACCCCAAGCGACCCAGCACATCACCCAAGCTCGCCCCGCGATCGAACACACCAGTCATGCAGCCGGTCGAGCAAGAGCTGCTCTTCCCGGCCGACACGGACGCGACAGTTGTCAGCGGCTCGACGAGCACACTTGGCACCAACTCTGGCTTTGGCAGTGGCACCGACATTTCTGCCCTGTCGCTCGAGGACTCGCCAGAACACCCAGAGCACGTCAAGATCACAGCCAAGCTGAAACGTCCGAATCGAGCTCCTCTGTCGCGTGCGCGCACCATGTTCAACCCCAACGCTCCTGCATCACCTGTAGACGTTCAGATGGGTGAACCCTCTCCAGCACCCGCCCACCTCGCAGGCTTGTCGCTCTCGCCCCGCAAGATGGTGTCGCGACAAAACATCTTCGCTGCTGCTAAAGACGGAGCGAAGAGGTGGGAGGCAGAGGTTCCCCCTTCGCCTACAGAGGAGGAGTGGAACGGTGACTTCGACGATGACGACGACCTTCCCGTTCTTCCGTCTCCAACTCGCGCTCGCAGCGCCAACGGCAACCGCTCTGCAAACGACGATCCCTTCAAAACGCTGGCTAACGCGGCGCGCCCGCTCGTCAAACCTCACCACCGCCTCGGCACCACACCAAACCTGGAACCCACAAGGAGGCCTCGCCCTGTTTCTGCGGTTCCCATCATCGCCACATCACCGAGCCGACCGAAGTCGAAGTCGGTCGAGGCGCTCTCCCCGTCGCCACGCAAAACACATCTTCAGCCCACCGCTGCCTCGGCAGCTCGCTCGGAACCTGCTGTAGGAGGTCTCAGATCGAAGAAGGGCAACGAAGCCATCCGCATTCAGGCAATGCGCAACAACGGCGGCGTACAGGGCCGTACATTAGTCGAGCTTCAGCAGGCAAGAGGCATCCCCGTTCAAACTGCGAGTGACGATGAGGGCGTCAAGAAGCGTGGATTCGGGTACAGAAGTCCAATCAAGCTGAAGAGCAAAGAGCCGGCAGTCTGGGATCCGGAAGTGGAGACAGAGATGCCCAGTCCGTTCATTGTAAGGACGAGAAAAGTCGTGAGGTGAAACAGCGACCAGTAATGACTTGATGATGGGTGATTTTGGGCACGTTTGGATACCACGAGCACAGCAGAGAGCGGCATTCTGGATACATCGGCCAGATGGTGGAGCGAGGAAGCGCAGCTGGATCGACTCGGTCTTTCCGTCCCATCCTTCTTTCTCTTCCATTGTTTCCCGGGTCCGAGGGCGTTCTTGTCAGCATTTTGAGGCTTCATTTCAGCCAGCATATTAGCATCTTTCGGCGACATTTACGATGGGCAGGCGTTAACTTTGGCATTTGGTTGGGCGGATTCGCTTTGTTGGGAGGCTTGTTATTATAGGCTGTCTCTTGCTAGAAATGTTCCATGGCTTACACTTCGACATGATGTTCCACACGCCGGTGGAGTCGTGGTGGTGATCTCCACGCCCCACCGACTTAAGCTCAACCCTAGCGCCATGCAGAAGCTCAAGCTCCAAAATTTCCAACACAACGTCACCACCCTCCGATTCACAACCTCGCACACATATACACACAATGGCTACCGCTGCCTCTGCGCCTCCACCGGCCCTCACCTTCCCGCGACCCATCTTCGCCGCCGTCTCGCCCCACCCGTTCCTCCAAGCACATCTCTCCGCCGACAAGTCTGCAATCCGCGCAAACGGCCGCGCCGCACATGAATTCCGCGCTCCAGGCGTGAACACAGGGAGTCTGACACACTGCAATGGCTCGGCCGTGGTGCGACTAGGCAACACCAGCGCCGTGTGCGGGGTGCGCGCGGAAATCCTGCGCGAGGAAGACACGCCGGGGACGAGCGCGCCCGCAGGTGTGAATGCCTCCGGTGAGATTGAAGACGACGACGACGACAACGACAACTCTACTTCCTCCTCCGAAGACGACGATCTCGAGTCCCTGCGCCTCCTCGTCCCCAACATCGAGCTCAGCACCGGCAGCACACCGTCGTCCATCCCGGGCAACGCACCCAGCACGCTCGCGCAAAGCCTAATAACGCGGCTGCGCTCTCTCCTCCACAGCACACACATCCTCCACACACGCGATCTACGCATCACGTACACGCCGCCCACCAACGCCGCGGACCCGGACGCCCCGCCCGCGCCAGAAGTAAAAGGCTACTGGGTTCTCTACCTCGACATCGTCTTCCTCTCGCTCGACGGCTGCTTGTTCGACGCCGCCTGGCTCAGCGTCCTCGCCGCACTGTCGCACACGCGCCTACCGCACGCATACTACGACCCAGAGTTCGACGGCATCCTGTGTTCCGACGACCCCACGGACGCCACTTCGTTGAACTTGCACGGCCTGCCCGTGCCCAGCTCGTTCGCCGTCTTCGAGGGCCGCGGCGATGCAGATGAGAAAGAGGACTGGGTGCTGAGCGATCCTGATGCGTTCGAGGAGGGTGTGTGCGGGGAGGTTGTGACTGTGACCGTTGACCAGGGGACAATTCGGCGGGTGGAGAAGAGCGGTGGGGGTTGTGGGGAGGGAGGTCATGAAGGGGTTGTGAAGAGGGCGGTGGAGAGGTGGGGGTTGTGGAGGGGTTGTGAAGGGGAGGGCGTGAGGAGGGTTGTGGATTTGGAACGTGGGAAGGACGGCGTTGAGACCGCGCATATATCGTTCGCGCGAGTCTATCAGTAGATTGGTGAGAGTCACGAGCTCTCGCCGCTGTTATACCATTCACACATCTTAAGAGCCCAAAACTCTACGAAACCAGGCACATCGCATCTCCAACAGACTCCTACACTTCTCAACCCCAACCCCAACCCCACATCCAATCCATCTACCCTCTCACCACCCAAACCCCTCCGTGTGCAAAAACACCCCTGCGCCCCAGTCCCCTTATGCACCGCCCTCTCATCACTCAACTCCACAACGCCCTGCTTCACATCCCCAATCAAGCCCGCGGTCACACACCACAACCGCCGACTCGCCCCGCGCCTGCTCGAGCGAGCGGCGGATGATATCCTTGGTCTGCGGCCGGCCGCTGAGGATCTGGATCGCCGGGTGCACAAGCGTGTGCTTGCGAGTGGGTTGTGTGGAGGAAGTGCTGGAGCGGGAGGAGGGTGGTTGCGCGGGGTGCAGTGGCATTGTGGTGGGGTGGAGGAGGAGGGTTCGGGGATTGGGGTGCGGCAGCAGCATGTGCCGTGTGGAGTGCATGTGTCGGCTTCGCTGCTGGTTGGCGAGGTTGTGAGCTCCTTGACCTCGGTCTTTGAGGCTTTGTGCTCATCCTTGATGGCTGCTGGACGGCTGCGGAGTTCCACTGTGCCGTGCTCGAGTGGCGGCGCTGCGGTCTTTGGCGCGGTCATGGCGGAGAGCAATGATGTGTGCTCTTCTGTGAAGGATTCGTCACATGTGACATACACTGTCACCTCGAGCTTTATATCTCTTGTGTGCTCCTGCAAGGTCTGGAACTCAGTGTACACAGACGATAGCTGCTCCGCAAACATCTCAAGTTGGCCTCGGCTCTTTACTATCCATACGAACCGGATGTGGCGCGTGACGGCACCTTTTGGCGAGGCGAATAGCGATGCTTTCGAGGCTGGTAGATCGTTGTTTTCCCTCCATCCTTGGATGACATCGCGAAGGAGTGGCACTGTGAACGTTGCACCAGTGCTACCAGCGAGCATCACAATGCTGTCAAACTGACGAAGCGGTCTATGGCAGCCATAAGGCCCTTCAATGGTGACAGTTTTTAGACTAGAGACTGTCAATAACAGTGGCGTATGGGGAACAGTGAGCTCATACCCTTGTGATGTCTCAGCTAAGCCCTGCGACTTCTGGGCGTGTTTGAAGAAGCGCCTTGTACCCCCAGATTGCGCTTTGACCAAGAACTCCATCTTGCCATCTTCGGGGATCGACGCTATTGTGAACGGGTGGTTTTGGAGGGGAGCGATTCCTTGACACGACAAGAACACGTGCTGGCCTGGGGTCCAGCTGATAGGTGGGTTGCGAATAGTGATCCGGGTGATATCGTGAGGCAGTGCCGTGAACTCGGCTTTGCAGGTCAAAAAGCCTTCCTGCTTCGACGATGGGTGGAATAGGGAGACGTTGGCGTATAGGAAGCGCAAACCCCTAAAGACGCGATCAAAGAAGAAGATGGCGACTGCGACCCATACGTAGCTCTGCAGTTCAGGCGGAGCGTGGATGTACACGAAGCCGAGAAATACTGCAAACGAGGCTACATGCTGGACGACGAAGAGCTCGTAGTTCCATCCACGAATAGGTGTCGAAGAGCTAAAGTTGATCCACACAAGGACACACCAGGCTGCTAGCCCTCGCCAGACGAGCTTGTTTTGCTTCAGCTGGGTGGGAAAGTAGTTGTATGGAGCCCAAACTGTGAAATCGTCAGCACAATTGTGATGTCTATAATGTGGAGCCCGCAACATACCACTGAGGAAGTAGCCCATGTGGATGGTTGCCGTCAAGAGCATGCACCTGGCAGTCCATCGATGCAGCCAGTTCAAGCGTTCGTAACTGATACCGGTGAGGCAACCGATTACGTTGTTCTTCCCAGAGAGCAGAAGTATGAGTGGTAATTGGCCAATTGTGACAACGCCACATCGAAACCCGACACTCTCTTTTGAGAACTGGTCAGTGAGGTTGAGTCCGTAGAAACAGAGGACAAGCAGGACGACCACATTCGCCAGAACCAGGCTGGTGCGACCGATGGTAGGCAGCCGTAGAAGCCTCCCTTTCAATGGTATTCGTAATGAGAAGTTTGACGCTTCGCGAGTCAATGCGTACAGGGTCGCATTCCATAATGGGAACCACGACTTTGGCTTGGCGGGAGACAGTGTTCCAGCTCTGGCCGCAGAGAGTCTTTGCCTGTAAAGGACTTGGTTGTACATGTTGGCTAATGTCGCAACGGCAACTGCGCTTCCTACAACAGCGTAATAGAACTTGGGGAACTCTGGCAGAGCAGGTAAGGCCATCGGGCCCATCGACATACCGCCATGGTTATGGCTCATGTTGTCTGCTCACCGGTGGGTGCTGTGATGTACTGTTTCCCTTACAGTTCTTCACTCCAATCGCCAACACGGAGCGTTGATTCCAGATCGCAACGGGTCCTGTGAGTGGGGTGGCAGGTCTTCTTAGCTATCGCGTGTTCGGATTCGCAATTGCGGCCATGTCAGATCGTACCTCCGAGGCTGGCACCTAAGAAGCGGCGATGATACACTTTGGACTTCGAGTTGGTGTTCGTCTGATGGTACAGGCTCACCAGGGTGATGGTACACAGGAAGTGGCGTCTGGCTACCGGTAAAGAGCATTCACACTTACCCGTCAGCCACGGTCCTGGTAATAAGCGACATGCTACTGCACGTCGAGCCAGAACTTGCTCTATTGATGCAAGCATATCAGAGTGCGGGTCGAGGCCTGGAGCACCGCAGTGGGCGTGGCTTGAATCAAGCATCAAACGCTAGCCCCTTGCGGCTAAATCTGCTCAAAGTCGCTCCTTCCTTTCACGTCTCTTTGAACATCGCTGCTGTCTCCGCAGCCAGACAGGCTGACCACAGGCCGCCCCCGGTCACGCGCTTTTCATCCATGAGTTCTGCGGCAAGTGGCACCGCGGACAGGGCAGAATTAGATCCTCTACACTCCACGCATCAGCCTAGGCTTGTCAACCCTTGATTGTCGCAACAACCTTCGCATATGAGCGCTTCTGCCCTAAAACATCACACAAACTGATTTTGCTGCCTTATGCGTCAATGCTAAGAGTTCTGTCGTAACCAGCCAAGCGGAATCTACAGCACTCGATCTTGGTACTTTAAAGAATCGTGACCCAGTATCATACAGAAGGTCAGTCTGGAACTCGATACCTAATTACCCCACGTCCCATCCAAAGTCTTCTCAATACCCTCGAACGCCCTCAAATCAAGACGCTCAACTCCCCTATCCGTCAGAATGGTTGCTCACGGTGATGAAATGGCAGGCATGGACATGAGCGGAATGGACATGGGAGGCGCAACCTCGAGCCACACTGGAATGGCTATGGCCTTCTTCACGGCAACAAACACGCCTTTGTACTCGGAAGCATGGACACCTCGGACTGCTGGACAATATGCTGGAACATGCATCTTTCTCATCATCCTGGCCATCACACTCCGCGGCATCTTCACGGCGAAGAGCTTCCTTGAGACGAAAGCATTGGAGGCGGCGATGAAACGCCGCTACGTCGTTGTTGCAGGCGAAAAGACTGTCGCAGAGCAAGTGAACGACGCAAGCTCCACAACCGGTATCTTGACTGCGAATGGCATGGAGGAGAACGTACGAATAGTGTCAGCGCCAGTGAAGCTTGTTCAGCCCTGGAGATTCAGCGTTGACCTTCCGCGCGCTGCTCTGATGATGATCGCGGCCGGTGTTGGTTATCTTCTGTAAGTTGTGCGATCACTGTCGCAGGATTGAGCGGTTGCTAATACTAGTGCAGTATGCTCGCGGTCATGACTTTCAACGTTGGCTACTTTCTATCAGTTCTTGCAGGCACCTTCATTGGGGAGCTCGCCCTCGGTCGTTTCAACCAGGCGAACATGGCGATGTAATAGCGTTTCAGAAACTATGCATTCAGGCTGCCATTCGGCAGTTAAGGCAATGACCGTTACTTCTTTACGAATATTTCACCGAGACTAAGAGCCTGGAGCTCGTCTTGAAGCTCATGACCCCCAACCCATAATCTGTAGATCTATTGAATCATGGTATCCTGCAGAGCCCACCGTTCGCGTTTGCCAATGCTGCCACAGCCGCTAGTAAATGCTTGACTGTCCATTCCAACTGCCCTAGTGAACGACTTACATTATTCCCGCGGTATTGTCGCCTGTCATCCGGTGAAGCTGAACTGCTAATCGCGAAACACAACTGATTTGTGAGGGTCCGGAGTACGCTAGGGTGAATGTACCCCTGCTTTCGCACTAGTGGCTGGACTCTAACCGCCGCTTTGGTAAGAAACTTGCTCACGTCTCCTGCACCTTCACCCTAGCGCTCCGTGAATTGATGTTTAGCGAAAGCCGCCAGTGATGCAAGATCTTGCTCACCTGCTGGAAGAGTGTAAGGGGCGCGTCTGGACTGGAGTCAAGAGGCTCAATGGCTCGACGCGCGAGCCACGCGAATGTCTCGGACGGAATGTGCGGCACGCGGAGAGCGTTGCTGTAGCTGTGGTGCAATAAGTACGGTAGGATGCCCAGAGCTGGTTTCTGTTGCTATACGAAGCTTTCACCTCTCCTCGTGCTTACCTTTTGTCTACTTTGCACATCCGGTTCTCTCTACATTCATCAGTCTATCAGCACTCAACCCAAAGATGCTTTCCAAGTCTCTCCTCGCGCTCGCACTCGCTCCTGTCGCGTTCGCGCACTTCAACCTCAATTATCCTGAGACTCGTGGGTTTGACGAGGACAAGGAGCCTACTGGACCTTGCGGAGGCTACGACACTGTCTCATCGCAGCGCACCGACTTCCCCATCAGCGGCGGACCCATTCAACTCACTCTGGGCCACCAGCAGACCAATGTAGAGGTTTACCTGGCCGTCGGCGACAACCCAGGCAACGCCTTCAACACTGTCCTGTACCCTCAGTTCCAGGTGTCTGGCCTTGGCAAGTTCTGCTTGGGTGATGTTAGCATCCCTTCGAGCTTGAACGTCACCGAGGGCACAAAGGCTACCATCCAGGTCATCACCCTGGCCAATGGCGAGAACACACCACTCTACCAGGTAGGCGGTCATTGCCACATTGATCACCTCACAACACTAATTCCATCACAGTGTGCCGACGTCAACATGGTCAACACAGCTCTCTCCCAGTCAGACTACAGCTCGAACTGCCAGAACAACACCGGTGTTTCCGTCACTCAGATGAACATCTCTGGCAACCCCAACGGCACAAGTGGCACAAGCACTGCCAGCGGTAGTGCAAGTGGAAGCGGTGCGGCTGCTTCTCCTACAGCAAGCAGCAAAAGTGGCGCCGCACAGGCAAAGGCCGCTTCGTGGGTCGTGGGTGCTGTTGGGCTGGTCGGTCTGGCGATGTTGTAGACGATCTGGAGGACCGAATCGGCTTGCCTGGAGCGAGCCATAGCGATAATACCTGTTCTTCTGCATCAATGATACCAATTGCCTTGCTACACCAATTTGTAAATGATCGAAGTGTGTGCAGAGCTGTTGGCAGTGTAGTACTCGCTTCTGTGTCCGAAATAAACTCCAATGTGCTGTATGTATCACCAGGATGGCCACCTCGAGCTTGCCGTATCGACACCACCCAACAAGCAACACAGCGCTGCGAAACGCAGCCAACGCCTGGAATCAATCAACGGATGTAATCGTTGCTAGTGTTTCTTGCAAATCCAAGTTATTCTGCGAGTGTGGTGATCCGTCTACGCAGAGAGCTGCCCCGCAACTGACGACAGCAAGCGAGAAGTCCGTGCGGCGTCCGCACTCTCGCAACACCGCCAGAGCATCACCACTGAGTCTTGCCCTACAACGCCGAATCTAGGTGAGTCCGAACCGCGCCCGTACCCGACCGCTCGAAGCCGCCCCGATCGAATTTTGCTCGACCTTTTGCTGACGATCCCGCGACCGCAGACCCTCCCACAGTCACTCTCCCCCCCACAACCGCAAATATGGATCAGGCCAAGCTGGCACGCATGCAGGCGTCGGTGCGCATTGGTATGTTGTCTCCCGTCGCTCTGGGGCCATTGGCTGTGCTAGAGAAGACTGTATGAAGCTTGAAGGACAATGGATTAGCTAACACGAGTGAATAGGGTAAGCAGACCTCTTCCTCGAATTTTGGCAGCCCCGCCCAACATGACCGCAAACCTTCGAAATCGCCAGATGGACATGACGAATGCGACATTGGAAAATTCGGGCGACATTGGACATGGAACACGAGGCTAATTGGGCGCTACAGTGGAAAGGGCACACCCCGCAGGAAGGTCAAGAAGGTCCACAGGGCCGCTGGCACCGACGACAAGAAGCTCCAGGCCGCGCTTAAGAAGCTGAACGTCCAGCCCATCCAGGCTATCGAGGAGGTCAACATGTTCAAGAGCGACGGCAACGTCATTCACTTCTCCGCACCAAAGGGTGGGTCCAGACATCCAGTCCATAAAATGGTATTGGGGGAGCTGTATCAGGCTTCATGTGCCAAGCATTACCTGCGCTCAGCACACTGGAGCCTGCCAGTTGACCCACGCCAACGGAACGCACGAGTACAGCTGCTAACACGGCTCTACAGTTCACGCCTCGGTACCCGCCAACACCTTCGCCATCTACGGCGCCGGTGAGGACAAGGAGCTGACTGAGCTCGTCCCCGGCATCCTCAACCAGCTCGGCCCCGACTCGCTCGCATCGCTGCGCAAACTCGCCGAGAGCTACCAGAGCATGCAGAAGGAGAAGGGTGAGGCTGGCGAGAAGGACGACGATGAGGATGATGACGACATCCCCGACCTCGTTGCTGGCGACAACTTCGAGTCGGCCGAGAAGGCCGACAACAAGCCCGACGTCGAGTAAGCTGGTCTTCTGAGAAGCAGCCGAGGGAGCGAAGTGTAGAAACAACGCGGCGCAGAGATGCAGCGGAGGTCTACGGGCGTCTTGCTATGGGTAGCACGACTAAGCCCATGCAGTCATCAGCTTCGTTTGAGTTGGGCAGTCGCGGTGGATCGACGATGCGGACACCAGACTGGCGTATCATGAAAGATATGAAATGAAAAATATCCCAGCACGCAACAGTGGCTTCTTACGCAGGATTGGTGACTATATGTTTAGTATCTGTAACGAGCGCAAGTATCGTGTTTGCATGGAGACGCCCGTGTCCGCTGAAGAGTCAGATTGAAGCCGGGATGCATTCTTCGCTTGAAGACGAGACAGCTGGCTCTCGGAGGATAGAACACTCCTCATGGTTCCCAAGTAGGTCTTGTGCTCGAAAAGCCTGAGCTCCATTCATTGAAGGCTGTAAGGTGGAAGACCCCAGCAAATGCAAGTAGAATCTGCGACTGGACGATTTTGCGAGTAAGGACTACCTGCGATAGCCACAAGCTAGTACTTCATTTGGCACTTCACAGATCCTCACAACGTCAAGGCGAACGTGATGGGCAGCCTCATCGGCTGATGCAGGAGCCGTGGAGGGAGCTACCGAGACTAGACGCTAACAAGTTTAGCACCACGGGTTTCGACCATTGTTTCCGATGTGACGTCCACCAACTCAGCATCTCACGCAGAGCACCATACACACACTACACCGTCGCAACACCGATGCATCTGTTGATGCCTGATTGCTGCTGCTGCTGCAGGGCACAAAGCTTGTCAATGATTGTATAGTCACACCATCAACGTCCCACCACTAACCTCAGTACATCTGTTGCGGCGCCCGAGATCTCGGCTCCCCATACTTAGTCCTAAGGCACCCTGAAGCTTGCGACAAGCTCAACTTTATTTTAGGCGCGCCGCTGTCTTGACTTTGTGCTTTTTGTCGCGACGTGTCTGCTCGTTTCTCTCCTCTACTCTGTTCTGCTTTTTCCCTTGATACCCTCAATTGCTCGTTCACTTGTTGTCGCCATGAGCACAGAAACAATCCTCATCCTAGGCGGATCCTACGCCGGCATCAGCGCCGCTCACTACGCGCTGAAGCACACAATCCCACAGCTCCCAAAGAAAGACGACGTCACATACAATGTTACTCTCGTCAATCCCTCGAAAGATCTGTACTGGCGCTTCGCCGCACCACGCGCTCTCGTGTCGAAGCAGATGATGCCGTACGACCAGATCTTCTACCCCATCGAGCCAGCCTTCACATACGCATTTCCGAAGTTCAAGTTCATCCAGGGTTCAGCAACGCATGTCGACGCCGCAGGGCAGAGCGTGAGCGTGCAGACCGTCGACGGCGAACAGCAAACGATACCCTACGCCGCACTCATCATCGCAACAGGCTTCAGCACACCAAGCCCACTGTTCACACAAGCTACGGACCGCGCAGCACTGGAGGGCGTATACGACGCCTTCCAGAAAGGGCTCAAGACCGCAAAGACCGTCGTCATTGGTGGCGGAGGTCCCGTGGGCGTCGAGACGGCCGGCGAAGTCGCTGAGATACTCAACGGGCGCCCGGGCTTCATGGGCACAGGACCGAAGAACCCCACCGCAGCCGTCACGCTGATATGCGCTGACAAGAAGCTGCTTCCCGTGCTGCGCGAAAGCATCGGCGCGACGGCAGAAGGCTTTCTGAAGAAACTCGGCTGCAGCGTGAGATACAACACACGCGTGATCTCCGCTTCCAAGCTGTCTGACGAGCCCGGCGCACAGACACGCGTCGAGCTCTCCAACGGCTCAACAATGGACGTCGATATCTACATCGACGCGACGGGCAGCCGGCCCAACACATCGTTCCTGCCCAAGGAGTGGCTCGACATACGCAACAAAGTCGCCTGCAACGCCAAGACGCTGCGTGTCGAGCACGAGTCGGCGGGCTCGCGCGTCTACGCGCTCGGCGACGTCGGCAGCTACACGCGTGGCGGCGTCATGGACCTGTCTCTCGCGGTCCCCGTCGCGCTGACGAATCTCAAGCAAGACCTGCTCAAGCACCTCGCCGGCACCGTTTTCGCAGGCGACCGCCACTACAATCCCAATCTCAAGGAGCAGCAGATCTGTCCGATTGGCACGCAGAAGGGCGTTGGCGCGTTCAATGGGTACAAGGTGCCGAGCCAGATGGTGTGGATGATCAAGGGGCGGGATTACTTGATTAGTCAGTTGGCGCAGGGTACAATGCGCGGCGATGAGTGGAAGAAGGAGAAGAAGTGGACGCCGGTCAAGGACTTTGGTAAGGCGGGTCTGAGTCAAGGCTGAGCTTGTTTGACGGGAGTGGTTGTTGTCGGTACTGGAGTTGGTTTCATTGCGGAGTGTCAGCGAAGCGTCGGATACCCTGGAGACATAATACATCGTGTTAGTGTGATTATCTCTTTGTTGCCGAGTACCTCTCCATTCATACGACACTCGCTTGAGAGTACCCTATCAGCTGTGGTGAGATGTCACGGCATCTGCATACACCATAACTCACCAACCTCCACAAATCTGTCAAACCAAGACCATACTGACACCGTCCAAAAACTAACGTCGTGCAACAACTGCTCGCTCGCGTGGCAGCCCGTCGCCGTTACACAAGCCCCGTTCGGCGAGCTCACGCACGCCGATCTCAACAAGATACATCGGTAAGAACTGCCTGCTTGCACGCACACAGCATGCCGTGCGATGTGTGTCGGCGAGATGTCTGGTTCGCTGAAAATGGTGAGTCGGCGATGCAAATTTATCTGGGACTCATGCTGCTGCAAGTCAGAATGCGGGAGGCCTTGACATATTCGCCGTTGCGAGGAGGTGTCGACGTTGAACGCCGGTAGATTTTTTGCAAGTCCGCCAACGAGTGGCCTAGAGTCGGCGACGAAGGGCTGTGATGCTACGACTCGGAGAGCAGAAGGTTGAGTATTTTCCTGGTAGCTGCGAATAGTACTCGGCCGTTCAATCTCGACTGCAGAGAAAGTCGCCGTGTCCTTGCTTCGTGGGTACGGATTTCGTAGTCGGCGAGCTCGCAAACAAGACGCAGATCAGACCGAGCGGACCGAAGTTGCACGTCCGAGAGCTTGTAAGCCATACGAGAGCAACACTACTGCATCCAACTTACAAACGTCCAGAACCCAGATGATGTTCTATTGAAAGTGTGAGTTGAGTAGATGCCGTCGGCGTGCAAAGGACGCCGTTCTGTGTTAAAAAAGCCGTTCAGAAGCCGCCCCGCCGACCATGATCCTTTTGCTTCTGTGAACCAAACTCCAGCTCCCCTAGACTACTACAGAACACCGACACATAATCTCCGGAGCAGCGTCCATTGACTCGCCACGCACATCAACGCGCATTCTATTAGAGCACGTGACGCAGAAGCAAAAAGCCTCAACGATGGGTCTCCAACATTGGCGTCTGTCCACAGTCGGCGAGGTGTAGTTAACCAACCCACAGAAGTCGCGGCGCCTGCATCTCGCAGAGCCCGCTCGACCACAATCACGCGATTCTCACTCCTGAAACGCAGCATAACGGCGACACAACAACGCCCACCAGCGCGCCAGTCATCAGCCTTGCGTCTCGCGTGCGCTGTAGCGCCCAGCATCGCCGACGTCGCGCTTCGAGGCGCCACCACGCGCGGTCCACGTTCAGGGCCTGCGCTAGGCACAATGGGGGCGTGTAATCGACGCGCTAACCATCTGTGGTGCTGCGGGTAGAAAGGTGCCGCGTCAAATTGCACTTCTTGCCTTGTTCATGCCCAGTTCGCCGACTAGAGACGATACGATGGATGCGATTGGTGAGGAGAAGTGTGAAAGGGTCTTTCAAGACTTATGGGGCATCCCTGAAGAGAAGTCCGGCGATGTGATGGCGGCCAATTTTAGTAGGCCCTTTCTACGGTGAGAATAGCAAAAGGCTGTCACTGGTATGCATTGTACGCTTTTCGGCTGTTGGTGGTTCCTTTACATGTCATCTGTCGCCCGTCGCCCATCTTCGTGCTCTTAGTCTCCTTGTCGACGGTTTCGTATCCATAAGAGGAGGGTGTAAGGCTGAGAGTAGTCTGAATGTTTACTCCTGTTGAGACGTCGATTGGTGCGCTGCTGCTGCATCAAGCAACCAGCAATCTGCTCTATCAGAATGGCAGTGTTTTGGGCCTTTCGGGACTGCTGAGAAGGCTGATGACGGCGCCCAAAGTGGAAGTAGCGGCGCTATTTGCGGGTATGGCAGCGAGCTATCCTTTGCTTGGATCTTTGTTGCCAGAGTTGGTTACCAGGTATCCTTCGATATCGATTGTACCGCAAACTGTGCTATTCACAACCGGCGTGGCAGTCTTGATCGGATGGGGAACCAAGGTGCGTAATGCTGTCGACACGAACAGACACAGGTGACTGACCCAGAACAGGTGTCAAATGGTTGCACGTCCGGACATATGCTCTGCGGCCTCTCGCGCCTCAGTGGACGTTCTGCAGTAGCAACCGCAACTTTCTTCTCCCTCGCGCTACTCACACATCACCTCGTCCATCCAAGCTTCTATACCGACGCATGTCCCGGCGACATCCCCTGCTACACGCCAGTCCTGCCGCCAGCATCTACCGCGCTCTCGCTTCTGCTCGTCGCCGGCAGTGCAACCCTTGCCGCACGCACGATACCACACTTGATCGCTGGAGTAACATCGTCGAATATAACCGGTGACAAAGTCTCATCGGACTCACAGAGTGCAGCACGTACCGCTACGCAGTTCTTCAGCGGTCTCCTCTTCGCCCTTGGCTTGCACATCTCCGGTATGGCGCATCCGGCAAAAGTCACGTCCTTCCTGTCCTTCCCCGTCATGCACGTCTGGGATCCTTCGCTCGCTCTCGTTGTAGTCTTCGGCGTGCTCCCGAATCTCATCACGATTCAATGGAAAGGCTTTGCTGAGCCGCCGGCGTTCAGGAAGCAATTCGAGCTCCCGACCAAGACGATTGAGGATGTGGACTTCAAGTTTGTGGCAGGCGCGGCGGCTTTTGGTGTTGGTTGGGGATTGACAGGGACGTGTCCTGGACCTGCGGTGTTGAGGGCTTTTGCGCAGCCAATTTGGGGAGCGATGTGGTTGGGTGGGTTTTGGCTAGGAGGAAGGATAGGAGCTTAAAGGGAGTTGAAAGAAAGCGCAGGCTTGCGATGATATTTCGGTGATACTCAAATCCACTATTCACTTCAGAGAGAAGTGCATTGTGCGCTGTGGGTGTTGGTGATGTAATCAAGTTGTGGCAGGTGCACGGCTAACATTTTCTCAAATCTCAGGCACCACCGTCGCGACTTCTACGGTGATAGTGACCTACGCCTGCTTTCAAGCAACACGGTAGTACTTGCCCTGATATCTAAGGCTGCCACATGCTCGCTGCGACTCCATCCATGGATTCTCGAACTAGGCGTGGTTGCCTGCGCGCACAGACAGTCTGAAATACCACGATCATGAACACCGCACAAAAACTGTTTTGGATCCTCAAATACTTTTTGTATTGCTGTCTTATCATTGACATCAGCCCTCGCTCACATCCAGCCTCAACGTACAACAAATTCCCGGAAGAGTGGGTGCTGGAACTATCCATCGCTCAATAGCCTGGGTGTTACTACTCTTGATATCGCACGCTTTCACTTAAGCTCTTTCCTTTTGGTCTTCCGCGAACTCTGGGTGCCGCATGATTTTGGCTCGTGGGCGTGAGTCTACCACACCTCAGCGATCCCCGTGGACCACTACCAGAACCCAGGACCCTTCACTCCCAGTAAAAGCACACCAACCGTTTGCGCTGGTTGCGTCAGACATCCAGACATTCGTTCCTGGAAAAATATATTTCACATCACCCACCGTTAGTCATACCACCTTGCGCCCGAACGAACTCAACAGTCGCACGTGTCCACTTATCCAACGGATGTCACAATACATCACCTGAGTATAACGACTTCCACCGTAACCAAACACCGCCATGGTAAAGACATGCGTCATCTGTGGCGGCGACGAAGCGGACGGCAACGAACTGCTCGAGGCGCCATGTCAGCGACACTGGGTCTGCATCGACGATGTCGGTAGCTTCTTCGAGCGCGCAACCGAAAATGAGAGCTTGTATCCACCAAAGTGCTGCGGCCAGATCTTCCTACTCGACCTGTACGAGGCGTATGTGCCCTTCGACGTGCAATGGGCGTTCCAGATGAAAGAGCAGGGCGAATACTCTGTTCTAGCCAAGTAGGTGTCTGGCTATCAAGAATATCGCTGCATTGACTAACAATTATAGATATCGCGTCTACTGCGCAAGCCCTTCTTGCTCGAAGTTTCTCAGCCCTGCCACGCATGTGAAAGATCCATCTACTAACGTCAGCTACGCCGTCTGTTTGGACAACGCCTGTGGCAAACTCACCTGCACAAACTGCAAAGCACTTCTGGGCGGAACCGAAGGACACACATGCGAGCAGAATGAAGACTATAAGAAGTTTAAGCAGACAGCTACCGAGAAAGGCTTCCAAGAGTGTCCGACCTGCGCTTCTACCGTCGAGCTTGCAGAGGCATGCAATCATATTACGTACGTTCAGACCCACAAACTGACTGGCATGAGTGCTGATGATCTACAGTTGTGAGTGTGGCGCCGAGTTCTGCTACATCTGCGGCGAGTCGTGGCCAGGCATGCATGCCTGCCCGCACTACGGCCCTGCGATCTACGATGAGCAGGGCTATAACCAGGACGGATACCACCGCGTCACCGGTCTCAACCGTGATGGTCACACGCGTCAAGAGCAAGCATTCACCAACGCCGACGGAAATGACGAGAATGAGGAGGGCGATGAAAACGACGATCCCGACGACCACCATTTCGTTCTACAGCATGTCGATGCTGCTATGCGGGCCTCGTTTACAGCGCTCCCACACCAAGATCGAGAGGCATTCCTGCTCAACCTCCAGATCCAGCTCTTCGAAGAGCGGGGTATCACCTTCGATCTCCCCGACGAAGGCCGACAAGGCGATAATGACAGCGACGACGGTAGCGAGCACGAGAATGTTGATGACCTTGATGGAGACAGCGACGTCGGAGATCAGAACAATGCTGGAGCGGGCGAAGACCCGGATGATGAAGGACAGAACAACGCACCCTTTCCCACAGACAACGCACCTCCCAGTGATCTGGATGAGAGTTTGAAGGGAATCCCTGATGCTCTCGATGCTATCGAGCAAGGCACCGGGGACTTCCACAACGATGCATCATCGTCAGCTGCCAGCCCAGCCGCGGACCGACCTGCAACTCCTATGGATATAGCTCCACTGGAGCAAAGTACGAAGCATGAGCATGAGCCTTGGACGGGAACGCCAGGATCGTGGCCAGGCGATGAAGAGTTGTAGTTGGGTGTGGTTGCCTCGAATTACCCGCGGGATGGTCAGGACTTGATGAACGCCATCTAACGAGCGGCGAGCTCAAGAGATAGTATCTCAAGACAGGCAGCTATGACTATTGTCGAAGGTCAGGATGAATCTTATATGGGAAAGACATATAGAATAAGGTGACCAAGCGGTGCTAGATTACAATAAGCTCTCTTGAACCTACGATGTGCTCTTGATCAGTTGTCGTTTGAGCGCGACCCGGACCGCGTGACGTCATCAGTTTCCTGCACTTTAGACGGACGACTTCGATGATGATTAATGAACGAACAGCAAGAGTGGGGAACAACTCTAGCGACTACAATAACGACTTATTTCCGTTATCACGCAGCAACAACTTGATCAAAGTTTTGTTATCATCATCATCATGTCTTATAGCAGAATCGGCGTTGTTACTGGTGCAAACAAGGTACCTTTGCTCAACGCGTCGTCAAGCTCTTCTAACACGACTAGGGCGTCGGTCTCGCCATTGTCCGCCAATTGGCTCTTCAGTATCCCAAGTCACCTCTGAATAATGGCCCATTTCTCATCTACCTGACGGCGCGCGACAAGGGCCGAGGCGAGGCTGCACTGAAGCAACTCGAGCAGGACTCGCAGTTGAAGCAAGCCAAAGCATTGAAGGCCGATGGCGGCCTCGCAGAGATCAGGTACCACCACCTGGACATCACGGACGAATCGAGCATCCAAGACCTAGCAAAGCACCTCAAGGACACGCACACCTCGGGCATTGACTTCGTCATCAATAACGCTGGCATCGCCCTGAACGGCTTCGGTAGCTCCTTACCACCAATGTCCGAGCTACATTCTAACAAACGATGACAGATTCGAATATCGTCAAGGAAACACTCCACACCAACTACTACAACACAATGCTCGCCTCCCGCACTTTCATCTCCCTCCTCAAACCCACCGGCCGCATCGTAAATGTCGCTTCCTCCTCCGGCGCGCTGTCCAAGTACTCAGACACCGTGCGTGAGCGCTTCCTCTCCGCAAAGACTGAGGACGACATCACAGCCATTATGCGCGATTTTGCATCTGCGGTCGAGCAAGGGAAGGAGAAGGACGCCGGATTCCCGAGCGCAGCGTATGCGACAAGTAAGGCGGGGTGTATCGGCGGTACGAAGGCATTAGCCAGACAGGAGAAGGATGCTGGAAGCAAGAAGCTGGTAAATGCGTGCTGTCCGGGTTATGTCAATACGGATATGACCAAGGGAAATGGAACGAAGACGCCGGATCAGGGTGCGCAGACGCCGGTTTTGCTTGCTATCCAGGATATTGGGGGCAGTACTGGGGAGTTTTGGAGGGATGAGAAGGTTATTGAGTGGTAGAGTGGGGGCGACAAAGAACTTTGGACAGATTTCAAGCCTACAATTTGGGCGGAGCACATACGCTGATCTGTTGACTCAATGTGAAGCACTACGACCTTGGCTGGCGGCTCTTTATGATAATCCGCATAAACTGTGACGAATACAATAAGGCTGTGGATCGGGTGGAAGGCTCCGCAGAGAGTGAGGGAGGGAGATTGAGAGGTTGCTCGGCGAGAGTGTGAGGCAGAAGCGTGAATAAAGAGGAAGGGCGAGCGGTGGCTCCCCCTCAGACGAAACGCAGAATGCCTGGACCCTTACCCAGCTTCCTGCTGCACACCTCAGGCGTCAGACCATGCTCAATTTTCTGGGAACATACCCTGTGATACTGCCGGGAGTGCACGGTCAGTGAATGCGGAGACAACGATTCTACAACGGTCCGGGACTGAGGCATCAGGGTGCATTGCGCTCTATCGCTCAAATGTGGAATCTGCAAACCCAATGCGCCATGCTAAGTCAACACAAGCACACGATCATCGCATCTCCTGCTGTCCATCTGTGCCCTCAACCTCCTCACCCTTAACCCATACGCTCTTCATCGCCTGGCTCAAGATCTGCATACCCTCTTCAATCTCCGCCTCAGTGATGGTCAGAGGAGGAACGAAACGCAGGGTGTTGGTGCCGCAGGTTATGATGAGCAGCCCACGCTCACGAGCAGCAGTGACAATCTCAGTCGGATCAGCATCAAGCTGGAGACCAAGAATCAGTCCCTTTCCGCGGACCTCCTTGATCTGCTCAGGATATTGCTGGCGCAAAACATCGAAGTGCTTGCGGAAAGCCTGCTCCTTCGCAGGGATAGCGTCCAGGATCTCAGGCGACGAGAGGCGAGACAGGATGTACGATGCGACACGGCTACCGAGCGGGTTTCCACCGAATGTTGTGCCGTGATCGCCGGTCTTGATGTGATCGCAGACGAAGTCGTTGACGATGGTAGCACCGATGGGGAAGCCGTTGCCGAGCGCCTTGGCCGTGGTGACAATGTCCGGGTGAGCCTCCTTGGGGAACATGGCGTGTGCCCAGAAAGTACCCGTACGACCAAGACCGCACTGGATCTCGTCGTGGATCAAGACTGCGCCAACCTCTGTGCAGCGCTTGCGAAGAGCGATCAGAAACTCGGGTGTTGCTACATTGACTCCGCCCTCGCCCTGGATGGGTTCGATGATGACACCGCATGTCGACTCTGTGACCAGGCTGTTGATACCTTCGATATCGTTGTATGTGCCGTACTTGAACCCGGGAACCATGGGTGAGAAAGGCGTCTGGTACTTGGGGTTCGGTGTGGCGCTCAAGCTTCCCATGGTCCTGCCGTGGAACGAGTTGTGGAATGAGGCGATCTCATACTTGGAGCCGTCTGGCTGGAGCGACTTTCCGGTCTTGCGTGCGAACTTAATAGCAGCTTCGTTGGCCTCGGAACCGCTGTTGCAGATGAAAGTCTTGGTTGCGCTGGCAAAGCCGCCAGTCGCATGTGTGAGCTGGATGAGCTGCTTCGAGAGGAGGCCAGTATGGGGGTTGTGGTACAGGTTCGAGGTGTGCATCAGCTGCTTGGCCTGGATATCCGTGAGTATCGGTCTATGCCTTCATCCAACGGCAGATCATACCTGCTGAGCAATAACCTCCACAACGCCGGCGTCACAATGCCCCAGAGCGTTGACTGCAATACCAGCTGTGAAGTCTAGGTATTTCCTGTTCTCAACGTCCCACATGTAGCATCCCTCTCCCTTCTCGAACATCGGCGGTGGGCGGACATAAGTGGGGACCATGTACGGGAGCTGCTGGTCGACGAGGCCGGCTGTCTTCGAGCCTGGGACTGGATCTGGGGTTGCCAGTGTCGCGTCGCGCTGTTTCCAATCAGCAATTGACCTGCAGCACACAGTTTTTGTGAATCCTCACTGCTATCGCGTCCTTGACATCTTGCGGCAAACTCGAGCCCTGCACCGCTGCCGCCGCCGACGAAGCAAAACGAGTCGACACACAGCTCACGCGGGGCGCGCGCAGCGAAGCACACACCCTCCTAGAAGCAATTCGAAAAGTCATTGTATATGCTGGGTATCTCACAAACGAAAGGGACGCAACAAGAAAAAGTCAATGAGGCATTTGTAGTCATCGGCGCAGCATGCAATGAGTCTTTTGAAATTCCTTATCGATATAGCTTGGGCCGAAGCCGGAGAACGAGCCTGGCTTTCATGTTGCGCCAAACGCGGGCTGTAAGAACACAACCCTAAAAAATGGGAGACAGTCAGAGTTTGTCTGTATAGAGTCTACAACTAGATAATAGCTCTGATGACTACAAGGTATTTCGTGTTGTAGCCACCTCTTACGCATTATAAGAGCCTGGCAGCACTTCACCACATCATCGTTGTCAAGTCGAGTGAAGAAAGCCCTGAGCACCGAAGGGTGATGTCAGAAGGAGACGAGAATCCTGTAGTATATTTGTAGAGAAGGTGAAGGCAAACAGGTATGGAGACACCCCGTCGAAATGACATACGCGATCGATAGAAGAGGAAAGATTGGCTAACGATATACAAATATAAGTACATATAATATATATCGACGCTGTATCTTCATCAAAGCAACTAGCTTCCTTGGTGTAGTCGGTTATCACGTCGGTCTCATATCTCGTCGAGTATGACTGTTCTAAGAACAGAAATCCGAAGGCCGCCAGTTCGAATCTGGCAGGGAGCATTTTTTGGGCGATCTCACCGTCTCTGATCTCCGCCTATGAGACAGGTCAAATAAGTCCTGTTGCAAAGCTGTCTTTGCTTTTGTAGATCCGATGCATTGTTGTCGTGGTTCGCATAGTGCTGGACGTTAGTGTGCCCTCTTTTGCCCGTTCGTTATGTATTGATCTCAAATAATCGTGGAACTAGGTTCCATCTGGATGTACATAATGCGAAAGATGACAATCTGTGTACGATAACAGACTATCGCTATACTGTTGTCGCTATGCTATCAATGCTTCTTTGCATCCTTCTCCCTCTGTTTCTCCGCGATCAATCCGTCAAGCCGCCAGAATGCTGTGATACCCTCTACGAAACTGCTCCCGACCCACTGCCACCAAACAGCATCAGCAGAACTCAGTCCGTGTCTCTTGACCTTGTTCGCCATGATGAACGACTCGGTAACGTGGATGGCAAGCATGATAGGCAAAACGATCCACCTGACCTGCAGCACGAAGCTTGCGAACGCTGGAGCCATGAATAGAAGGTTGTCGTACAACAGACTGCCTGGTTTGAAATTCGCCCCTCGCGGCAGCAAAAGATAGACCAGCATGCACTGCGTAAAGTTGAACAGATGGCCCAGCTTTACATATGGAGGGACGTAGCGAGTGACTGTAATGTCGCTACGACCAAGAATCTGTAAAGTTTCCTTGTCCATCTGAACGAGGCGCTCCCTTGCTTCGCGCAGGCTCTTCATGGGCGGGTCAAAGGCGATAGTGCTCGTCTGCCCTCCTACGCTGAACATCATCTGGTTGAGATCGATATCAGTCATCTGTGCAGCGTGACTCTGCCTGGGGCTTTTCGAGGCGTAAGCTTCCACATAACGACGGATCTGTGCTGCAGTCAGACTCCATGTCCTGTGGTGGTGTAGGTGTGCAACGGCGTACAGAACCGTGGTGGTCTGCGTTCATGTGCTTGATGATGCGCTGCTTGGCCGCTGCCTCCTGGGTCTCTGGAGATGCCATCGCTGATCTTGCGGATGAGACGGGGTTCCGGTACCGTAGCAGATCTCGCGTGATGTCCGTCGATGCTATGATCGATACCTGCGGTGCTTCCTGAGGGGCGTGTTGTTGGCGTCACCAGTGTGTGCGGATGAGGCCGTCGGGCCGATGACGGAAAAACAGCCGCGATCCACGCGTGACGCTCGTGAAGACTTGCATCTTTATGGCAATCTCAACGCTCGTTAGTCCAACGCTCTTTTCAACCATAGATGTCGTATCTAAAACATTATCTCTGCATCACTAATTTCGCGGTTGTCCGTTTGCGAACAAAAATCTGAAGTCCAGAGCCACGGTACGTGTACCAAAGTCACAAAGTGACCTACCAACCACGCATGCCACCCAACCATGTCAATTGCGTGGTGTGTGCCTCAGCATACAGGTTTCGCCTCGACGCTGCCCAAAGGGGATGACCTCAAGCGCGCATGCAGAGGCGGCGCTCAATTGAGACATGCAAAGCTCGTTTGAGCTTACCGCACGATGAGCCCGCCAATGGGAGATAACGGAAGCGTCAGACCAAAAGAGGTGGGCAACGGGGCAGAAAGTTGGCAGAACATGACCGTTTGAGGCTCGGGCAGGCCTGCCCGATCGATGCTCGCCAGGATGCTGACAAGTTTTGGGAATGGCTCGCACGCGTGGTGGGGTAAAATGTCAGTTCCACTCTTGCGTCAGGCTGCATGATGTGGGTGGCTCGTGTGCGAGCAGGGATGTCAAGGTACCTTTGCAGCTCCAAACCTGTTCCCATGCCGCAGGTGATTTCTCTTAACAAATCTAGCTCCGTCGACTTGGGTTCTGCCACTTCCAGAATCGAACCTTGAACTTACTTGCCAATAACCAGCTTCGTGCGCCCGCAAACCATCACTCCAACCCATCCATCTGACACCCAAAACACCACACCATGGCGGACACTGTCGAGGAGAAGAAGCAGTCCGTTGAGGGACAGGGCCAGGCTGATGCCAATGCCTCGGTTGGAGGATCTGGCAAGGCCGAATCATCGAGTAAGAAAGAAAAGAAGACCCCGAAAAAGCTGGGCGGCAAGAAGCCCCAGCAACAGCCCACTCCCGAACCCACCCCCGCGCCCGAGAGCGAAGCTGAAGACGGCGACGCTGAGGGCGACGCCGATGCCGAAAACGCTGGTGACGCAGAGGCTGAGCAAAAGGACGCAGGCAAGAAACAATCCAATGGCAATGCCGATGCCGACGAATCAGAACCCGAAGCTCAGCCTCAGAAGTCAAAATCGCAATCGAGGCGTCGCCAGTCTCGAGGCCGTGGACGACGAGGCGGGGATTCCGAAGACACTGATGCGCGATCCGACGTCTCCCAGTCCGGCGGCCGCCGCAACCGCCAGCGCCAGAAGAAGGGCGGAAAGGGTGGTCCTCTGGACGACATCACCGAGAACGTTCCTGGAGGCGAGCTTGTTGGCGGTGCCGGCGACATGGTCCAGGACACCGCAGGCAAGGCCGTTGGTCAGGTCGGCGACACTGCCGGAAAGGCTCTTGGAGGTCTGACTGGCAGTGGAGGAGGCGACGAGGAGGAGGGCGGCGACAGCAAGGGCGAGCAGCTGCGTCTGCGATTGGAGCTCAACCTCGACATTGAGATCCAGCTGAAGGCTAAGATCCACGGTGATCTGACCCTTGGTCTGCTGTAAGTTTCGATTGATCACTCTTGAACAACAAGTGCTGACTCTCTCCAGTAACTAAGCTACGCGCAACGAATATTGCACGACTATTACTATTTCACGATGTTTGGAGCATTGAGTCCGGAGCTTTCCTGGACGGCGTTTGGCTTGGGGATATCACGTAGTGTAATTTTACTGATGCTACAAATGAAACTCCGAATCTACTGTTTTTCCCATGATGCCTCGCATGAACGTCAACTTGCCAGCCTCCAGAACCGGAGTCGAGAGCCAAACTCCGATTTGAAAAGCCAGTCCAGACGCAAGGCCTGAGTCGCGGCGGCGCTCCACCCACCTCGCAGCAATGACCCTCTGGTTCCGCCCTGCCAACTTTCCTCCCGTGCGTCGTCAGCCGCGTGCCGTTTGTGTAAACTTGCAGCGACCACCCCTGCACAGAAGGCTTTCTCCGCTTTGTGCCCAGCCCACGCGCCGCCACGCAACGGCAGAAACGGCCGCGCCATGCCAAATCGCGCCGTGACGTCAGAACCACGGGGCCCTGCTTCGGATGCGGTGGCCAGGGTGCCAAATCGGGGCGACGTGCGGATTGCACATCCCAGCTCCACCCTAGCATGCATCAATCTTGATTTCGAGTGACGGCTGGTCGTGCCTCTAGCTTGGCCCAGCCCTGACCTCCCCTCATCTGTACATCCAGTCCTCTCCGTTCATTTTGCAGACGCAGAGACCAGACATCACCAGACGCTCCAACAATCGCAAGTATAGGTGCCGCTTCTGCACCACGGGTATCCACGTCCAACCCAGAATCAAAGGAAAGACCATCACACACAAACGCAACCATGGCGGATCCGAAGCAGCAATACAAGCAAATTGAGAAGCAAGTCCAACAAAATGCCGACCGCGAGTCCGACTCAGAGCCGCATGAGCGCACAACCATGCAGCAGGAGAAAGCCATCAACAAGAAGAAGCAGGACAAGCGCGACCAGGGCCAGCAATCCGCACGCTCAAGATCCTCGTCTCGCCGCGCCCGCCGCCAGCGCATCGAAAAGGGCGTCCGCGACGGGAAATACATGATGACCTCGTCCCTGGAGGCCCTCGAAGAAGCCGATGCCAACGGTGATCTCCAGAAGATGGGCATGTTCGAGCGCATTGGGCCGGACAGCACGTCCATGGATGGTCCCGTGACGCATGCCAGGGCTATGCGTGGCGAGATCCCCATGCGGAGCACCATGCCTAATGATCCGTATATCATGGAGCCGGAGAAGAAGTCGGGAGCGCTGGCCGATCAGGATGGATTGAAGCTCACGCTCGAGGCGAACCTGGAGATTGAGATTGAGCTCAAGGCGTCGATTCGCGGCGACCTGACTCTTTCGTTATAGTAAGTTCCTTTCGCTTCGTATTTTTCCCTCTCTACACTCACCTACTTTACTCGTCCACCTTGTTTACTGCACTTGGTTTGCTGCGTCCTGATGTTTGCAGCGGCGACATGCTGCCTGAAATTACGCTGCCCAAACTGCCCAAGCTTCCCTCGTTGCCCCGCGTGAGCAACCTGACGAAGATGCTCCCCAATGTACGCGACGTGACAAGCGTTGTCCCCAACACCCAGCTCTCGCGCGTTACCAACCCTGCAAAACTCTCATAAGGTCGGCCGTTCCTAATTCGGGTCTTAACAGTGAATAGTGCATGATTAGACTCGAGAAGTGCCGGCCCAGTAGTACGCCAAGACGTCGACAGATGTCGTCGAAAGGCGTCGTCAATGTTCGGTAGCGCCAATGTTGTCGCGGATCCAGTACTATCCAGCTGGTCTTACTCACCACGTGCCCGCTACGAGGTCTTGGTACCGCTCGATCATGCGCCACGAAACCATTTTCCGTCTACGGACTTCGCACTGTTCAGCGCGTTTGGAGTTTTGCACGCCATCTCATTAGGCGCGGGTGTTGTATTTGGGTAGCTAGGATGTGTTATGTCTAAGAAGAAATGATAATGTTATACGACACCAAACACCTTGTTTAGCCTGCGAGTCTCAGGCCTTGAACTGAGCGGTTGGGTGGATTCTGATGGATCGGTTATGGATGTTGCAGGGCTATTCCACCGTGACGTACTACGTGTTTCCTTGCGCTCTGGTAGCGCATGAACCTCCTGTCAAGAATCCGGCACTAGAGACCCGGGCATTCTGGTCTGTTGAGTGGAGTTTGTGTGTGGAAGAGTGCTGTCACTGCTGCAATGAGTGGTCCTTTGCAACATCCGCACGTGATGAACCAATCTCTGGAGTGCATTTGATTCAGGGTTTAAAAAGAGTGTGAAGCGCTTGCTGTATGTGGAGCTGGTTGCTGAAGATCTCCAAGGCTGGTCCTGGGAATACGAAACTGTTTTGTTGGGTGGGATAGATGGACAGCTGGGAGATTCATCAGCACCATGTGGTTGTTCCCCCTATGGAGGATAAAACTGCATTGGATGAGTTTACGTATTCTGGAATGTGAACATTAACGTCGTCCAGTCAGCACAGTGTGCTGCTATCTCTATCGATGTCTTCTGAGGCTAAGAATGCAGTGGCTTCTTCATGAATATCAGAAAATTGCAGGATTTGTTGATTAGTACCGATCCACTGGACATCGGGTGCAGTGTACTCATATGTTGGGATGTATGCCAGGGTCCCTTCAGGCATATTGCTGTTAGTGCGCCTGGTCGCGTTGATATTATCGCTATCCACGGCCACTGAGATCTTGTCCACTGACCCTTCAGGATATTCAGCAGGGTTCAGAAGAGGAGACAAGGGTATAGAGAAGAGAAAATGTCGCTACCGCTACGCGCAGCAGAGAAGGTTTGCGCTCACATAGTTCCTTGCAGTGTTATCATTTTTTCTGTGCATTTTTCCAGCCTCGCTTACGATTTTATGTTCCGTTACCCGGATAACACTGTACACCTCGAGCCTCAGTTAGCAGACTTAATACTTCGCAGTCGTGAAGATGGAACCATACACAACACTATTTACGCCATGGTGGGAGCGGCCATCAGGCAGACATCCAAGCTACAACGTCTCTAGAGTGAATATCCCCATCCCGGTCCACACTCCACCGCCTTCGTCTCCTGCCAACTCTAGGGCCACATGCAAGACCAACGGGACGAACGTCATAGTTCTAACCTCTCCCCTTCCCCTTCCTCGAATAAGAATATTGGGGATTCAGCGACAAACACAACTAAATATAGTCATACCTTCGAGTCTGGATCCAGGGTCAGGACCTCTGACTCCCATAAGAGAGGTTGACCAACCTCAGCTTAGTGCTGAACAGACATCTCATGAAGATGAGCCGGTCTTTGAGAATTGGGGCGATACTACACCCGCTGATGAAAGACGCCATCTTGGGATCCAACTCCTTCATCACTGGTTCGACAGGGGAAATTCAACGCAGCATTGGATGAGGCTCCCGAAAAGAGCGTCACTTCTTCCAAGCCATTAGGAGGCATGCCATCTTCGCAAACATCTCCTCCACTGATAGAGAAGAGAAGTCAGACTGCGCAAACGAAGCGCAATCAGGTCTGGCTGAGACACTCGTACCAGAGGAAAGGCCGAGTGCTGCAACACCGTCCGGCTTCGTTAAAGAGAACATGTGAGAACGCTTGGATCCCAGCAGACGAACGTGCAAACTTCAAGCCTGAAGAACTTGTTATTGAAGTACTCAGACTCGAGACTGCTGGAGGAATGTTGCAGCCAAGTGAGAAGTCTCTAAAGAGTTCTGGGGCGCCACAAATCCGTTGCAACGGTGCGAATGCTGGGTCTTTGGCAAACAAAGCCTCTCAAATACCTCTTGGACCCATCGCTAGGCCTGTGATGATTGTTGACACAGCTGCGAGGTCCTCCAGGCCTTCACAAGAGACAAAAGGCACTTAAAGCCAAGGCACCTCGGATCCTTCCACTTCGCGCTGAGCAATTGTCCAGCATACAGAAGTCAAGACTTCCTGTCCCATGCAAGAGGGCCATCATGCTGGGGCGCATATCCTTCCTCTGATGCTGGAGCTGATGACTAGCGGTTGCATAGTAACGAAACCCACATTGTATCGGAACTTTCTGCTTTTGTCGATGTTCGAAGGGCATGGAGATTTTCGGTGGGCCGAAGACCTCCGTGGTTCTCTTAGTCTGATCAATGTCGCAACTGCCGAGAGTGCACTCTACCGAAGCCAACCCTTGTCCTAGGAACGCTCGTACACTGTCTGCAGCTGGCGCGCGATCCTAGAACTCACAAACGCCTCAGCTGTTGATTTCGTATGCCTTGCAGAGTGTGCAGCTGAAGCTTTGACAAAACGTTGCGCGGTTACATGCACCTTGCGCAGGTAGGCGACTCCGACCGAAAACACGCACGCTGCACATGCGCAATGCAAGGCTCGTCTTCGAACCAAACAGGAGCGCGCGGAATGGCGGTCGAGCGGTTCCTAGTCCCGGTGCGGCTGGCAGCAAGGCTACCCCACATCCGCAGCTGCCCCTCCAGCAGCCCCTCACAACAATGACGCCCATTTACGGAGCTTCAAGGATGGAAATATAAATCGCGCGAAGGTGGGCGTTTTCTGGCCCTGTCCAGGACTCCCGATCCAGAAGCCTTGGTACCATACTCCTGCAGCATACTTTCGCCATTGATTCCGTTGTCGCACGCATTTAAACACAGCAAAGCCCACCATGACACACGCTCCACAAGACGGCGAGAACGTCATTCCTCTCCTCGACCCTAACCACGATCCAGGGCAAGTACCTGCCGAAGGTACATCAAACAAGTCTACAACCATGTCCGGCGATAAGATGAAGGCGGTGCACTACGAGGGGCCCTTCAAAGTCTCCGTGAAAGAGGTCGGAATACCGAAGATCGAGCATCCAGATGATGTAATCGTCAAAGTGACAACTGCAGCCATTTGCGGTTCAGATCTGCACATGTACCAGGGTCGAACAGCTGCCGAGTCAGGACTGGTCTTCGGCCATGAGAACATGGGTGTTGTGATTGAGAAGGGCGCAGGCGTCACTCTGCTGGACAAGGGAGACCGTATTGTTATGCCTTTCAACGTCGCCGATGGAAGATGTCAGAACTGCGAGGAAGGCAAGACAGCGTTCTGCACAGGGTAAGTGTGAGCAGACTTGTCACGAGAGCTGACTACTAACAATACCGCAGAGTGAATCCAGGATTTGCAGGTGGCGCATACGGGTACGTTTGAATCGGAGTTCATACAAACAAGTGCTGACATAGCCAGGTACGTCGCCATGGGGCCCTACCAGGGTGGTCAGGCACAGTACATCCGGGTGCCATTCGCCGACTTCAACGCGCTAAAGCTCCCGAAGGGCACAGAGCATGAGGCGGATTTCATTCTGTTGGCCGATATCTTTCCCACAGGTTGGCACGGATTGGTCCTCTCCGGCTTCAAGAGTGGTGAGAGTGTTGCCGTGTTTGGAGCTGGTCCTGTCGGTTTGATGGCAGCGTACAGTGGTGTCTTGCGGGGCGCTAGCAGAGTGTTCGTTGTTGACACCGTCCCGGAGCGCCTGAAGGCGGCAGAAAAGATTGGTTGCATACCAATCGACTTCAGGAAAAGCGATCCTGTCGAACAGATCATCAAGGCCAACGGAGGTATGGTCGATCGAGCAGTGGACGCTGTGGGCTACCAGGCGGTGGACTCTTCAGGGTCCAAAGAGAAGCCAAATGTCGTCCTCGATCAACTGATCATGGTAACACGTCCAACCGGTGGACTGGGTATTCCAGGGTTGTATGTACCAGCAGACCCAGGCGCGCCAGATGAGCAGAGCAAGAAGGGACAGATTCTGATTTCGTTTGGAAAGCTCTTCGAGAAGGTACGTATAGATTCGAGATCGCGCGATCGAGTGCTGACATCGCTAGGGATTATCGCTGGGCACAGGACAGTGTAATGTCAAGGCCTACAACAGGTATCTACGTGACATGATCATCTCGGGCAAGGCAAAGCCAAGCTTCGTTGTCTCGCACGAGATTGAGATTGATAATGCGCCGGAAGCGTACCAGAAGTTTGATCAGAGGATTGATGGATACACAAAGGTGCTTATCCACCCTAATGGGCCACTGAATTGATTAGCTTCTTGAGCATACAGTAGATAGCATCTGAATCAAGAACTTACTTTGGTTTCTTCTCCAATCTTGCACCCCGTTAGGGAAACGGGTATCGTTATGCTCTTGATGTTTGCTTGCACTGCTCATGGGCTTTGAGTGGTACTGAGACTCTACTCCTTGATGATGTATGCCTTCAAAATCTTGACCTCCTCGACGGGCCGGTCCTCGCGATCTGTCTTGACCAAACCAAGCTTCCGAACCGCATTCATGCCGCTCTTGACCCGGCCGAAGATTGTGTGCTTTCCGTCCAGCCATGGCGTGGGCGCTAACGTGATGAAGAATTGCGAGCCATTCGTATTGGGACCGGAGTTGGCCATGCTAAGGATGCCTGCACCGGTGTGCTTCAAAGCTGGAGAGATCTCGTCCTCGAATTTCTCGCCGTAGATCGACTCGCCGCCTCGTCCAGTGCCAGTCGGATCACCTCCTTGAATCATAAAGTTCGATATAATGCGGTGAAAGATCAAGCCATCGAAGTACTTGCGCTGTGCAAGGCCCGAGAAGTTCTTGCACGTCTTAGGCGCGTGGTCATTGTAGAGCTCGATCGTTATAAGACCCTGGACTTGTCAGTGGTGGCAGTAATTTGCAAAACACACAGCTTACGACAGTAGTGTCGAGCGCGACTTCAGTTGCCATGGCGTATGAGGGGTGTGTAAATGCACAAGGTGGGGGAGTACAATGTTGGTCGACCGCTCCTCGAAACTTGCCGCACAGACCAGAACGGCAGCCACACCTTGTGGCGTCACTGCGTCACTAGCGAATGACATCGTTGACTCTATCGAAGAACCTCAACTTTCCCACAAACGGCAACATCACAAAATCTACCAAAATGAGTCTTGCAGAATGGGCGCTCCCGCAGCTCTCGAAGCTGCTCCCGCTGGACAACGATTCCCTGAAGCAGATCATCGACTACACCGAGTCTTTGCCCAACAGGGAAGCGGCGGATCATCTACAGAATATGCTAGGTGATAGTCCTCAGGCTTTGGAGTTCATTACGTCCTTCAACAACAGGAGGCAGTCGAAGGGTCCTGCTGCATCAGCTCAAGCCGCGCCATCGAATGATCTTACAGAGGTGCCCAGGTCTAAGCCCCGCAAGAAGAAGCAGACCGGCATAGGCAAGCCATTACCAGTACGACAAGTAGAAGGCGCTGGTAATACAGCGGGCGCGTACATGAAGAAGGATGAAGGCGACTATATGGCCGGCAGCTCGAAGCAGAAAGCGCCAAAATCTAACGCATTTGGGCTATCACAAACCCCAGATGCTCTCCAGCTACCGATCTCTACATCTTCTGGAACAGCCACACCCACATCGCGTGGCGTCTCACCAGCTCCACAGTCGAAGAAGCTCCCTCCTTCAGCCGCTGGTCAGCTCATCTCTGAGACAAAGTCATCAAGGAATTCGTCGCCAAAACCAAAGGCAAAGATCAGTGTAGCGGGTGGCACCCCAATGCACGGCGCATCGACAGCACTCAACGATCTGGAATCTGCGATTCGAACATTAGAGATTCAAACGAACCCCACACTATCGGCGCAAGACAGCACCAAACGCAAGTGCAACTGCATGGCAACCCGACATCCACTGCTTGAAGCTGCGCCGAATTGTCTGAATTGTGGCAAAATTATCTGTGTGAAAGAGGGTCTTGGACCATGCACATTCTGCAACACGCCGCTCCTCAGCGCTGATGAGACTCAGTCGATGATTCGCATCTTGCGTGAGGAGCGAGGGAAGGAGAAGATGGCTGCAAATAACGCTGGACAAAAGCGTGCTGAAGTTGCGCACGCGCCTCGACCTTTTTCCACCCCAAAGACTACAGCGCCGATTTCTGATGCTGACTCTGAGAACGAGAGGCTTGCAAAGGCCAAGCAACACCGCGACAAGCTTTTGGCGTTCCAGGCGCAGAACGCAAAGAGAACACAGGTCCATGACGAAGCCGCAGACTTTGAGACGACAAGCGCCGGTCTAAGCATGTGGGCATCTCCGCAAGAGCGCGCAATGCAGCTCAAGCGTCAGCAAAAGGCTTTGCGAGAACAGGAGTGGAATGCGCAGCCCGAATATGAGAAGCGCAAGGTTGTTGCCAGTATTGATCTCATGGGAGGGAAGATCGTAAAGCGTATGGCTGCAGCAGAACGACCAAAGACACCTGAGAGCGAAGATGAGCTACCGGAGCCTGCTCAACACTACGAATCCGGCGCCATCTCGAAGGGAAGTGGCGCTTTCAGCAAGAATCCACTTCTTGGTGCACTCATCCGGCCTACAATCACGGTAGAAGCAAAGGGCAAGGACAAGCAGGGCGAGAGAAGGCAGGCCTGGAGGAGGGTACAAGACGACAACGACGACAATGAGCAGTGGATACTGGACGGCGGCGTCTACGGTGGCAAGAACGAAACTGGAGAGCCAGAAGCAGGTCACTAAGCGTGTACTAATGCCAGACCTGCAGGAACCACTGCCATCTAGTGCCGTATTTGTGACGCACTCAAACCAATGGTTCTGTGTTGCGCGCTGCACACAAACACCTTGAAGGCTCGGACTTGTGCCGACATGATTTTTTGGACAAGCATATCTTCAGATCCGGCTCCACCTGAAGGGAGCAAGTGGGAGATAGAAATTCCAAATGCCCGAATAGCAGAGCGCTAGTGGTAATGACACATCGGCAGTCATTTACAGCCTCCATCATAAAACGCCTCTCTCAGTTCTTAGAGAGACTCTAATTTATCGACGATGAATAGCGGCCAAGCTGAACTAAAAGACTTGGGACTCTAGTTACCGCCTTCGAACGATCGCACCTTCCTTATCCATTTCAAGCAGCGACAGCTCGCCTACAATTGCCGCGGCCCAAGACAACGTCCAAGACTCCAAGACCTCTTCCCCGCAAACTCTCCCCAGACATCCCACCCCCATCGCCCAAGACTGTGGGCCTGACAGCGCCCCACGTACATCATGACTGATCATTACCGTCTTTAGCAATCTGCCTTTGGCGGAAATATGATTTTGTGGCGCTCACTTGTAATTATGGGCTCACCTGGACTGCAACTGATGCCTCGTCGCTTCGCTTGACGATGTGAGCCAAGCTAGAAGTCTTGGAATGTTGCATGCTGCGTCTGCAACCAGGCAGATATCGGTAAACCGGCGGAGTTGGAGGCGCAGGGCGCTGGTTATCCTTCTCCAGGGTAAGTGAGGTGCGATGTATGTATAATTGATCGCCCCCAGGGTTTGTCGTATACCGTTTCTCTTTTGTCTGTTTCGACCATTTTGACTCCTGCTGCGGATCTGCTCCCACGATCATGGCGAAGAACATCACCTTCAAAGAACACGAGGCGCAGCACCTTGAGAATATTGAGAATGAAAAAGGGTTCACAACACCCTCTTCGTCGTCTCAGAACGACACGACCTTCACTATCGACCCCAAGGTCTCAGCTCGACTTCGTCATGCCATCGACTGGAGACTCATTCCCGCCCTAGGCGCTATGTACGGTATCTCGCTCATGGACCGCAAGAACGTCTCGAATGCTGCCATAGCTGGCATGCTGGTAGACATGAAGATGGGCAGGGGCATGGGTTATAACCTCGTAAACCTATGCTTCTTTATCACATACGTGCTATGTCAACCATTCATGGTCATTCTCTGCAGAAAAGTGGGCCCAAGATACTTCTTGCCCGGTAGGTATCGTGCTATACACTGTAGAACTCAGAACCTAACACTTCATAGGAATCTGTCTAGCTTGGGGAGCTGTCATCGTGGGCTTCGGATTCACCAAGAATTGGCCCAGCTTGATTCCGTTGCGGCTTGTGTTGGGCCTCCTCGAGAGTGGCTACTTCCCAGGGTAGGCACGGCGAACGATACTTGCAATGGAGAGCGCTAACAACTTTTTTAGTTGTTTGTATCTACTTAGTTGTTGGTACACCAAGTTTGAGGTCGCGAAACGCTACAGCGTCTTCTACTTCATTGGCAGCATCGCATCAGCGCTCTCTGGTATCCTGGCTTATGGCCTGCAACAGATGGAAGGCGTGAACGGCATCCGTGGTTGGCGTTGGTACGTGTCACCCCTCAGAAGGCCTCTTCACTGCACAACAGAACAACACTGACTTCTTCCAGGATCTTCATCATGGAAGGTGTCATCACCTGCGGCGTCGCCCTCTTCGCTTTCGCGTTCATCATCAAGTTCCCTGATCAGGAGAAGACCAAGCCGTCCTGGGGCTTTCTGAAGAAATCTGGCGACATCGACCTCGTCATCGACAAACTCAACGCCGACCGAGGTGATGTCGCACCGGAGCCGTTCTCATGGAAGAAGTTCCTTGCACCCGCGACACAGTGGTATATCTACGGCTTCGCATTTATCTTCTTCTGCGTCACGACGATCGCATACGGATTCGCTTTCTTCCTGCCCATCATTCTTAGCACGAAGCTCAAGTTTAGTGTTGCCATGGCGCAGTGCATGGGTGCCCCACCATATGCGGCGAGCGGTCTCATGATGTACGGCGCTGCATGGTTCAGCGATAAGTACAAGACCCGTGGCCCCGTAGTGTGCTTTCTCTGCCTTATCTCACTGATAGGTCTGCCCATCATGGGCTTCGTCGAGAACCCATGGGGACAGTATGTCGGCGTATTCATCACAGTCAGCGGAACAAACAGCGCCATTCCTGCCATCATGGCATACCAGGCGAACAACATCCGTGGACAGTGGCGCAGGGCGTTCTGCTCGGCTACTTTGACTGGACTGGGTGGTATCGGTGGTGTTGCGGGTGCACTCATCTTCCGCACCGAGGATGCGCCTTCCTATATACCAGGCTTCGCGGCATGTATAGCTTGCAATGTGCTTGTCATTTTGACGACGGGTGTTTTGACGTTGTACTTCAGACGGTGCAATGCGCAGGCAGATAGGGGGGAGAGGGTGATCAACGACGATCCGACTTTCAGGTTCACTATCTGAGTGGCGGGCAGCTGCTGAGGATCGAGGTCTACGATCGTGTACAGACTATGGCCCGGCTGAAGGTAGTCTCTCCTCATTCAAGCATTGCTCCTATCGATAATAGTTCACAACTGCACCTCAACAACTTCCTCTCTTTGGAGGAAGGCCGTTTCTCGAGATGCTCTGATCGTATATACTGGGCTATTACGGGTCAGAATACCTATGATCGAATGAAGATGTACTGTCCATTGCGTGCGGCACACCTTCTTGCTGAACGCCGATCCCAACACAGCGTAGCATAACCGTATCTTCATCCAAATGTCAATCTCGGCTCCTCTCCCCAATCCACACTGACTCCTTCTCCAAACTCACAAAAAACCACAATGACTTTTCCCGCTCGTTTCGCACTATCCAACTCGCGAGACCATTCGTATGTCCTTCGGCTGCTTCCAGTGCCAGCGCCCTTGTCCAGCGCTTCACAATGACATCCTCTTATCGTCTCGTCTTAGAGGAGGATGGAGATGATGGAGATCTTATGACGCTGAGAACTCTTTTCAAGCTTGAGAGGCAGAGAAAGTCGAGGCAGGTACATGCCGAGAAGGCGAAATCACTATCGCTAACGAACGACACTGTTCACCTAGATGTATGTCTACAGCTTGATGCTATTACCACCAAACACAGTCTAACGAGGCAAATATACTGAGCGATTGAGAGCCAAGGCAATCAGACAAGTCGACAAGGCATAGACACAGTACGAGATCGAACTGATACGGCTGGAAAGATGGATCCACGCGCGGGAAGAGATGCGTGAAGATCTACAAGAATGGGTGGAAAATCCTTGTGATTTACTCAGCTTGGACAGACTGGAAGTTCTTTGGATGTATTGACTGACATATCAGGACATGATCGATGCTGAGATCAGGTTGAAAGCACTAGAGAAGAACGTCGAGCTTCTTGAAGGTTTCGCACGACAACTAGAGGACGAATTGAACCTATTTGAAGCTGCGTTAGAAGAGCCGCGTAGTTTCGGCGATCATAACACAATGCCTGTGCAGATGTACAGTGACTTCTGTTTCGCCGTCGTTCATATAGTGCGCAGGTTCAGGAGAGCGGACTCAGAGAGATGGCATGGGATGATCAAAGCAATGGCCACAGCACACAAGGAACACACAGAAAGAGCCTGATACCCAGTTCCGCACTGCTACCCATTTTACTACAATATCCTAATACCGAGAAAGATATGAGCAATTCCCCTTTGGACTCTTTATCGACTGGTAGCCAGACCCTTTCTGGACGCTAGTCCTACTCTGGTCTAGCGCATGAATCAAACTCACCTGAGAAACGCGACTTGTTCATTGCATTTCCATCATTAGAAAACAACTAGCAATGTTCTTCGTAACTTCGCCTCGCACTGCGCGTTGGATGTATTCCATTACGACAGGGGTATTCGCTCCGGTCTCAACAACCCGTGTCCACTGCTTTACGACTTCTTCTTGTCGCGAGCTGAACAGCACGCTACCAGATCCCGAAACATCTGACGAGGGTCATGATGTCGCCAAGAATTCGAAGTCCAGCGAATCGAGAACGGAAAAACAGCGAGACGCCGGTAAACCGATTCGACGATTGCCCCCTCTACTGGAACTTCATGGAGACGCCGCTAGACCGGTTCGACAACCATGTCCTCCACTCGATTCCTCTCAAATGGATTCATCTCAACTCAGCGAAAAGCATTCGTCTGGATCGAACAATAAATTCTTGCATGGACGACAGGTCAGCGCGAGTCTTGGACCTCACAGTTTTCGAGATTCTGATTACCACAGGGATTGACAGCTGCAGAAGAGGAGAAACTTAGGAAAACGTCTGCAAGATATCTGGCCCGACTCAAAACTCAGTTGACAAATGGCAATGCCATGCGTAAGGTTCTGCGGAATCACAACTTAGAGACCATGAACCTTCTGCATGATGCATACGATATTGACCCCAATCTAGGCAAATGGCTGAGAAGGTTGGAAGTAAAAGATAGCTTGAAACAGCAGGAAGCTGAGCTGAAATCACAGATTCTTGTGGTGCAAACGACAATCAAGGAGGTAGAGGAGGTATTGGTACCGCTCAACAGAAGAGGCGGGAGGTTTGGAGACGCAGCGAATAGGGGCCCAGACAAGGCGTACTCGGACTCCACCCAATCTCCAAACGAAGATGGGGAAAACCAAAGCCCGAACGACCCCGAATTTCTGGGCTGGTTGACGAAATTTAGAGGCGCCAACAGATCTGGAGTGAGTGTTGAAAACCCTGGAGTGCGCGCCGACCCGGAGTGAACGCTGGGAAAAATCTGGAGTGAGCAAACCGCGCCGCCCATTACCGTTTAATTTAAGTTGGTACTATCTCAACTAAGAGGAAAAAGAAGAAAAGGCTAGATGCCCAAATCTGCGCCCGAACTGCATTGAGAGGCGTTGTTCACAATCACCATCACTTCACATTAGCTGGCTCTCTTCCTCGGCTCTCACACCGCATGCCCGCGACCACGTTTGCGCCACAGCTGGACATAAAGACTTTAACACCACGCTCAGAACATGTCTTCGAACCTTTACCAGATTCACACCAGCCAACTTCCACCGAGCTCCCGAAGCTGTCGTGCTGATGGACTTTGAGGACACCAGCAAAGCTGGAGTATGCCCTTTCATAGTTCTGCCTATTGTCGATAAAACACCGCCCTGTCCTCCCAGAGCGTCTGCAGCGTCGGTGCAGCCCTCCGCCTGTGGACTGTCCTTTCGATCAACACGACACTCATCACAGTCACTCCCTATGGAGGAAGACTCTCAGGCTGTCGGGTAGCAAAACAAAAGAAAGACTGAAGAGGGGATGGTTGTAAGGCAGATTAGTTCGGAGTTGTGGGCCAGGTGCTGTTCGTTCGTTGAAAATGCTTTACTTGAGTAGCGCACTGCAGTCTCACCGTCACTTGACTAGATCACGGCGTCGTACTAGATTGGGCACTCAATTGCAAAGCATCGACAGGTACGCCTTTTGCAGGCAGACCTTCCACAACTTTACTTTGACAACTGCTCACCGTCTCAACAACACAACATCGATATATCGAACGATGCCTGGGGCAACACAGATGGCTGGGCCAGTACTTCGCAGCACGTCGGTCTCGGCAGGGTCTGAATTACACCTCGTCTGAACAATGTCGCCACGCTGACGCAGATAGCAGATGATCCCACAGTTTATGCACGTCAAGCAGATCGCTGCCAAAGACACCGTCATCACCGAGAAGGACGCCGCTCTCACAAAGCAGAAAGACACTCTCACCGTTCAAGAGCTCACCATCAAACGTCTTACCGCCAAGAACGATGCCTTAAGGCCGCTCACGAGCTGGAGCTCCAGATCTTGAAGCAGAAACATAACCTTACTGTCCAAGAGCTCACCATCCACTCGTTGAGAGCAGACATCGAGGACCTGAAGGTGGCGTATGAGGAGGAGATCGAGAGTTTGAGGCAGCGCTGGGAGATGGAAGCGAACCAGTGCCAGTGTCAAAAGGAAGGTCACTCAGAATGTCAAGATAGCGGCTGGGTAGGCTACCTGTGCCGCAAGAGAGCCGTGAGGCTCGAGAGATAGTGCTGAGCAATATTTTGAAGATAAGAGTATTCTCTAGGAAGGTGCTTAGGAATACACTTTGAGACACTGGTCAACTCGGACCACATACAATATGGCAGTGCCAAAGTGCCTTCTTCCGCTTATTTGATCTACCAGGCGATCTCAATCAACAGCCTAAAATGCACATTCATACATATCAGTGCGCTACTTAAACAAGCAATCCTTTTCGCAGTCAACGACCATGAATGCTCAGCCAGCGACGCGTCGTGTGCATGTCGTATGCACATCATTCCAATCGTAGCACCCATACTGACTGTACACCAGAAGTTGAGAGGTTCGATTGGCATGACGGCATTCAACCTGTGCCTCTTTGTTCCCAAGATTCCTTTCGCCATACAGGATGCTAAAATCACACTCGCTAATGTGACTGTCAACATCGCCAACAAGGATGTCACGACTGCCTACGAAGGTGCCACTCTCAAAGACCTGAAAGAGTTCGTGAAGGATCAGGAGGACAAACACGGACAGAAAGCTGATAGTGTCAGCGCAGCACTCTACATGGATACTCTGACGTTCAAGAGAGAGATCGAGTGGCACAGACGTGCGATCAAGGCATATTTGCAGGGAGATGATGAAGCTGAAGACGCGAGATCCTATATTTGCTACGGTTGCGTTGGCTCACCACGAGTACCTGCCTGATGGAGCAACAAAATTCAGAGCGCAAGTAGCCGATTAACAACATCATGTGGATCGTAGATTGTTGCTGGAGAGCTTCTAGGAGCACAGAGCTGAATGCAACTTAGCAGGTCTTTTTCTCCTTCACCTCTGACGCTGCCAAGCTGCCTTTTCCTTCGACTGCACAAACCTTTTTACGTCCTCAAATCCCTGTTAAGCTACAACAAGTTCGCCTCATTTTCCAGCTCAAGTACAAATCACATTAATTGTCAGCGTGGCTGAGAATTGTCGACTTGAACCTAACGTCTCAACACTCTCACACATCCGCACACTCACCGCGCCGGTCCTGACCCCACATCCCCGCGTTCCAGCAAAGTCCCGCACGCCAGAATAATCGAGTGGCCCGCATTGCAATTACAACCCTCGTGCATACCTTCTCCGTCTTGGTCCAGGAACGCTCGGCACCGTCTCACCTGCGGCAAACATTACATATCCGACATGTCTCCCCTCCCCTCTTGTCTTTGCACAGCAAGCGAAACGAGTGAAACACAAAATGGTCTTCCTTCCACACGATCTCTATGCGCACTGTCTTGCCAGGCTGGCAGAAGCCAACGCCATCACATATCGCACATCGCACATCACCACGCCCGTCTTCGCGTAGCATTATCGATCGTTGGGATATCGATGGAAGCGGGTGGGCGGGGATGGGGCGCTGAGGAGCTGTTACAAGGGCGAGGGTTTCTGGTGGGGAAGGAGGGAAAGCTGGACTATGGGGTGGATGAGGCAGGGCGAGAAGAGGTTGTGGCCGTAGTTGGGTGACGCTGCGGTGGAAGAGCTTGAGAGGAACACGGTCTAACAACATCTGCTTGGTCATGCACTGAAGACGATTCATCGACGCAGGTGAGTGGGAACGGACGAGTGGTAAGCGGTGAATGTATCATCTCGATATTCATTCTCGAACGCTGTGGGGCCAAGACTCGGGAGGTGCTAAGATCTTTCGACCGCTGCGGAAGTGATCGCATCCACTCACGACTTGAAACTTTTGATTCTCTACTCCCACTCCTTCCACTCCCGCTCCAGCACCCGCAGCTCCTCGCGCGCCCTCTCGTACGCGCGACTCCCCTTCTCCAGCCCCGCAAGCCACTGCAGAATCCCCCTCCTCTCCTTCGCCAACAGCACCTCCTTGCGCCTCCTTTCCAGCACCTTCCTCTCGAGATACTTGAAATCCTCCTCCTTGACGCTAACATCCCACACCCTCCTCATCCTGGCGCTGTACAGCGCACAGCTACTGCCGAGCTCCGGGTCCTCACCGGGAACAAGCTGAATACTCTTGTTCACGGATCGCGGCAGAGCGCCGGATTGGGGCCACACGCACTCATCGTAGCACTCCTCGCAGATGGTGAACTCGGGCAGGTGCGGGATGAAATGCCAGGCTTTGCGCACGAAGGCTTTACTGCGCGCGCACTCGCCTTTGAACGCATTCTCGCGGGCCATCTTGATGAATTTAGACATGTTGGGGCGCTGGCCTGTGGACTGCGCGTCGGCGTCGAGCGCAACAAGGAGGTCGAGGTACTTCGGGAATCGTCGAGAAGTCGTACGCAGAGAGCAAGTGTGTTTCTCGACACCGTAAGATGAGGAGGTGGGAAGACGTGTGAAGTAGCCGCGGACGCTGGGGAAGAGGGCTTCGAGGTTCTTTACGTCGGCGGAGCAGACGGCGAAGTTGGCGACGTGGAGTCCGTCGCGCTGGTCTGCGATGCCGTGCCAGGACATGCGTTCGGTGCTGACTTCGCGGTCGCCGGGGCAGAGACGCTCCAGGTCGGCGATGTCTGCGAGCTTGTAGATGAGGTCGATGTCTTGACGACGTTGTTTGATAGTCAGTAGCCATGCGAGACGCATCCAGGCGCCGCTGAAGTCACAGAAACGCTCGGTGGGACGCTCATATTTGCGAGTCTGTGAGAAGTGGTGCGCGAACGGGGTGCCTGCGAAAACACCCTCATAACACGAAGGGCAGACGTCAAAGTTGCTGTAGCCAGGCAGACTGTACCAGTCGTCGTATCGGTCAGTTGCAGTAGGCCTCGAGCAATTCGGCAGGGGTCTGTCGATGAGCGCAGCGGTCCTACTCGATCTTGCGCGCCCATCGCTGCTGTACTTTGAGTCTGCACTGTTCGACCTGCTCCGTCTTATGCGTGGCGCTTCCTCTGGGCGAGGTGTCCTTGGTCTTGATGCACGCTCTCGGAAGCCATCGACTTGACGCGGTGAGTTTGGTATCGACGGGGAAGCGACTCTTGGAGTATCCCTGAAGAATTGTCGAGGGGATGAAACCGTGGAGTGATCGAACTGGTAGTGCTCCTCTCCTGGCATGCAGACATCGGCATGATGATCCTCGACCGGATAGGGTAGAGGGTTGCTGGGCCTAACTGGCGATGGGCTCTGAATGTCTACTCGTGGAGCAGGAGGGATCTGTATCGTCTCATGCCTACCGAAGCGTGAGGGTGGCCTTGCACGGTCACTGGCACTAACGGGTGGATATGTGGAGTGCCAGTCTGCCTCTGTGATGGGAACATGCGGAGCCTGTCGAGGAGAAGGGGGACTAATTGTCGTCGACCATGCTAATGGAGAGGCTGGTCGAGTTGCATTGCCCCGCGATGAAGGTCGAGATGTAGGGGGTGACTCGCGCAGTCGTGAAGGGATCTTGGGCGATGGCGCACGGTGCCCGTGCATCGGCGAACTTGGTCGAGTAGATGCACGAGAACTATTGGCATATCCGGTGTCTACTGGCGCAGGCCTTGACCTCCTTTTTTCGCTATTGACCGAAGACGATGAAGAGCGAGGGGACTGTTGGTGTGAACTCTCCTTGGAGGACCCTGGTGAGTTCTCGTAGCCTGTGCGTGCTGTCGGTGGTCGCTGAGTGGAGTCCTGTCTTGGCGGCTCAGGCCGTCGCTGGCTCTCTCGTAGGTCCGCTCTAAGGTCCTCCTTCTGAGAGTCGCTCTTCACGAAGCTGTAGCGTGCAGGCTTGCGCTCGTTGATGCGTAAATGTGCCGTGTCCTCTGCCTCGGAAGCTGAGTCGTCGAAGACATCGTTCTTGGCCGATTGAGGAGTTGATCGAGTGAAGGAGTCACGCCGTGTGCGAACGGGTATCGACTTGGATGGCCTGACATTCTGGTCGTTTGGTGCATCCCATCCATCCCGGCTGGCAGTCGTCCTAGGCTTGCCTGTGTTGGCTGGCGTGAGTGGCTCGGGCGAGAGCACGAACGTAGCAGAAGCCGGCGCAGTAGACTCCTTCTGCGGTGTGTACGAGTAGGGCGTCGACACCCTCTTGGTGAACAATATAGGGTCACTCTCTACATCCGTCTTTAGGTGCGGCATGTTCCCACGCTCAGCGAAGCTCTTCCTCCGCCCTCCGTTCGCGGTATGTGTTGCACTGAGGCCATTGTCGCCGGCTCCAGGGACATGGACAAAGCCGCGGTCGTCGTTGTCAGGTTGTTTGGGCTGCTCGATCTCGTCCAGCAGATGCTCCTGATCGACGGTGCCTCGCGTGTTGATCGGCGGCTCACCCTCCTCGGAGCTCACCAACGAGGACACCTCCTTCTTCGCAGCGGTGCTCTCGTCCTCTACGGCAGGCGATGGCGGCCATGTGGGTTTGCGTGTGCGCGGAAGCCCTCGAGGAGGTGCAGCTGACCGACGCGGGTGGTAGGTATCGTAGGTATCGTAGGTGTCGCGGTAGGACGAGCGAGAGTAGCCGTTCATGTTGCCCCGCATCGCTGGCCCCTCGCGCGGAGCAGACGGTTGTGCATGGCGGAAGGTATACGGGTCTGTTTCGCGCGGTCGGGAAGAATACGTTTCATGGCGCGTGCGATAGTAGCGGTCGTGGTCGGTGTAAGACATGTATCTAAGATAGGGCTGGGTCAGATGGCGTCTCGCGTGTGCATGCGGGCGTTGGCGAGCGAGCAAGTGAGCAAGTGGGCAAGTAAGCACAGGATATCTTCGGGAGGCCTTCAGTAGGGGCGGACAGAGACCAGACAGGCGTGACGGTTTGTATTGTAGAGAATATTCTAGGATTACATAGCGGGGGCAATTGCTCTCTGTTGAATGCCCTTCTGCTCAGTGACGCATCGGTCAGCGCAAGGCGGGCTCCACCTTCCTTCCATCTTCCATCTTCCGAGCATGCGCTGTCCGCAATATGGCAAGGCGTCCTTGCTACCCGAGCTTAGCGGCCAGGGGCGCGAGCTTCAGAGCCATGCTCCCACCGCCAGTTCGCAGGCCTGAGGTGTCTGACAACATGTACATGAGTGATTTGAAGTCGTTCGCCGCGGTGTCTTGGCTGGGTGACTGCGCTATTTGCTCCACATCTGCCTTGTATACAGGAGATACGCTCTCAGAATCTTTTGACAGCTCTGCGTGGTTTTGTCGTCCATCCACGTCCCTGTATGGTTGCACCAGAGGATCGGTGCAACCTTCGCTACCAGCACCACCACCGACCCCTCAGCCGCAGTCTCACCCTCTCATTACACCTGCGTTAAGCTTAACAGCAGTGCACCACCATCCGTTTCGTTCGAGTTCACCTCACTATCCAGCGTCTCATCTGCCGCCGATCAGTGTTTGGTACGACAGCGGCCACTTCCGCGCAGCGGTCAGTGACCCTGTCCACGCCCCATCTCTCCCCACACCCAAGCCTGGAGAAGCCTGCAAAATGCTCAGCACAGCCACCACATCACCCGTCACGCGAAGGTTTGGCTGTGCCCTACACAGAGCCGCATTGCCGGTCAATCCACTTTGGCACATCCTTGCTTGCTTATTTGCTCGCAGCTCTCTGGAGCTGACGAGACGAGGCGGATTGCACGGCTGCGCTGCTGCAACCTCACGGACCTTCGGCGCTGTGGAGCTGCAGGGCACGTACTCAGTCCCTACACGAGTGCCGGTGTAGCCAGACATCGTCCGTGAGGCGGTTACAAAATGTCGCAGTACATACACAGCTCACGCTTGCCAAGTCGTACACCAAATCCATCGCTAGCGCTTATGAGTATCACGAGCTCCGAGTCTCACATTACGAGGTATCGAAGAGACTGAGTTGCTCATCAGTACATCTGATTCATTTACTATCAAAGTAGTCTCCCTCCCATGACCGCAGAGACCAGAACGAACATGTACACGATAGATACCTTCCCAGCTACATCATATACATGTCAAGCTCCATTCGTCCACGTAACATTCCACGTTCCGCATAATATTAAATCCTACACACCGAACGCACTGTGAGAAGGACCAGGGTATATCGCACTAAATATGGTAAGAAACGGCCAGTTGGCGCTGCGTCGCGAGGACGTTGAAAAGTGTTGAGAAGGTAAGTGGCGTTGAGACATCAATGGCGCTTAGAAGAAGTTGCCAGCAGGAATTGCGCAGAAAATGCCGACTGCAACACCACCAATGATGAGCGAGCCGAGGATCGCCTGAATGAAGATGGTATCTTGGATCTGGCGGAGAGCAGGCTCCTGGATCCAGATCTCGCGGTCGAAGATCTTGCGGACGACGTTGCGCTTCTCGTACTTGGCGATCCATGGCTCGTCCTCCCACGAGTTGCTGGAAGCGTGTGAGCCGATTGTGTCGTTGGAGTCCATCTTAGCGTCGTAGCCTTGTGGCTCGTCGTCCGAGCTGAACAGCTCCCATGGTCGCAAGTGGCGGTGGTGCATGCCATGGAGGACGACGCACATCCCCTTCCAGGCAGCGATGAGGGTGGAAATACCGAAGACGAAGCCAATGAGACCCATGACCCTCCAAGCACGGCCTGCGCTGCTCAGGGTGAGAATAATGCATGTGAGGAGACCAGCGACAATGCCGCCAATACCGAGTCCGCGCGCGAAGACGACGCGAGGGCGGTTGCCGTTGCAGATCGTCCAGCGGATGAAGTTGGGGTGAGCCTGGCAACGCAGTGACCACTCAACGGTGGTGATTACATCCTTGAATGCAGAGGGGTGAGTCGTGTTCTGCAGAGCGTGCAGCAGAGCGGTGCGCTCTTTCGAGGAGAGGTTGAGCTGGCGGGAGCCGCCATCAGCGATGTAGATCGAGATGATGCGGTTGACCTCCTCGCGGTAGGGCTGGACGGTGACTGTCGTGTATAAGCATGTTGGTCCTGACAATAGAGAAGTGTCAGTAAAACTCACGTGGCTTCCATTTCAGCCCCGCATCTTCAAACGCACCTGCAGCACGTACAGAGTGGTTCACTCTGCCGGTAGTCATGCTCTCATCGTATGAATCGAGCGACTCCTGGCGGTGCGAATCACTTGTTGGCGTGTGCGGTGGTGTGAAGAATGGGTTATTGCTGTTCCCCTTGTCACTGCGCTTAGCAGTCTTCTCGCTGGCAAAATCGGTGCCTCCCAGAATAGCAGCTGCCTCTGGGACCTTTCTGGAGAGCCTCTGGGCTTCGCCGTTAGGCTGGCTGCCGGTCCACGCAGGCGACAGGGCCGTCTCGCTCTCAGGCAGCTCGTTGAAGCGCTTGCTGTAGTCGCGATACCAGAGGAAGAATTGCAAGTTCTCGGCTGACAGTTCAATGTACTTCAGAAAATTCATGAAGTCACGGACTGTGCAGGGCTGTATGTGGTCAGCATTGCACGACAGCCCGAACTCTAAACCCCCCAAATCTCGGGAGTGGCTGAGATGTAGGACAAGGCTTGCAAACGTACAGGGCAAACACCGCCAGCAATGATGCGGTCGAAGGACAATGCCTCAGGAATGCCGTGGGACATGCCACTGCTACCAGAGCGGCAAGACTCATGGATGGACAATTGCTTGTGCTCGCCACTGACTGACTCGCTTGATGAAGTGGAGTGCCTCTGAGGGCGACGGTAGGCGAGGTTGTAGACCATGGCGTAGCACAGTGGTGTGTTGTGAGCTGATGTTCAGGTGACTATACAGCTGCTCGCGTGGGGGCGCGAGGTGAGGCAGGAGCGACTCCTGTTAAACAGACACGGTGAGGTCCGTGAAGAGGACTGATATAGAGGCAATTCCAGTAACCTGGGCGAGCGTGTACTCAATAGCAAGCTGACAGCAAGCTAGGCTAGGGGCGGGAAGATTGGTGTGCAGGCTAAGTCGATACGGACGGCACTCCGCTGTGAGCGATGAGGAGGAGGAGTGGCTTCCGGTGGGGAGCAGATGACTGGACATACGGCGAAGTGCGAAGCAAGGCTCGAGCCAGATATAAGTACACTTGAATAAGAAACAGAGAAAGCACTATGACCGGCCAGTCCGCCCGACAGGCGGCGCTCTTGCAAGCGCAGAGAAAGCTGCACCTGCCTCTACAGGCCGCGGACCCCCAATCGGCTACGATGCATGGCAGTTTAATGCCCGTGGTTGCACATGGGTCCTTGAGTTCGGCGAGCAGCAGGCGCGCCCCGCAGCAATTCTCAGCGACGCCGACCAGCCCAGCGCGCACGCGAGCCCGTCCAGCGTATGCAAATTGTGGATGGAGCTGAAGTCCAATCCCCGTCGCGCATTGCATGCATTAGACTCGGCAATCTGGGCTTGGGCCATGTCGATCCACGAGCGATCCGTCTAAGGAGGCAGGAGTGGGCCAAGTACACAAATCTCTTTCCTTTTCCTAGCATAGTCTAGTGCAGGTTCTCGACGGAGCGTGGCGCCCGCCAGACTGCGTGTCAATCTGACTCGGAAACAACCCGAAATGAAGACTGGACATAGAACCGTTATATCGCGGGCGGAACGTTCGTGAGCGCGCAAGCGCATGGAGCAACTGTTCGACTGCAAGATGACGAACAACGACATGCAATTGCTGTGTTGTTGCTGCAATCGACGGCTGACAGCAGAAAAATGACGTTCTTTCAGACAGCCACAGTTCGGACATGGTCCCAGCAGATGTCACGGATTGACGGGCAGGATGCGTATCCTTGCCGCCGGCCATGGATCCGGGGTGGCTCTCTTATGATTGGAGCCGGGGTGCAACTGCAACTGCAACTCCCGCTGGAATCCGCTGACGGACGCAGGACGGACCTCGACTTTACCCATGAACGCTACCAAACTTTGACTTTCCGAGGTGTGGATTGGATCAGCGAGCATTGTCCCGAATGATCGTTGAAAGACATCATGTGCTTTACTACGTTGCAAACTGCACGATTTCTGACTGTCCATGAGTCGCAGTTGATGTTGTTCACGAAAAAAAGGCCGATGACGATCTGCTGGTAAGATCCGGACACCCTGCAGACAATCGATGAATGCCTGCAGCGCGGGAAAAAGCAAGTGTGCCGCTGACGTTCATGCTTCTTATCTCGCTTACACTTGACGACGCCCTCGACGCCAACCCACGGGAACCACAACGCCTCCACTTTACGGTATGACTGCCCTCCAATCGATTGCAGTTCATCAACAATCGAGACAACAGAGATTGAAGTTGGGAGATTGGACACGGGAAATCCGCTCAAGGCCCTCAGGGGCCGAGGCATGTGAACGGGATAACTGTGGTTCCTGACAGTCCTACACGATGCCGCTTTTCTTCGCCTAGTGGTGTGAGGGTTTCTTACCGATGTTTGCAGAATTCGGACATCTTGAAAGTCAATCACAAAGCCGCTGTCCGTTTTGGGATGTAAATAAGTAATTGACGTTCACTACTGCAGCTTTTGCCTATCGATACTGCACCATCCGTGTCGGACCACCCATCTGGCAGCTCACAAGCTTCAGAAACCTCGCCGGTGCGTGCCGTGCGGTGCAGCAGTTCACTCAAAACTCGCAGAAGGTCGCTGCTCGTTCAATCACAGACCACTCACCGCCCTCTCCTTCCTCGAGGCCGAAAGAATAGTCAAACACTCCCATGCATCGGCTTACGACAGCGATTTACGATCAGCAGTCACACGTGCTGGCGATTCATAGCCATGCAGATACCGAACAGACGTAAAACGTCCATCCAAACCATCGTTAAGCTCCTCACGACCTCGTATTCCCCTTCCCCCTCCACCATCGGCGAGTTTTCTTACAAGCGTTCAGCTCAACTCTCTGAACAACGGAACCCGGTGCGGAGAAGACCTGCAGTGCGGCCAGCGCGCCGCTATAATCGAAGCCTTCCTAGGCGCGAATCTGGCCTGGTGCAGGCCCGCGCTGATTGGCCACGACTACCAGACTCACCAGGCCTCGACTGTGGGGACCGCGCAAGCGCGAGTCCAGTTCGATGCAGATAATCAGTCGAGAATGACGCAACAGAAGTAGCGCTGGTCCGCAGAGAATACGAGGCCTGCCATGTGGCCAGAGACGATCAAACGAGACGCCGTCGATCACAACGTGAACGCTGCAGGGGTATCTGGCGACTGCCGTGTGTTGCACGAAATGTTGCTTCTTTGAGCCGCAGAGCGCGATCAGAAGTTGTGCGACATTGGGGTGTCTTCTAGATGGAAAAAGGAAGGTTGGTGTCAAAACCGTCGCCCCACCAGCAGTGCTCTGCGAAGTTGGGCTTCACCAACTGGCTGCGCACCTGCTGCACAGGGTGGATGAAGAGAGCTATCGTTTCATCAAACGTTGGGTGAATGTCACTTGCTCACGCGTATTCAAGGTGAGCATTGTCGGTGAGATAGTCCTGCAAGGATGCTGAAGGTAAGGTTTCTTTGTTCGGCATGAAGAAGAAAGGTTATTTTAGGTCTCACGGTAGAACACATCTGCCGTACGTTTGCGTTACTCTTCTGCTGTTGCCTCTGTGATTCCCGCTCTAGTCTCATCAAGTTTCATTTTCAAAGCCCTGGTTCTCAAGCTTTTGCAGTCTCCACCTCCCAGGCAGTGCTTCCCTTGTCTGTCAAGCTCGACCTCGTTGCTTTCTTCATGCTCTGCAACGCTGCATTCATATCCATCATTCCTGTCTTTGACGTCATTCAGTTCCAGTCGCAGATACTCTTTCATAACGAAGCTCATCTGCACGAAATCTTTTCGCCGATCTGCAGATCGTTCTACCCTAGCCTGCAAGTATGCCGCTGGCCGACAGCACGTTGTAGAGGGTCACGGGTTCTGTTCTCCAATCTTCCTGCCTACTCAATCTCCTCTAATTCAAACACAACAAGTGATGCAATTTCTTCACCTGAGTATTGTGTCAAGCCGTCGAGCGTGAGAAGCTATTGAAGCAAATTATGCACGAGAATAACAAGCATGCCACAAGCCGCGCATGCTCGTCTTCTGTGACCTAGCACACCTGAGCATGTCGAAGCCCCAGAAAGCACTTCACTGGATTGGCCTTAGGACGATATATTGTTTAACTAATACGGCGTGTGCAAACTCGATCTGCTAATGTCTGTCCGCTTCTTTGACATTTGAAAGAAAGTTGGTAATGGCTCATCGAGCTTGCTTGAGCGGCACCACAAGGCTCACAAACGGAGAAGACCGTACAAAAGCTCAAGTCAACCTTCGCAGTGCGCCTGTTTACAACAAAATTAGGACAGAAGAGGTTGCTCGAATCACGATTACTCCGTCACAGCAAGTATGACCTCAGGATACCTGGACCCCTATCAGCCCCCAAAACCCATCCCGCAAGTAGAGTACGAACTATCGCATCATCAAAATTGCGGTCAAGATCGAGTCCTTGTTACCAGCGTCGGCACATTTGCAACGCTGCAGGATGCACAGGACTCTGCTCAGAACCTTCTTCAGACGATGCTCAACCAGTACATATCAAGCGGTTGGTGCGGCTTCTACTGCAACGACATTGATCTCGAATTCAGAGGTCTGATTTCTGGATTACTCAGCCACGACGACTACATATACCTGAGTGAGATTCAGATCCACGTAAGAGAGAAAACTCATCAAGCAATCCAACCTCACTTCGACGGTGTGGAAGCATGGATATTCGCCACTGGGAACGAACTAGTAGATAACAATTTCGGCTCCAACAATTCTCACAACACTTATGTAACACTGGCTCCAACGGAGATGCTGACCCCTTGGCGCCCAGAGAGTACCTCCGTGCAGCCACAGCAGGAGTCCGGCTCGTACGGTAGACGCCCTCGGGGAATGGAAAGCTTCTCGCGAACTCGACCAGAGTATCCCAATCGTCCGGACTTTTTCATCCCGCGCACGTCCACGCAGTACGACGAGACGATGAGCCTTTTTGCTACGCGTGATCGCAGCTCCATCGTAGATCAGGACGTGGATACCAGGCTCGCGCGACCACAGCCCGGAACGCAACTCTGTAGTGAGTATTTGACTTGGAAATGTTGACAGCGACGGGGTGACTGACACACCTCCAGACAACTCGCTTGGAGGAGGTTGTGACATTGGTCAGCCCTATCTTGGACGGAGACACTCGTCGATCGAGTTGAAGTCAGACAACAAGCATTTCCCGTGCACAATTGAGAAGTGCTAGTTCAAGAATCGCTAAGCTGATTTAAGTTTCGAACCGATATTCCAGAGCCTCATCAAGAAGTACACTGTCCCACAACATCCATCCAAGACCAACTCAATACCTCTCCACGATCCCCCCGCATAATCTCCCATCCATCGCACTCCAACCACACAGCCAAACTGCCCGCCCCGTCCCTGCACCAGCACTTTCAACCACACTGCCCTATCCACCAGCACTCTCCACCGCACCACCACACTCTCACACCCCTAACCATAACAGTGCGGCACCCCCAGCGCGGGATCATGCGCGCACGACGCCGTCCCGCGGACCTTGTTAGGGTTGGGTTGAGGTGAGGGTGGGTGGGATTGGGAGATGTTGGAGGTGAAGAAGGAGGGCGGGAGGGAGGGATGGATTTTGTAGTGTGGAGAGGGTTCTGTGCATTGGATGGAGGCGTCACAACCGGTGCTGTGTGATCAGACGACTGACGGCACGACTCTGGGGAAGAAGTAATGCGTTTGCTTGTTTACTCGGTCTGGGTGTCTTACGTCTTACCCTGGAAGACTACACGTGGGTAGAGACGTGGTGACACAACCTACCCCGACCGTTACCAGGCTTGCTTCTGGGTAGCGGATTTGGTTCGAGACCGAAGTCTGTGCCGGGTGGACTGGGAAGGCGTGGGTGAAGAGGAGAAGTGGATCGTGCTAGAAGCTGTGGTGTAATGCAACGGTTGTTATAAATACATAGAAGCAGTGGTAAAAGCATTTTAGGTCAACGCCGTGACTCTTTCCGGTACCCCATGGTATCTTTGAACGCCCGAACGCCTCTCAATCACGCCAAATTCGATAACGGTAAGGATCATTTAAGCACCCACCTCCGTTTCCTCCGGCAGATTCAAGCTGAGACTACCCAAAGGCAGCCCACCACCTCTCCTCGGGCCGACAAAACCTTGTCTCTGCCTACCAGTACGCCCACGACCCAGCCAGTTGTACTTCAGCTCCTTGCTCATCCTTGCCATCTTCTCCTGGCTCTCATCACTGCTCTGCAATGAAACTAGTACAGATACACACTGCAACATACGGCCCACAGTCTCCGTGACTTTGGTGCTATCCATAGGCTGTTGTCTCAGACTCTGCGGGAGTGATTGCGTTGGGTGGAGTGTCGAAGGGTGCGAGTGTGGGTTTGAAGAGAAGGAACCGGCAGATGTGTTACTTGTCGCGCGACTGCGGCCAGAGGGTGGGAGAGAAGAGGATGTGGATTCGAGGTAACCCGCACTGGAGTGCGAGGTTGCGTTAGTGCTTAGGCTGGCAGGGAAGCCCATCAGAGTTTCAGAAGCGCTGGAAGCGGTGCCTGGGCGGGCATCGGGGATAAAGGATGGTGATTCGAGACCGGCGTTCAGGTTTTCGAGGGAAAGGCGCGAGAATATAGTCATGAGGCTGTCGTAGCGGGGGAGGATGACGATGTCGCGGAACATGAGAAGAGTGATGCGGCGGACCTCGAGTTCGCCGAGGATGGGGATGTTCTTGTGGGTAGGCGATTTCGTGTTCATCTCGTCGGGCAGCATGACGCCCCAGAACTCGCTGGCTTGGACGCTCGACATGATGCCTACACCTCTGAACTCCAGATCGAGGGGTAGGAAGACGGCTTGGAGAAAGGGTAGAATGGTGGTAAAGACAACAAGCCACATCTCGACCAAGTGCGGGATGAGGCGCTCGTCAGGGATGTGCCGGAGTGTCTGGTCTAGCGACCCGAACCCGGTGTAGAGAAGCTCATTCAAGTCTTCAATAAGCAAGATAGGCGAGCGCTTGTGAATGCAGCGCTTTATGTGCACGGTGACGAGAGCATTGAAGTCTTCGACGGGTGGCCGTGGGTCTTCACCCTCGAATATCGACAGCACTCGGGCCTTCAACAACGGCCACGCATCATCTGGTGACATACCAGGAATGCCAAACGAAGACCCTAGATTCATCATCTCAGTTGTATGGGGTATGGAGCTGCCAGGAGTCGGGCCGCCCGGTGTGTTGCTGAGACTGCTCGCCAGAGAAGGCCATTCTGAGCGCTCAGTGCTGAAGGAGGGTCTGGGTGCAAAGCTTGTATCAAGTCCCTCACCGAGATACGCAGCAGCTTTGGCGTTCTTCTTCGCTTCTCGCAAACCACGTCCGCCATGCCGTAGATCAAGTCCTGTAACTGAGCTGGGGAACGAGCTGCCTGGTAGAGGTGATGATGGGGCGAAGTTGTATAGAGATTCTGGGGCGTTGGGGTTCGTAGGCCGTGATGTGCTGTTCACCGAGGATAGCGGCAATGCGTGGTCGTCCTTGTCTTTCAACTTGGCTTTTGTCCGGGACAAGAAGTGGTGCTTGTGCTTCTCTTTCGTCTCTTTCGTCTCAGGCGCGTATGGATCGTTCTTGGGTACAAGGGTGGATGTGGATGCGTTAGCGGATGAATATATGGATGCATTGCCGCTGCTGGGCGTTGATTCCAGAAGGCTCGTCGTCGACTGATTCATGACTCGGTTCAATGCGTGAGAGCTGTGTATGCCAATGCCAATCTTGCCGGGCGACGGCAGGGCCTGGTGCTTCTTGTCGACTGGCTTGTCCGCCTCGATCTTCTTCGGCTTCGAGGACGAGAATAGCTTCATGGTCTTGCTCTTCTCCTTCGGTGCCTTTTGCAGGACCAGCTCTGGTGTCGCTGATGCTAGCCTGGGCGAGGCCTGGCCGGACGTTCCCTGCGATTGTGTTTCCTGGAAGCCCGGCGATATCAGCGGGCTCGTGGGGAACGCAGCATTCGCAGCTGTCGCGGCGGTCGAGCGGTTCGCCATGACGCCCTGCTGGTAGGTCATGCCGTTCGTCTTGAAGGTCATGGACGCGTTGCTGTGCATGGGCGGCGGGCTCATGGGCTGGGCGCGGCTGTTGGGTGCAGGAGCAGTGTTGTCTACGGGCGCGGGCACTGTCGTCGAGCGCTTCCGCATGTGCTGCGCGCTGTAGGCGGCCTGGGCGGCGATCTGGCTCGCGGTGAGGTGCTGCGTCGGCGGCGACATAAGGCCCTCGTTGCGCATCGACGACAGGCTCGGCTCGAAGTAGCCCTGCGAGCGCTGGCGCGGGCGGTGACCGAGGTGCCCCTGCGCGCGGTCGATCAGCGACGTCTGGCTCTGGGCGGCATGCACGATGGCTGGGCGCGAGTAGTTCTGGGCGGGCGCCGTGCTGCTGCTGCTGGTGCTCTCCGAGGCGGGCGACTTGATGCTGCGCGGGTGCATGGGTGAGCGGCGCGTCTGCTGCAGCGTCGCCTGGCTGCCGTCCGAGTCGTACTCGTCGAACGAGGGGCGCTGCAGGCCCGGCGTCTGCGGCGGCGGAGGAGAGGTGGGCTGCATGGCGGCTGGCGTGTTGCACTGCGGCAGTGGCAGGTGGTATTGCTTTTGGGCTGGCTGTCGCGGGAAGGCGGGCGTTCACGTCTTCGCGGTCATGGCCAGCATGACACTCGTGCGCATATCATACAATCGTCTGTCTTTCTGTCTTCCTCTCCTAGGTCTGGGTCATAGCATCGTTTCTCAAGCCGGCGCAGTAGAAGGCAGAAGTGTGTCGTCTGAGCCTCTGAGGTTACCCTAGCTCCCCAGGCGATCAGTGCATGAGGCTGAGAGCCCCACAACCCCACCACCAAGCACAACGGCCGTGTTCATGCACCGAGCCAATCCATATCCACGACTGAACACCTTCATTGTCACCATGTCGAATCTCTCCGCAGACTACGCCTCGCCAAACGGCACCCAGAACTTCTCCGCCCAGCTCCCCGCAGTGTCGTCATCGTCATCTACCAGCGACCGCGTTGCATACCTCGGCGACCTGCAAGCCAACCTCAAGACCTTGCAGGGCGACATCAACACCTTCTTGACCCAGAAGATGGCCGACGACAAAGCTGCCGATTCAAAGGAGGAGGAGAACTACGGCGAGGAAGTCGTTGAGGAGGATTGAATATCACTTTGGCTCAACAGACACACAACAGACTACACCAAAATCGACTTTTAATCTCACAACTACGTACGTCGAGCTTGGCCATCCACATCGCCAATTCCATCCACGGACTTTACGGAGGAATGTTCAGGATCTGTAGGATCGCTGCGTCACAGGCATGGCGCCTGGAGAAACCAAGGAGGGCGGATTGCATTGACTGTGAAAGTAAAGGGCAAACTGTAATACTAGTGAGCACGGTACCTGGACGAAGCTACATGCCTGCCATCGCGAACCCCTACGAATAAACGCAGCGAGCATGACATACTGCTCGACCTGCAAATGCAGTGTCAGGCACGACCCCGTGTTCTGTGGTGCGTCACGATTGGTCCTTCACCTGTCTGCACAAACACCCATGGACGCAGTCTCAAATTGACTCACTGAAACAAAGAAGCACTTCCATTCACCTGCGATAGTTCCGAAGATGTCAGCGACCGTGCAAGCTGGAACGCACCAGAAGTACCGGTGCGGTGTGCAGGTAGCCGCCCATGTTGTTTGCTACCTGCGACTGTGCCGCTCGCCTTTGTTATCATCTTCACTTTCACCGCAAAGTTGCCTGCGCAAGTCACAGACTAGACAAGCTCGGCGTTCCCCACACCAGATTTATTTATCTCCCTCTCACCTCCCACCTCTTTTCTCCTCCGACTCACCGTACGCCTGTATGGCAAAGAAGAAGACAGTATCAGCAACCAAGACTACAGTAATCATGGCGAGCAGCAGCACTAATGGTGACGCGTCCCGGCCCGCGACGCCAGCCGACCCAAATGCCATCACTACCAGCTCTCTCAAGGCGCTCCAGTCTGCAGACCAGCGCAAGGTTATGGACATTGTAGACAAGCTTCGTCGCACCGGTCTCAGCGGTATCGTGGAGCTGCCTCAACTTGTGGTGTGTGGTGATCAATCCTCTGGCAAGAGCTCTGTACTTGAAGCCATTACCGAGATTCCCTTCCCTCGAAAGGAGAATCTTTGCACTCGTTTCGCAACTGAGGTATTTTATCCAATATTGCACACAGAGCGCATTGGTTAACTTCTCCAGATCATCCTCCGACGCTCGCCTGCGGCCACGATCGCTATCACAATCACGCCAGACAAGCTTCGTCCATCCGAAGAGCAAAACACACTCAAGAAGTTTCGCAAGTCTATCGATGACTTTGCTCAGCTGCCCGGCATCATTGATGAAGCGACAACAGAGATGGGTCTCGGCGTCGTTGGCGGCATTGGCTCCAAGGCCTTCTCTCGTGATGTCTTGTCGGTCGAGATTACTGGCCCCGATCGACCTCAACTGTGAGTATAAGTTTCACACCCACGGCGACGGTTAGCTGACCTTGACAGTACCCTTGTCGATCTTCCTGGTCTGATCCACGCGACGAACAAGTCTCAGACCGAAGCTGACAAAGAACTCATCCTGAATCTTGTGAAGGAGTACATGACAAACCCTCGCACTATCATCCTTGCCGTGATCAGCGCGAAGAATGATTTCGCCAACCAGGTCATCCTGGAGCATTGCAGGAAGATTGATCAGCAAGGCCGCCGTACTCTCGGCATCATCACAAAGCCCGACTACCTCCGCGAGGGCTCAGACAACGAGCAGTCTTGGATAGATTTGGCGCAGAACAAGGACATCTACCTTGAGCGCGGCTGGCACATGCTGAAGAACAGGAGCGACGACCAGATGGACTTTAGCTTCGCGCAGCGCAACGACGCCGAGAAGCTCTTCTTCAGCAAGGGTCGATACGTTGACGTGCCTCGCGACAATGTTGGCATTGACACCCTCCGCAATCGTCTGAGCAAGCTTTTGCTCAACCATCTTGTCAAGGAACTCCCATCGCTTAAAGAGGAAATCGCAAGCAAGCTCGATGCTACAACTCACGACATCGAGAAGCTTGGGGAGTCTCGCAAGACTATCAAGGAGCAACAGATGGTGCTCATGAAGATCAGCATGCGTGTCAACGACATTCTCAAGTCAGCCACCAAGGGCTACTACGAGTCAGACTTCTTCGGGTCCGTCAACATGGAGGCCGCCGTTGACTCCTCTGACAACATCCGTCGGTTCCGTGCCGTCGTCCAGCACCTTAACCTCGCCTTTGCTGAGGACATGCGACTGCGAGGTCACAAGTACGCGTTCGGCAAAGGTCCCGGTGACGATGAGCGAGACGCCGAGGAAGATTCGAAGGCTTTTCAAGAGCTGGAGAAGCTTGAACTCAACGATGTTGTGCTTTCGCCGAAGCCCAAGAAGCTCAGCCGCGATGAGGCCGTCGATTGGGTTAAGAAGACCTTGGAGCGCACCCGCGGCTACGAGCTCCCCGGCACCTTCCAGCCTATGCTCATCTCGCAGCTCTTCTGGGAGCAGTCGGCACCCTGGAAAGAAATTGCCTCGGAGCACATTGACAAGGTTGCTCGCGCATGCAAGGACTTTGTTTTCGAGGTCCTCCAGCGCACTGCTCCTGCTGAATTCCAGAACGCCCTGGCCGCTATCAACGTCGACGCCGCTCTCGCCAAGTCTCTGAAGAAGGCAAAGAAGGAGTTGACCAAGATTCTCAAGGACAAGGCTCGCCACCCTAGCACCTACAACCACTACTTTACCGACACAATCCAGAAAATCCGCCAGCGTAAACACGAGAAGCTCACGAATGACGCGCAGGGAAAATCCAAGATTTCCATCCGTGAGGCAAATGGCTGCCGCAACGTAATCGACCCAACCGCGCTGAAGACCGCCATGGACAACGCAATCGAGCGCGACATGGACACATTCTCTTCCACAGAAGCCCTCGACACACAGCGCGCCTACTACAAAGACGAGCTCAAGTACTTCGTCAACGCTGTCGCAAAGGCCGTCATCGAGCGCCACCTCGTCGAGCCCCTGCCCCACTCCATCCTCAGCCCCGTCATCGTCACCCAGATGACCGACCAGGAAATCGAGTTCGTCGCCGCCGAGCCCCCCGAGATCACACAGCAGCGCGCGCATCTTGAGGGTCGCAGGGTTATGCTGGAGAAGGGGCTTGAGACGTTTCGCGAGGCTATGGGCGGGCTGAAGCGATAGATGGATAGGCGCTGGATGGGCGCTGGATGAGGAAGTCGCGACTACGGGTTTGGGTGGACGTGCGGTGAGCTTCATGGGGCTTGATGCCGGCTGGGTCTGGGGCGTGTGTTGCGGCTCTTCTAGTCGATGCGGTTTCGCGACGAACTTTGTATGGCCAGCGAGGCCCTGGGTGGTTTGACTTGGGTCGTGCGGATCAGAAACTAGTCACCATACTGCGATGGAAGGATAACGTGTCTGCACAGCTTGTGGTCACCTCTTAATGTCATTTGTTATTGCGTGGTCTTGTCATCTTGCTCACATGCAAACAGAACAGGCACAACATACGCACGACTTGCACATATCGATGATATAAACGGCGCTCATTTTGCTTTCATGTTACATCAATATACACATCACATCGCTTTTCCTTCCTTTCCCCTACGCTCCGGCGTCTACAACTTGGCCTCCTTGGGCGCAATCATGAGCTCAGGGCGGACGTGCTTGTCAAAGTCCTCCTCGCTAATAACCTTGAGCTCCATAGCGGCCTCCTTCAGGGTGAGGCCGTTCTTGTGTGCGTGCTTGGCGGTCTTGGACGCGGCGTCGTAGCCGATAACAGGGTTCAGGCAGGTGACCAGCATGAGACTGCGTAATGTTAGCGATAATGCTCATAGTGGGGTCAAGGATTGCGTGTTTCTTTGAGGAGTGGGTGGGAGTGAGGCTCAAGAGCTAGAGTTCCAGGATTTGATCATCTGAAACAGGAATAAATAACCGACACCTGCGCACGCTGCGAATCGAAACGCAGCAAAGCGGAGCGGGCTGGAGAAACGGAGGGAGTTGGGCGGAATAGTGGACCAGAACCAGGAGAGAAATCAAAGGTACTTACGATTCAGTCAGAAGCGAGCCGATGCGCTTCTCGTCGGCCTCAAGACCCTCAACGAGATTCTTCTCGAAACTCCTCATGCCGTCAGCCAGGAGGCGCGAGCTGTGGAGCAGGTTGCGGATCATGACGGGCTTGAAGACGTTGAGCTCGAAGTTACCCTGGGAGCCAGCGAAGGTGGTCGCGGCGTGGTTGCCGAAAACCTGTGTGCAGACCATGGTCAGGGACTCGCACTGTGTGGGGTTGACCTTGCCGGGCATGATGGAGGAACCAGGCTCGTTCTCAGGCAGCTTCAGCTCTCCAAGACCGCAGCGAGGACCAGAGCCGAGGAAGCGGATGTCCTGAGCGATCTTGAAGAGGGAGGCGGCGAGGGTGTTGAGCTGACCGTGGGCCTCGACGATGGCGTCGTGGGCAGCGAGGGCTTCGAACTTGTTGGGGGCTGTGATGAACTCATGGCCGGTCATCTTCGAGACCTCCGAGGCGATGTCCTCGGCGAAACCCTTGAAGGTGTTGATGCCAGTTCCAACAGCTGTTCCACCCTGGGCGAGCATCCTGAGGCGGGGCAGAGAGGACTTGACGCGCTCAATGCCGTAGTCGAGCTGTGTGACGTAGCCAGAGAACTCCTGACCGAGGGTCAAAGGTGTGGCGTCCTGCAAATGTGTGCGGCCAATCTTGATGAGCTTCTCCCACTGGTCGCTCTTCTTCTTCAGGGCGTCGCGCAGGCTGGTGAGGGCGGGGAGGAGCGACTCCTCGAAGTCGAGGACGGCGGCAATGTGCATGACGGTGGGGAAGGTATCGTTCGAGGAGGCGGACATGTTGACGTGGTCGTTGGGATGGACGGGCTTCTTGGAGCCCATGGTGCCGCCGAGGATCTCAATGGCGCGGTTCGAGATGACCTCGTTGGCGTTCATGTTCGACTGGGTGCCGGAGCCGGTCTGCCAGACGACGAGGGGGAAGTGGTCGACGAGCTTGAGGTCGGCAACCTCCTCGGCAGCCTGCTGGATGGCCTTTCCGAGCTTGGGGTCTGGGAGATGTCAGTCGATGCTTGTTTACCCACGCCTCAGCCCAGAGCTGAAGCTTGACCCGGTGACGCACCCAGCCCAAACTTCATGTTGACGGTCGCAGCAGCGCCCTTGAGGATACCGAAGGCACGCACAATGGGAGGAGGCATGCGGTCCTGGGGCTGGTTGATCTTGAAGTTCTCCAGCGAGCGCTCGGTCTGGGCGCCCCAGTACTTGTCGTTGGGGACCTGCACCTCGCCAAAGGCATCGCTCTCGGTGCGGGTGTTGGCCATGGTGGAGGTTGCGCTGAACAAGCGGCGCTGTGCGGTCAAGGGCGTGTACTTGATGGTTTGGCGCGTGACGGTGGAGAGAGGACGCGCCGTGCGGAGCATGGAGGGGTTTGTCCTCGCATGTGCCAGTGAGCGCATGCAGCCGGCCTCGGCAGCCCGGAGCTGTGTACGAGCGCTTCTGAACATGGCAGCGATTCGCGTGGTAGGGAGTGTGGATTGAGATGGACGGCGGGCAATTAGCGATCGGTGACGTGCCAATTGACGGAGTGCGATGCCTGCTATGCTCTGCAAGAAGGGACGACGATGAAAACAGAACCTCAAACTTTCGAGAGCTCAGAGCTTCGTCACGGAACAAGTCGGAGCTTTGCTGGCATCATTGCCGAGTCCTCACCACGTGACCTACCACAAAGCTCCCCACTCCCCACGAGCAATGGAAGAAAGTCTGGGGAAAGAACCACATATGTCAACCCATTCGATTTCGAAAGACCCGTGGTTCAAATACGAAACCCTGGTCCAACGACACAGTGCTCTTTCATACTGACGTCTAGAATTCCTTCCTCTTCGGGCCCTGTCCGAGGCAGCACAATTCCATGGGTCGTGCGTTTGTCTCGACGCGCGGTGCTCGCCTTTTTTATTGACTTTCCCTCGCTCGTTTGCGTCCGCAATGCGTCGGTCCGCAGAGTCGCACCGCTTTCTTAGCTCGACCATTCCAAGGCCCTTTCCAGGAGACGCTCAGTCAGTGTTCGGGGCGTGCTCTTTGTCTCCAATGGGTCGCCTGCCTCAAGGGCGCCCACGGACTGAAACTCTGGCCCTCGTACTTGCCCCGGCTGGCCTTCGTCTTGGCAGTTGCTCGTCGATGGTGCCGCTGCTCGTCATGATGGCTGAGGCACCCTCACCCATCTATTGGTAAGCTTGTAGCTACAGTAGCCTGCCAACCTTCCATTCGCCCTCCCAGCACAGAAGTAACTTCGAGGCAAGCCGCGTCTGCGACAAACTGCAGGCGGAATGGGGCGCTGCACGCTTCGTGACGCCGACCACCAGTAACCCTGTTCAAGTAGTGCTCGGATCCAGCTTGCCGCCGCCAGACGTCCGCTCCTTGCGCGAGTTCGTGCTTGGGCAGAGGTCACTCCCGAGCAAAGTGGCGCGAGGACAGCTGGTCCTGCTCATCTCAGCAGGTAGTGGGCCTCTTGACCACATGATTTCACCGCTTCGTTGTTCGTCACCGTTCGCACCCAGATAAGCCATACATGGTGCCGCTGGTGCTCAACCCCGCTTGCGTCCTCTTCGTTCAAATCTAACAATTTCGCTGACAACAAACGGCCTCGCTGCCAGCCTTTTGCCCTTGCAGCTCCTCTGCTACCCGCTCTCCACCTGTGATCTGCCGCATCAAACGCCCTCGACCCAGGCTCCTGCAAGACGGGAACGCCTGACCCCTCTGTCCCTTCATACACCTGCTCCTCTTCCATTGTATTCTCTTCCCTCGACGTGTGTCATTACAATACCCTTGTGCTTGCATTGAGTAAAGCTTCCTTGAACAACTCAGCGGCTTCAGCCTGAACACCAACACTCTTCGAGGCTGAGGTTTGCGAGCACCACTAGCTGGAGGCCGACATCAAAGGTCCACTCACACCGGAACACGTCAAACCTAGGAAGCCCGACTTACTTGCTTTATCTTCGTCGTACATATGGCTGCTCCTGACTTCAGTACAAACAGCCAGTATTTTGCAATGTCAACCGCTGCAGGAGCACAGAATGCAGGCATATCTCCACCATGGTGTCCAGCCGCGCCGTCGTATCCACAACAGCAACAATGGCGACAAGAGATGAACCAGACTTTCCATCAGCAGACCTTCACTCCTTTCTTGCCACCGCCAGCGCAGTATAGCAGCAGTCCGTACGGCCATCCACGAACCCAGTATCCTGCCTCTCCATATGCCAACTATGGTGGCCAACATCCTCCAGCAATGCATTACCCACAGTCGATGTTCGGCTATCCCTTACACCCGCCGAGACTCCCTCCAGCAATACGTACCGGCCGTGTAGACGAGCTCCTGGATCCGTCTTGTCATGACGTGTATCGTGGAGGAAGTACAAGTCATGGAACCTCCCACACGCGGTCTCAGGGTCTTCCTCCATTAGCGACGGGTCGATGTCCGGCGTGGAGACCTTCTCAACCAGCTGCACTGACAGCGAACATGCCAATTCTGTCATATGAGAGGGATCAATCTATGCGTGAACCCGGTGGTAGTAATGATGGTATTCAACAATCTCAGCAGACTTACCCGTCACAGCCAAGACCGCCGGCGTCAAATCTTCCGCAACTGCAGCAGACTCCGCAGCCTACCCGTAGGGGTGTCATCCGTCACGATGGACATACGGAAGTGCGAAACTCGCGACATCACAGTGTACAGATGCGCCGCCCAAATCGTAGCTCGTCTCCACGTGCTGCCAGCCGTCGAAGTTTCGACCATTATTCCGAAGATATAACAGCCTCCAGCACGTCTTCCGATGCAGAAGAGGCTGCGGCTCGATCGCCGCCCGCCAACCGCATACGGTATGCACGAAGGGAAGGTCGGCCGCACTACCACAGCCCGATTCTGGATCCTCACGTAATGCTCAACCGCCAGATAAAAGGACTCAAAGATTGTCTGGAGAAGTATACCATCGATGAATTGCCAGAAGTCACATCTCGGACGTGCGATATTTGCGCGAAGGACTACTCGGCCACAAATGTGCAGCCCTCAGAAGATGAGGAACTGGCCGTAATGCTACCCTGCGGCCACGTCTTTGGGGAGTTCTGCATCGATCAATGGGTACGTAGATCTAATTTCATGATGTCTGTAAGCTGACCTGCATGCAGTTCGACACATGTAAGACACACAAAAACAAGATAACATGCCCAATGTGCCGCAAGCAGCTCGTTGAGCCCCTACCATCACCATACGCGAGAGCCTCCTATAGCTCAATATCGTATGCGTTCGCGCGCGGCTCACGACCGTTTGAAGAACTGACGGTCAGCGACTTCTAACCTGCTCAATCTGCACGTGCGGTGATGAGCGATTGAGAAGAAATAACTCGCGACAGACCCTCAAAACGAAGACGCCCCAGATTCGGTAGCGTAGGCAGGTGTGGCAGCTCCGCAGCATGTCGAGCGGGATGCCTGGTTTTGGCATTAGTTGGATGGAGCGGCAGTCTGGGCTATGATATCATTGTTGTGAATCGGTATCTAATCGTGGTCCCTCTTGGCGTTTACGGTGTCAGGGATATGAATTTGGAGTTTGGCTTTGAGACGGCGCACTGGTTTCACTTGCGACATAATTTATCACCAAGATTGGAAAGAGATCTGGATAGCGTTCAGGTCAAGAGCAATAATAATAACACTTCATAACACGTCGTCACGATCGAGCCGCGTTGAGACGGCGTGCAAGCTAGATCCTGGAATGCCCATTGGTTGTCATGGAGCAGCGTTGACAAAACAACCCAGACCCCGCAACCACCAACAAAGCTGGCGGCAACAGCACACCGAACTTTTGATCTGAACGAAACATCGCATCATTACATTGTACAGTCTTCTGTTCGCTGTAGACATTAGTTGCGCGTGCCTCTTCTCATCGTCACTTGCATCGCTGTTCTGCTCGAAGTTGCGACCATCGGAGTCGCCGACGCTCCTTCCCCGCGGCCATTGCGTGTTTGCTGTTACACACAACAGCTGACGAGCGAACATGGCTTCGAACACAGATGAGCAGAACTACCAGCTTCCTGCACAACCGCCGCCACTTCACACTCGCACCAGCGAGATGGATCAACCTGGCACACCAACGCGGCAGCAGGGCTTCCTCAGCCCGCGCATGACACCTCAAGGCAGTCCAAGCAAGAGCCACGCGCCGCCTGGCGCGTTTGATCTGCCCAGTGTCTTCGACAATGCTATGAAGCTGTTCCCCGCCATGGGCTCGCCCACCAAGCAGAAGCCTGACACGCCAGGCTCGCCTAGCAGGCTGAAGATTGGCACCAACGCGGACCATGGAGCTGGAGACGTCACGACACTCGCGCCAGGCAGTCCTACGCGCAAGTCGAACCAAGAGAACACACCTCCAGGCGCTCGGCCAGACACACACAAGGAGACGGGCTTCCTCACACACGCCGCGCAATCGCGCCAGGAGCCGTACCGTACACGAGGGGCCGAGGGCTCGCAGAGGTACTACCCTGCACCGCCGCGCCTCTCAGCTGAAGAGCTTGAGAAGGCTCGGAAACCGGCTGTGAAGCGTCTGGCGAATGTGACGCAGCTGTGTAAGTAGCAGTGAAGAAGTTGGACATGCATCGCTGATTCAGCCACAGACTTCCTCGACTACTACTTCGATCTCCTCACCTATGTTCACACTCGTCAGAACCGTCTCAGCCAGTTCAAAGAACAGAACCCAGCACCGCCCGTTACGCCCGAAGTCGAGTACAACGAAGCTCTCACACAGTACCTGGGCCGCGAGCGCGCCAACCTCCGCAAGCGCCGCACGCGACTAAGGCAGGGTGACTTCCAGATCCTCACACAAGTTGGTCAGGGAGGCTATGGACAAGTGTTTCTGGCCCAGAAGAAAGATACCAAAGAAGTGTGCGCACTGAAGGTCATGAGCAAGACACTGCTTTTCAAGCTGGACGAAGTTCGCCACGTTCTGACTGAGCGTGACATTCTGACCACGGCAAAGAGCGAGTGGCTCGTCAGGCTGCTATATGCCTTCCAAGATGAGAAGAGCATCTACCTTGCTATGGTACGTCCGAATCGGTCAGGCATCATAAACTTTAATTAACCTATTACAGGAGTACGTGCCTGGAGGTGACTTCCGTACACTTCTGAACAATACTGGCGTTTTGCACAACCGCCACGCGCGATTCTACATCGCAGAGATGTTCTCCTGCGTCGATTCTCTCCACCAGCTCGGATACATTCACCGCGATCTGAAGCCAGAGAACTTCCTCATTGATAGCACTGGTCACGTCAAGCTGACTGACTTTGGTCTCGCAGCCGGTATGCTTGCTCCTATCAAGATCGAGTCGATGCGTATCAAGCTACAGTCAGTGAGCGATGTTGTCTCGCCGTTCGGCCGCCCAGTTGAAGAGCGAAGCGCTGCTCAGCGTCGAGACAACTACCGATCTCTCCGTGAGCGGGATGTCAACTACGCGAAGAGCATTGTCGGTAGCCCGGACTACATGGCCCCCGAAGTGCTCAAGGGAGAGGAGTACGACTTCACAGTCGACTACTGGAGCTTGGGCTGCATGCTCTTCGAGGCTCTGGCGGGATACCCGCCGTTTGCTGGAGCCACCGTCGACGAGACATGGCAGAACTTGAAGCAGTGGAAGAAGGTGCTGCGCAAGCCGGTCTACGAGGATCCGTCGTACTTCTTGTCAAAGCGTACCTGGGACCTCATTATCCGCCTTGTTGCTTCGAAGTCAACCCGTTTCCGCGGCATCTCCGAAATTCACGCACACCAGTACTTCGCAGAGGTCGACTGGACGAAGCTGAGAGAGAACAAGGCGCCATTCGTTCCGGAACTGGACAGTGATACCGACGCAGGCTACTTCGATGATTTTGGCAGCGAGTCTGATATGGCGAAGTACAAGGAGGTGCACGACAAGCAGGCCGCACTAGAGGCCATGGCCGAGCGTGACGAGAAGATGAACAAGGGCCTATTCGTTGGATGTAAGTGTCTCGCGTTCTTGTGATTTGACGACATCGCTAATTGTGACATAGTCACCTTCCGTCACAAGAAGACAGCAGACGAGGGTGGCAATCCTACCAGCCCAAGAAAGCCTCTCGGCACTGTCGAGGAGAACTTCGGCACCATCTTCTAGTCTTGAGCACAGCCTCAGACTCCTGGCACTGGCTGCGTTAGTGCCATTTTACCATTCTGAGCCTAGCTAGGCACCATTTGAAGCATACAGAATTTGATGTTGGGATGCATGATGAGCTGTGTGGATGAGAAGTCGGATCAGTGTCTTATCGCTGCGCAGGGGTTTGGCGTTTCTGCTTGTAATGTGTTAGGCAAGGACCGTCAAGTGGTATGCGGTTCTCCTTCGAGGAGCGCTACCATGTATTAGTAGATATTCTGATAACTTACGAGTCGACGATACCGAATATCGACGTATTCTGAAATTATACCGATCTATGCAGTAGCGCCCAAGCACGAAGAAGGTCTCTAGGCTGAACGTGATTTACCTTGCGACCGACTTTCACGTTGAAAACAAAAGTGTAGACATTGCTGTTCACGTCAGCATGAAGTTAGGCAGAGACTTGGGACGAGGTGCTTTTTGTGCGTGTTTAAACTTATCGCGATCAATCGTCATTTACCTCAGATCTCCCCCGCACTTTCCCTTTGACGCGCTCTCACGCTAGCACGTGGACGCTAATTTGGCGTGATCCAAACCCTCCGCCTTCCATACGACAACTCTCGACAGTCTACTGCACATTGACATATCGCAACGATGCCCGGCATCGTCCGGAATGGGCGTAAGCGTCCCTCACCGGAGGCACCCGAAGACTCCTCCGACTCAGACCTCCCGACACCCGTGTCTGTCAACGGCAACAAACGCGCTCGCTATGCCCGCGACGCGTCTGACCGTCCAGCACCCGCGAACGGCCGCCGCAACGGCCAGAACGTCTCAGCGAACGATGGGTACGATGCGGACGTCTTTCAATCGGGTTCGATCGTACGAGTCAAGCTCACGAATTTCGTAACCTATACCGCCGCCGAGTTCCACTTGGGTCCCAGCTTGAACATGATCATCGGTCCAAACGGAACGGGAAAGAGCACACTGGTCTGTGCGATATGCCTGGGTCTAGGATGGTCATCAGAGCTCTTGGGCAGAGCGAAGGATGTTAGAGAGTTCGTCAAGCACGGTGCAGACGAAGCCACAATCGAGATCGAGTTGGCTAAAGCAGAGGGCATGCGTGCAAACCCGGTCGTGCAACGAGTATTGCGCAAAGCCGACAACAAGTCCGTGTTCTTCATTGACGGGAAGCACTCGTCCATGAAAGCGGTTATGGAAATGTGCAAGCGCTTCTCCATTCAAATTGACAACCTGTGCCAGTTCTTGCCTCAGGACCGAGTCGTCGAGTTTGCCAAGATGAAGGATACGGAGCGCCTCAGGGCGACTTTGGGTGCGGCAGCTGCTCCCCAGATGAGCGAGTGGCATGACTTACTCAAGGACTTCCGGGAACAAGAGAAGGACCTCGAGGCCAAGCGCCACACTGATTCAGAACATCTCAAGAAGCTGGAGGCCCTCCAGAACAGTACACGAGGCGATCTTGAGAGATGGAACCAGCGTCAGGAGCTTGCTACGAAAGCAGCAGCCCTGGAGAAGACACGACCGGTCATCCAGTTAAAGATACGCAAGAACGAGTTTGCCCGTTTGAAAGAGGACGTCCAAAGAGCAAATCAAGAGCTGGCTGAGCTCCGAGCTGAAGTCGAGCCCGTCAGACAAGCTGGAGAAGGTGCACAATCTTATCACGATGAGATCAAGCAGGTCGTGCGGCGCCGCAAGCAGATGATGGACGTGATCAAGAAACAGGCTGAGAAAAAATCTCAGGCGATCGGCACAGAGAACAAGAACATCCAGGACTTCAAGGACCAGATCGCTGGCGAGATTCGCTCCAAGCAGGGTCGGCAAAAGGATGTTGCTCGTCTAACCAAGAAGATTTCAGATCTCGAGCGCAAACATCAGGAACAACCCGTGGAGTATGATGAAGCTTCGTTCCGCCAGCGCAAAGAAGAGTTGCGCGCAGAGTTCTCGGCTGGCGAACGCAAGATAACAGAACTCAGAGGTACAATGTCAGCCATATCCGCTCGAGTTGGAGAGTGGAATGCACAGAAGAGAGTGATCAAGCAACAAAGGGAGCAACTCGACACGCAAAGCGGCAAACAAGCCAATCTCCTCCAGAAGCTCTCTCCACAAACGGCCCAGGCATGGGAATGGTTCAAAGCGAACAGGGCGCAACTGCCTTTGAAGGGGGAGGTCTATGGACCGCCAATCTTGACGTGTTCACTCACAGATCCTAGATATGCGGACGCCTTAGAAAGCCAAATGAGGTTGGGCGATGCCATCGCTTTCACTTTCACGAACAAGGACGATCAGCAGCTCCTTCTCACTGAGTTCACGAGTAAGGACAGACTTAGTCTGCACAATGTCTACTTGAGAACCTCGCCAAAACCACTGTCAGCTTTTCCACCTCCCGTGCCGAATGCAGACTTGACACAATACGGATTCGATGGGTATCTGCGCGACTACATTACCGGGCCCGAGGCGGTTGTTGCTATGCTTTGCGACAACATCAAACTCAACAAGGTTGCATATGCTGCGAAGCCCATTACTGAACAACAGCATGAGAATGCGACCGGCAGTCCGATCCAGGCGTGGGTCAGTGGACGAGAAACGTTCAGGATCACCACGCGACGAGAGTACGGCGTTTCGTCTACCGCTGTCAACCACCTCAAGCGTGCATCGTACTTCGTAGACCAGCCAGTTAACTCAGACGAAAAGATACAACTCGACGAGCAGCTACGCAACCTGGAGCGCGAGGGTCAAGAGATGGCCAGTGAGCATACAGAAGCTAAGACCGAAGTCAAGCGACTCGAGCAGGAGGGCCAAGCCTTGAAAGATCAGAGAGTATGTCTACTGCATCACGATTTGTTCAGCGGTGCTAACTCTTACAGGATGAGATTCTGAAGGAGGAAGCACAGATGAAGAAGGCTAGGGCCGAATGGGATGCTCTTCCACGTCAAATTGGTATGTGTATGATTCGAGTCTATCGTCACCCTTACTGACAACAACGAGAACGATTCAAGACGGAGCTACAAGAGCATATCGATCTCAATGCACAAACGAGTGACCGCGTTCGTGAGATAAGGGCACAGTCGCGCCAATGTTCGCTGAAAATCGCTGGGCTTGCTCTAGAATACGCTGTATGTACGTCACTCATCACCCCGGTGCTATTGCTGATCAGGCTAGAAATCCGTTACTGAATTCCGCCGACACCACGAGAATGTTGTCGAGGCTGATATCCGCCTCATCGAAGCTGCTTCGGAAGTCCGAGCTTTCGAGAAGGAGAACAAACAGATCTTAGAGCGGCTACGGATGAGAGAGACGCAGGTCCAGCAGCTGGAGCAGGCTAAGACTGACATGAAACGAGCACTCAAAAAAGAGCAGGAGGCTGCTCAGAGGCTGCTCAATGACCTAACCCCTGAAGAGCAGGCAATCGTACAAGAGTTTAAGGACCTCGAAACCATTGCTCTGTTGGAGGACGAGATCCAATCGGTCAGCGCCAGGCTCGATATGATGTCTGGGGGAGACGGTTCCGTGGTTAAGACCTACGAGAATCGCGAAATCCAGATTCAGAAAACGAAAGACTCTTTGGAGAAGCACGTCGCAGCCTTGGAGGAGGCGCAGGCTAAGATTAACGAGATCAAGGGCCCCTTCGTGGAGCAGCTAGATGAACTCATCGGGAAGATCAGCAACGCTTTCGCACACAACTTCGCGCAGATTGGCTGTGCTGGCGAGGTCTCGGTACACAAAGACGAGGACGATTTCAACGCCTGGTCCATTCAGATCTCCGTCCGCTTCCGGTAAGTTCGTTCAGACTTCTGTATATGTGCACAATTCTGACCTCTTACAGCGAGGGCGAGAGCATGTCGGTGCTCAATGCCAATCGTCAATCTGGCGGTGAGCGTGCCGTATCAACCATCTTCTACCTTATGGCCCTCCAGGACCTTGCGCAGGCGCCCTTCCGTGTTGTCGATGAGATCAATCAGGGTATGGATCCACGCAACGAGCGCATGGTGCACGAGCGAATGGTGGACATCGCTTGTCAAGAGCGTACAAGCCAATACTTTTTGATCACACCAAAGCTGCTGACGGGCCTGAAATTCCATCCCAAGATGAAGGTCCATGTCATCAACAGCGGTGAACATGTCCCAAAGAGTACGACCTCGAAAGACGAGTGGAACCTCAAGGACATGGCGAAAGTTGCGCTTGCGGTTAGAGGGCATGTTAGTGCTGCTGCCTAAGCTTGAGCATGAGCAGCATTCTGTCAGTATCTGGGGGCGTTATTGGTTCGGAAACTAGTTTTGCATTTTTCATGGATAGAAGAGATACCACGTTCGGGGCGTTTTTGGCAGGCGGAGGCGTAGCGTCATCTGTGCGACTACTCTTGCTACATCAGTTTCGCCTCGCTAGACATAGCAGTGCTACTGCAGGTAACGCACACGATATCGAAGAACCAAATCACTTCCATACCTTGCTGTCGGCCTTCGCGATGCACACGAGGCTGTCCCGTCTCAGCCGTTGCCGCGTATTACAACCCAACGTTTCGTACTACCCGATACCAATGATGGTTCCACAACACACAACGGCTCAAAGAGATTCTCGTATGAGTGACCGACAGCTGCCAATAGCGAGCCGAAGCTCGCATGGTGATAGCGTCATATCTGCCGATGTTACTTCACTGCCTCTTTCCCACGATGTAACACGGGGTGGTTCACTCGCACCTTCTGTATATCACGGCGGCGACTCAGCGACTCTACCTACTCAGCATACCTGAACAGACGCAAGTTTATCACCCAACTATCAGTCATCGACTATCAGAACCACCACGATGCTATCTCTACACCTCACAACTCTCGCACTCGCCTTCCTCACCACATCAACCACTGCCCTCCCAGCACCCGCCTACCCACTCATCCCTCGCGTAGCCATCGAGCAATGGACCATCCCCACCATGGAGCTGCACATGATGAACCAGTACTCCGGCATCCCAGGCGGCTTTTGGCCCGAAGGCTCCACGTTCCCGTCCACAATCGACTTCGACCTCCAAATGCCCGGCCACTCGGCCGTACACTGCCACACTGAGTTTGCGAACGGCACGCTACCTGATGGTCTCTCTGCTTGTTCGGGCGAGGGCAGTAGAGTCAGGTTCAGCATGGAGCCGTATACCGCGCTGGGACCGAGGAGGAAGGAGTTGGCGTTTGTGCTGAGCGTGTACAAAATCGATGAATCGCCGTGAGTATCTCGAGCTTTAGTTGAGAGGAGTGAGTGTGATGCTGACGGTTCTCATGTAGCGCCGGCCAGCAGATTCTTACGGGCGAAGTCGCGATCACGGCCAACGAGCCAAAGGAACCCTCGAGCTACCTTACTTGTCTCCTTGGCTCGCCGTTCGACGGCTTGAGGTGCAAGTTGATGGGTGTGATGAGTAATCGGAAGGAGTTGCTTATTGAAGCGCACCCGCTGACGTCCAACTCGACGGGTTCGGTGGCGCTTCTGACTGCATCTTGAGTTTACCGAGGTCGGGCTGGGAGACTGATGCCACGGAGCATGGCGGGGTTTGGTATGATCGGCTGTGGTGTTACAGGTGGGGTTTGTTTGTTGACACGCTTTGCTTCGCGTCGCTAGGCGAGTTTTGTGGTTACTTTCTGGTGTTGCTGCACGGTGAGGTCACACAGCAGGAGTAGTACATGCATGAGAGGGGGCGTTGTGTTTCGCGACCATCGATAACTTAGCAACACCATCAACTCTCCTTCAGATTGCATGCGGCTTATAGATTGCGATCAAAACCAAGAGCTCTTTGGCAATGCGACAATTCCCTGTTCTCTCGCCCTGCCACCGACGACTCAGTTACAATTCGCCAGCTCAACTCAATCGGTCGAAGTGATGTGTCGCCTGGCGTCGTGAACCCCTCAACCCTTAGCTGCGCTACACGGCAGGTAGTTGCACTACTTGATGCAAGACGGACTCTGTTTGTTTGTTTTGCCAGCCACCACAGTTGATGACTTTGTTGATCCTGCCTAGCTTCCTCATATTTATTTAGGATGTTCCGTAGAGTAAGGTTCTTGAGGAAGTGATCTCTGAGGCTTGCTGATTGAGAGCAATTCGTGGCTGGTACACTTCTCAAATTATTTGCTTGCTTTGCTTCTTTGCTTACTTGAATTCTTTTCTCACTTGACGATGCCGCCGGCGCTTGCATCCTTCCTTTCCACAATGCTCGTCTCAAGTACCATATGGACTGCGTACGGGATCCGCACTTCGCGCCCGGAGACCTTCGAGATGCAGAGCCTCGTGCGTAACCTCAGCCACTCAACCGCTCACCTCCAACTAACCCGTCTTTGCAGAACCATCTCGCCGAGCGAGCCACGCATGCTCAACCCATCCTCGTCCGCGATTCCAACGTCCCGCCCTTACCTACCTCCTTTTCACCTCCGGCTACGCCTCCAGCTCAGACCTCAACAACAACTCACCCAACAACTACCTTCGAGCCTGCCGCTCCGGCTGCAACCGATGTGGCGTATACACACGCGCCGCCTCATCTCTCTCCCGCCGCGATAGCAGGACTGTGTATCAGCTCCGTCGTCCTGATCGTGCTTACTGCGTACATCGTGCTCGAGGTGTGTGTGCTCCGGAGAAGGAGGAGGGAGAGGGCGCTGAGGAGGGCGGTGGAGGAGGTTGAGAGAGGGAGTGTTAGGAGTGATAGCGTAAGGAGTGAGGTTAAAAGCAGAGGGGGGTGCGTGGTGGATGAGATGGAGATGGAAGATGAGGAGGACTGGGGCGGGGAGGAGGGGAGGAAGGGGTTGAGTTTGCCTAGGAGGATGTGGTGAGTAGATATTGGATGTGGAGGGCATGGGATTTGGAGTGGTTCGATGACTGATGCTTTGTTTTCTTTTCGATATGGGTGCTGATGTGTTTATTGGATTCGATGTTTGGTGTGATGAGCCTCTGTACTGTACTACATCTCAGAATTTATGGTGAGCAATTTAGCAGGACTACAACGTTTTCGATATTCTGATAGTTCTGAAATTGATTTCTTGATGTTGGGTTTTCTTCTGACAATCACAGCTGCGCTAGCTGCAACAGTCGGTGCAGTTTCTGTCAGTGCGAGCCCGCCTTCGACTGCTCACCATATTGATACTGCTAACATTCTCAAGCAAACTGCACAATCATACCGCGCTGATTCTGATTGATTTCATTGACGGGTTCCTCAATAGCTCTCGCGCGTCAGCCATGCTTCCAAATGTGTATAGCCTGGTTGATGATCACCAATGGCCCTTTATCGCTGCGTCGAGAGACTGGCATTCAGAAGACCATTCACTCCTGCCCATCCCGGCGCCGAACCGGGTGACAGGGTCACAATCGCCTTTCTTGATAGCCCTCTAAAGCAAGAACCGTAGGGTGTTACTGCTGACCACTGCGTTCCCGAAACATGGGGCGCCGAGATCGAAGATGGGTTCAAGACACGCCTGCAATACCTGGAATGCTTCCACTCTACCGTGAATTATAGCAAGAAATTGCAGAACCATGCTGTCGATTCTTATTAGGCTTTTGCAGACACCCAGTACCATCAGTTCACGACCTCGGGCTCGGAGTTGACCCTGCACAATATCGAGACTGTGATCGTCACTGGGCTCATTGCAGATGCGTCCGTTTGAGGAACGTCTACTGATGGTACAAAGCTGGGATACGAGGTGATAATTATCGAAGATGCAATGGAGACCGTCTCCGCAGAAGTCAAGAGAGCGGCTATCGAAGAATTAGAGGGTTTGGGTGAGTACTTGTCGATATTGACTACCTCCAGGGTAGACAAAGGTATGCGGCTAATTCCGAGTAGGCGTGCAAGTCACGATCTCACTGACTAGAAGGCTGCCAATCGGGCCAAGCTCATGAAGCAGTTCCTCGGGAGCTGTAGTATGCTTTGACATGTGAGCGGACTTGTGTACATTGAACAAGTCTGCGCGTATTTTCCTTTGACTCTCCACATTTGCTCTACCCTCCGTGTGGCTACTTGTACTTCCAATGCATGCATATTGTGGCTTCATCTCCGTCTTTCTGACCTTCCCGAACGGATCCTCGCTTCGACAATATCAGATAGCGGATTGCAGCACGTCATGGTCCCAGTACATCATGAGCATAGGTACCCGTAGTCTGGCTGAGTCTCGAATCGGTCCTTCCGCATGGCCAAGCTCCGCCATTCCCACCTCCTTCCTATTTCGGCGAGCCAAGATCCCTCCGAACCAATTGGCAATACTCCGCGTACAAACACGCTAATCTGCCAAGCAGCTATCAAGCTCCTCGAGTAAATGAAATAGCCAGCCAGAGCGTCGCCTCTTCTTCCGACTCCGTTCAATCGCACCTTCTCGGCGCTTGCAGTAGATCATCATGGAGCTGGGGAAAGCGCACACCTGCCTAATTGACGTGTACTGTGATGGCCATGTTAGGTGATTGGATACGAAGACGTGATGGGCAGGTGGGAGATTACATGAGGTGAGAACGATCAACATAAAAGGTGGACGCTTCAAGAACGTCCATCGTGCGACAGCGCAAACCTCAACTTCATCGTCCAAGATGAAGTACATTCTTACCTCTGCGTTGCTCGCATCCTCGGTCTTTGCTTCGGTCGTCCCACGAGACAATAAGAAGGTCGACTACAGTGGCTTCAAGCTCCTGCGTCTGGAGAACACCGAAGGCCTGGTGGACAAGATCGAGGAGCTCTCCGCCCACGTCCTCAACCCCGGAAAGTCGGCTCAACTCGATGTCGTTGTATCGCCCGATAACGTCGATGCGATAACCTCGCTGGCGGAGAGCAAGGTCATTAACGATGATGTTGGCGCCATTCTGGCTGAGGAGGGCGAGATGGGCGCATACGCAGGTAGGCCGAGTCTGACCTGGCCGGGTTCGCGTCACGCTAATATGCGGCGACAGTCCCCAGTGAGAGCTGGTTCACAGCATACCACCCCTACGCGGATCACCTGACGTTCCTGCGCGATCTCCAGGGCAGCTTCACCGGCAACTCGGAGATCGTCACCTCTGGCTCTTCGGTCCAAGGACGTGTCATCACCGGTATTCACATCTGGGGTTCTGGTGGCAAGGGATCAAAGCCGGCAGTGCTCATTCACGGTACTGTTCACGCACGCGAATGGATTACTACTATGACTACGGAGTACTTCGCATGGCAGCTGCTCACCAAGTACGCCTCGGATGCCAACATCAAGGCTGTGGTCGACAAGTTTGATTTCTACATCATGCCCATCGTTAACCCTGACGGTTTCGTTTACACCCAGACAAATGACCGTCTCTGGCGCAAGAACCGCAAGACGATCAGCGGAAACAGCTGCGTTGGTACAGACATCAACCGTAACTGGCCTTACAAGTGGGAGCTCACTGGCGGTGCCAGCACTAACCCTTGCTCTGAGACCTACAAGGGCCAGGCTGCCGGAGATACACCTGAGAACCGTGGTCTTACTGCCCAGGTTCTATCGCTAAAGAACTCCCGCGGTATTCGCTTGTACCTCGATGTTCATTCCTATGGACAGTACATTCTTTGGTAAGCGAATCGCACTGAATTGACACTGAGACCATACTCTAACACTATGCCAGGCCGTACGGCTACGACTGCAGTGCTCGCCCCGAGAACGATGCTGCACACCGCACACTGGCTACAAATGCCGCATCTGCCATCCGCGCCGTCTCTGGTACTGCTTACACGATCGGCCCCAGCTGCTCTACTCTGTACGCTACGACCGGTTCTTCCACCGACTACACCGATGTCACTGGAAACGCTACTTACTCTTACACCTACGAGCTTCGTGACAAGGGCACATACGGTTTCTCTTTGCCTGCCAACCAGATCCAGCCGACCGTCAGGGAGACATGGGCTGGAGTCCTCAGCATGTTCAGGGCCGCGTAAAGAAGTACGCAAATTTGTAAATAAATCAATTGATTGCTATTGCTACTACAAGAGTTGACGAACATGATCGCATATGTGAGATGCTTTGTGCTGATTGCCTCCAGGTCAAACAAGCCAGCGTTCGACTCGTGCCTTAAGTGCATGGAAGTAAGCCCTGTCCTCGAGTTGTGGAAGTGAATCCGAAGCAAGGCAGAAGTCAATGGCTAGCGACTAGCGAGAAAATCATCACAACTTGTCCTACATGATTACGGTAGTGTCACTCTCTCTTATCAAGCAATGTCATAGCGTGACGTCTCCACGAACATTTGACCGGCTAATCTAACTACATATACAATTGGCTTAGAACATAGTATTACGAGTCTTACTGAAGCCCAGGAGCTAATGCTGTAAATTCCTGGCTTAGCTAAGGAAATTCGAGAAGTTTATCGTGACCTCGGAAATAGATCTCGATGTCGCCCGAGAGCGTCTCATCAAAGACCTCCATAAGCATAACAGGTGAAAACTTCAGCCAGCCAGTCCACTCATTCCTCCAACGAGTATTGCAACCCTTCGCCGCAAGAACGAATGGTTTTTCCATAGTTACGTAGGCTGCGTTCAACAATTTCACGAACGCGTCTTCGGCTTGAAGGGCTAGACGAGAGGGGTGCACTCCTGCTTGTGGTGAGAGTCCAATTGGTTGGGGCGCAGCTTCGATACTCTGCAACGCTTCGTCGTCGATGACAAGACACCAGCTGTACTTCGGACTGGACATTTCAGCATCAAGGAGGGCACCCTTCTCTTGTTGTTCTGAGTCGAGGATCACAGCGTAACGTTGGCGGAATTGTGTACAGACTTCAGCGAGCGATGCACCAGGAAGGTAAGCAGCGGGCTGGAGGCGCAATGTGTCGATTAGTTGTTGGTTGTACGGCGCTGGATGACGGTAACGCAGGTTGTCTTTAGCATGAGCGTGTAATCTTTCCAGAATCGCCTGGAAGCGGGCAGTGTCTTTCACTATTGTTAGCAACTGCATTGCTTCTCCCAGACTTGAATTTTAACTACTGACCTGCTACTTCCTGTGCGTTTTGACCATCTGCTTGTCCATATGCGTCTACTTGCGCTTGCGTGCGTGAGTAGGTGCCATAAACGCGAAAACCCCAGGTTGAGTCGGTCCAATCTTTAAACTTGTTGAGAAATTGCACACACACGCGCTCATCGTAGCTTAATTGTCCCATGTCCAACCGTTGTTTGCTCCGCGTTGGAAGAGGACGGTTGTCAAATGTCAGGCCAGAGAACGCCAATAGCATTAGGACTGTGCGCTAGAAACATGATCACGTGGTTGATCAACGTTTCTGCTCTGGACTTCACTTGAACCGATCTCGCATGATCAGGTGCTTGAAGTTTCATCAATTGATCGCGGGCTATAGGTCTCCACGACACTTGACTGGCTCGTTTGTAGGTGCATTAAGCAAAGAAGATAGATAACAGGCTACGACGTTAGAATAATAAAGAACTTATTGATATACAGGCCAACGTATCGCAAATAAAGACCAATAACAACACCATTATTGCACTACTAAAGAGAATTTAAGGGATAACTTCTAAACTCTAACTTGCAAGTGCCTAACAAGTAAGACTTCTTATTCTTTAGCTAGTAGACAAGCTCTGAGTCTACTAAACAGAGCGTTATCTGCGCGTAGGAACAGGATTGTTGCAGCAAAAGGAATTCGCATTCCAGCTTAATGCAAGACCGCTTAGATCTCAATACCACCCACAATGTTGCTATCAAAGAGATATGCTGAGCTACAAAAGAACAACCAGTAAACCTAGCGGCATGACCGAGCGGAGGAAGTCGTCAACTCTTCATCGACTTCCATAGTGTCGTGTTCTCTCGTTGTATGCAGACAGAAGGTAAGGCGCTTGACAATCTCAACTGACTGACGCCAAGGTGCTCTTGAAACAAGAGCTGCTGTGGCATGGCGGCAACGATCGCGCAATCGGTACTAAGGTTTCGTCTGCAACATTCGATTCAATGTTGGATGATTGTGTGCCTTATGAGCCGACTAGAGCGACCCGCAGTACGAAGTTACCTATCAGCAATTGGCACAAGGCTGCGGAGCCGGAAGACCACTGTGACGAACAAGGGCATGCGCGCACGGACATGGTAAGGCTCACATTTCTTTCGCGACTTAGCAGACTACGGCACTGTCTATCACTAAACTTCCTTTCTCGCGCCAGACGTGCTGCCATAGATAAATTTGCCATTAGGACTGCAACCGCCGAACTCGACTGCGGCGTAATGGCAATAGCCCATTCCAGATGAGAAACCAATGAGCGGACCGCTGCTAGCGCTCCTACAGCTCGCCTGCAGCGGCATCTCCGCGAATGTCAGTTCGACAGCCCACTTCAGCCTGCCACCTAGCTGGCAACATGCAGGCAAACCGAGGCTGTGAAAGTCGCAAGGCTGAGGAATGGAGGGGCTGTCAGGCTCCCCTCCATCATCTTCACATCCTTACAACATCAATCACTCGATCCTGCCTTTTCCATAACGTTCGCGGATGGCGCGACCGATATGCCGCGACGACTACACGGTGGGATGGGTGTGTGCGCTGCCTGTCGAACTGGCAGCCGCGCAGGAGATGCTCGATGCTGAGCACGAGACGCCTCCATACAACAATATCCACGACACAAACCTCTACTCTTGCGGCCGCGTTGGCAGCCACAACGTTGTTATAGCCTGTCTACCAGAAGGCCAGACAGGCACTAATTCCGCTGCGGCAGTCGCCGCGCAGATGAAGTCGACCTTCTCCTCTACGCGGTTTGGTCTCATGGTGGGCATTGGCGGTGGCGTGCCGAGCAAGGAGGCAGACGTGCGGCTCGGAGACGTGGTCGTCAGCAAGCCATGCAATACACACTCTGGGGTGGTTCAGTATGACTTGGGGAAAGCTACGGAGAGTGGATTTAGGCGAACGGGATCGCTTCAAATGCCGCCGATAGTGCTATTGAATGCAGTAGCAAATCTGGAAGCTATGCGATTCAGAGGGAAGGGCAGGCTGCTAGAGTACCTGTCGAAGCTGGTTAGCCTGCCTCAGTTCAGTCGAGAGACTGCCGGCGACGATTGGTTATTTGAGGCGGAGTACGACCATGTGGGAGGAGCAACTTGTGGGATGTGTAGCACAGAGCGCACCATCCGTCGCGAGACACGAGTACAAGAGGTAGTGGTTGTACATCACGGAACGATTGCGTCCGGCAACCAGTTAATGCGGAGTGCTACTGAGCGAGACAGAGTCAGCGCAGAGCTTGATGGAGTGCTGTGCTTTGAGATGGAGGCAGCAGGGCTAATGAACACCTTTCCATGCCTTGTTGTGCGTGGCATCTGCGACTACGCAGACTCACATAAAAACAAGCGATGGCAAGCGTACGCGGCAGCAACAGCAGCTGCCTACGCAAAAGAGGTGTTATCAGTAATCCCACCCGCGGAGGTCGCCAAGACTCACACTATGAACGAAGCGATCCGTGAGACAGCTGGTTAGTGTAGCAGTTGCCCGTGTCTGAAGACGTTTTGGCACTAATAATGAAGCAGGATCTCAACAAACAAACGGAGTTCCAGAGGGCTACGTTCTTCATCCGCTTCCCGACGCGCGAATTAATCGTCCAATCTTCACCGAGAAACCCAAATCAGGTCAAGCAACAAACCGGCCCGTGACAGCCACTGGACGTGGGAGCCCCACTGTCTCCTGCAAGGCGTGCGGCAAGAAGTTCGAAACAAAAAGTGCGGCGAACGGACATATGGCAGCCACTGGCCATGACAAACCTACTGTCCCCTGCAAGACCTGCACAAACAAATTCCACACGCAGAGTGCCGCAGACGGGCACATGACAGCCACTGGCCATGACAAACCTACTATCCCCTGCAAGACCTGCACAAACAAATTCCACACGCAGAGTGCCGCAGACGGGCACATGACAGCCACTGGCCATGGAAACCCTACTGTTCCCTGTAAGAAGTGTGCTAGGAAGTTTTATACTCAGAGTGCAGTGAATGTTCATTTGAAAGCAGTGAAGCACTAAAAGCTTAATACCTTATCTAAGATCTTTATCTAGCATTTCGACACACCACATGCTCCTCGCTAATATCTGTCTGCAGCGGCAAGACTAAGGAAAAGGTTAGAACAAAGAAGAAGGAGGAGGGAGTGAGGTTGAGAGATGAGGAGAAGTCGCATAAGTCGACTGGTGACTCGTAGTGCGGGAGTGTTGCATAGTGGGGCCTTAGCGTTTCCCGTGTTTTGTGCCTGCGCTGCTCCACCTCTCCTGCGTTACACTTTCCTCAACAACATCCATCGACTCACACTGCTCCATTTGAACATGGCATCGCGTGGCGGCCCTAGTATGCGATTCCCCAGAGGGGGTACGGCGGCCGGAGGACGTATTGAACGCGCCAAAATATATGTTATCCCATTCACAGATCACTCTGGGCAAGAAGCGCTTATGGTGTTCCGTGGCGTGGTGTCCTGCCCACTCCCACCGCTTTACAGTTTCGCCATCTACTTCACATATCCCGAAGTGACCCCGGAAACTGTCAAGCCGGCCGGGGTTCTCGAAGCTATCATGCGCAAAACGCCGTGGGACCCGTGTCCAATCCGTCTAGAACTCTACTTTCTTTCTGCGCCCGACGTGGATAGCAGTGATAACAACTGTATCGCTCATTATCGCAAAGAGAAGGCCGCACGGGGAGATTATATACGTCACATTCAAGATCTCGAGAACTCAGCCACGGATGATGATGAAGAGCAGCAGCAAGGCAGAGCGAGCGTTCATGGCAACGACCAAGCCAGACAACTACCTGGTCTAGTGCCTAGCTACATCGATAGTCTATTTTCTGACTATTATCACGGAATCATCTTCCGTTATCCAGGTGCGGATTGGTCTACGGACAAGCGTCTAGCACGCCGCATTTGTTTTAATCGAATTTCTGAGGAGGAATATGCTCGCGCAACAGAGGGAAACAATGAATTTCATCGTCTTCCTCCGGTACACGTTTCTCCTATGCCGTTCCAGGAGAGCGACACTACTTATCTAGGAGAGACATTTGTGGGCATGGCTATGTTTGACGTTGCACATGCAAGAGTGAAAAACGAGACTGGTCACTGGTGGCACGAAGCGCGGGAGCGAGGCTGGAAGTCATGGTGATGACTACTATGTTTGCACTTGTTCGCTCTGTGAACTGAAGGGATCTACTTAGCAGTAGTTATATATCGCATCAAAGTCTTCTAGCAAGTGCTCCGTTTGTGTACACGACTGTTGATGTATTCGCTGATCGTGCTCTACCGAATTATATACGCTACAATCATTGTCTGCAAAACTCTCATCTTAAGAATGTACAAGAATAACAAATCGTCTATAAAAAATATCCTCAGACCAAGCCTTGCCTCAGGCCGAAACCCCTACGCCGTACGCATACGTCGGCCAGAAATTGGTACCACAGTCGTTTTGAATCGCCGGGTTCCTTCAATAAGCTAGCATCTTCGACTCCGCCTAAACTCAGATTGTTTGAAGGAGAAAACACTTACTGCTTGTAGAATTGGTCGAGCGTAATACTGTACTCCTGCGTGATAGACCAACACGTATCACTGCCTGATTAATTGTTAGCAGTGCATCTCAAGGTAAGCAGGTGAAAGAGTGGCACTGACCTCCAACAACATGCCATTCATCACAATTCTCAACAGTACCAGGGTGCGTTGGGCCTGGAGCGCTTGGGGCCGTTGGACTTGGGGTTGCTGATGTAGTTCTAGTTGGCGTTGGCGTTGTAGTTGGCGTATTAGTGCTAGACGGGATATCGGTAGGCACAGCATCTGTACTAACGCAGTACTGATAACCATGCCATAAGTTACTACAGTCGGCACCGACAGCAGAGTTAGTGGAGATTGCAGAACGTCAGCACAAGCTTCACGTGAGTGTATAAAGGGCGATTTGCGTACCATTTGAACAGCTGTGCCATGGTTATTCTGTTCAAAGCCAGGAATGACTTGCAAGTCATCGGCGTGATAGCGGCGTTGTATTCGACGCATCCCTCGATTGCGCCCTCCTGCGTATTCGTTAGTCTTCTGTTGAAAAGAGCAAGTCCAAGTCGCGTGAAGACAATATTCCCTTATTGAATAGCTCAATCCAGTGTCTTCAGGTAAAGTAGGCTTAGTGGCGGATGCAGTGTTATAAGCTGCTATGCAACAGCGAAAGTCTTTCGATGGCGCGCAATCTGTAGAGTTGACCTCGCATTATGTGTTACACTATCTAAGGTGATAATACTAATGCGATTATCCCAAGCAAAGTAGGGTAACTCGGTAAAATCTGAGCTAAAGCTCGATACAACTAGTACGATTCACACGTACTAGGCTCACTTGTGGAGTCTTTTCGTGTCACATGCCGATGGAATGACGGGGATGGCAAAGCGATAGTCTAGCTCCGTCTGGAATATAGCAATATGTATTTATAATATCGTCGATTACTCATCAAAGTTACCTTCACTGCATCGGTGGTTTAGTGGTAAAATTAGCCGTTGCCACGTGATTATCATTGAACACACAGTTTCGGCTAGCCCCGGGTTCGATTCCCGGCCGATGCAAGCTTTCTTTTTGCCATTCTCATGTCCCGGCGTCGATGATAGACATGGTGGGTGGAGCAAAGGATGCTGTCACGTGCATAGATGTGGTTTGTGCGGCTATTCCGTCACGTACCTTGAAGATAGCTCTGATAGATACCTCTTCAGGACTAATATACATTATTGATCACCATATATACGTCTTGTGCCAAATACTGTGCGCGCAAGTACGTAGGCATCATCAACACCAGATCCGTTTCTGCGACACCTTCCTCGCTATTTCAACGCCCACTCCAAGAACGTCGTGTCAAAAGCATGGATACGATGCGCAGGTGCCCCTCCCCTGCGGGAGGATTTCGTCTTCACCGAGCAGCAGGGCACAAGAGACCATCACTCACTACCATTAATGTATGTTGTATCCACACGCTATACATCCGTACTAATCCCCCGGCAGTGTCCGTAGATATCGACTACTTGCTGGAAAGCGTGCCGCATACCACCTATGCCAAAACATGTGGAAGTGTTCGCTCTTGACACATCGGTACATGGTCTTCTGGATGGTCTTGGAGAATGGCTCGCCACGAACGGTTCTTTCGAACAGGGCCTCAAGAATTTCGAAAAATGCACTACCCCAGGATTGGGGGAACAGGTTGGCGGATTGTGGAGGGAAACAGTTGTGATCTTTAATGATATTCAAGCTACAAACGAGGTAAGCGACAAAGCAATGCGGCTTGACATGCACGGGACCAACCCTGACTCTCGCACAGACGCCAAAATTTTGGGGCGCAGCAAGAGCACAGCGCGGAGGGGGCTGGATGACGAACGACGAACGTGGGCAGCTTCTCGCTCCTATTCGAACCACTAACGATGCAGCTCCTTACGTTGAATCAAGCAAGCGCGAAAAAAAAAACCCGTTGGTGGTCGGAAGAGTAGTGTGTTGTGCTCCCCAAAGGTTGGCTTTCATTCGCGATAATGTCGAGTTTTCTTTTAAACATAAAATAGCTGCCTTGCGATGAATCCGGAGCGCTTCAATCTTCACTTCACTCGAATGGATGTGAATTCGAGATCGTCACGAGAGACGATGTGCTCGCCTCATTGTCATACTGTTGACTGCTGCGAAGAGATGTCAATTGATGGCCACGTCGATTGGACCCAGTCGTTGGAGGTGAATATAAGATCGGGTTGGTCCCTGAATCCGGAAAAATTGTCAGGGGCCACGACCTATGCAGAAAGCCCACCGAAGTGCAAAAAGTCGTCAATGTGAGGACGACGCGTTTCGCAGGAATGCGATAGGTCGGCTTCCATGCATATCTCGTCCATAATTAAGGCCCTGTTCGATTCTGGTGGTCTGGCAGTGCTAGACTTACGTCTGCAAAGAAGACTTGACGAAGGGCTTTGGCCAGTTGAGTTGGGGTCTGTGTTGTGTTTTGATATATTGAAGGCACTCTGGCAAAAGAAATCTTGAAGATTTTGGGGCTGGCGTTGTGGCAGGAGTGCTATCGCAAAAGGAGTCAGCAAGAGCACGACAATAAGAATGTATTAATTTGCTTGCTACAGCGCTGGGTTCCGTGACTATACCGTGTCCGTGCGCGTGATGCACGGATTCGTGCTCTATAGGCCTTTGCAATGATAATCTCTTATACAAATTAATTATATAGAGTTGCTGTTCTGCCGCTGCGGGTGGTGTGAGTGCGAGGTGCAGCAGGAGGCTCTGCAGCAACAACACCACGCCGCGCAGCCACTGCACTATGATTCTGCTTCTTTCTTGGTGCTGCAGACTGTGAGGCCTTGCGCTTGCCTCTTTGGGGCACTTGTACAGCTTTTTTAGCGTTGTAAGCTTGTTTATCACGCTCTCTTTGAGCCTTGCGTTCGGCTGCTTCCTCAGCCTTCTTAGCTCTGACCTAGTCACGTTCTTCCTTCTCTTTCGCCTGCTGCTTACGCCTCTCCTGAGCAATCTTCTTGTTGTAGAGCTTATTGGCGCGCCTTAGCTCTGCCATCTCAGCTTTCTTAAGTTCTTCTGCCCTCTAGTTCTGTTGTTTAGTCCTCTTATTAGAGCGTGCTTTCTCTACTCTGCTAGGAGAGTAGAACTTAACCCCACCATAATAGTCCTTGCCAGGCTGGAACTGAAGAGCTTTACTCTTGTTCTTGTGCTTCTTTTAAGTCTTAAGAACCTCTTTAAGGCCTACTATCTTATAGTAGAGAAGTGAGTTTTAAATTGAGATGTAGTGGAGTGAGCGGCTAAGCTTCTTCACCTCCTTACTGCTCTCTTCCCTCACCACCTTCCGCAGCAGAGTCTCTATTTTAAGCCAGTCCTTGCCAGAGTAGACTAAAGAAGAGCTTGTGCTGCTGTCAGAGGACTCAGGACTATCCTTAGCGAAGCGTCGAAGGATAACGTTAGGGTGAAGGGGTGAGATACCTGTTGCCTTAAAGGACCTAAGTATCAGCCCCTGAGTAAACGTGCTTACCTAGGCCTTCTAGAACAGGTAGAAGAAGTCGCTCTTCTTAATTACTAACAGTCCTTCACCCTTGTAAAGGTGTGTTGTAAGCTCCTTTAAGTACGCAGTTAATAGAGGCTTAAACATTACTATATTAAGCGGCTGCAGCGTGTGGGTTAAATAGGGAAGAAGTATAGCTAGGAGTATCTTGTTCTAATTGCAGTAGTTAATAAAGTCTATTGTCACATAAGAGCTGTGGCCGTTAAGGATTAATAGGCAGTACTTTCTCTAAGCTTTAGCCTTAGTAAAGCGATTAAACACCTCTTTAAGCCAAGCTAAGGCTACCCTGTTGTTAATCTAGCCTAAAGGCGATGAAGAAACAAGCACAGAGTGCTCTCTTGGCTTAATTTCCTCTACCTAGCTTAATTAGATAGTGTTGTTGGCAGACTTGTAAATGAGGCCTGGCGGCAGAGCTAATCTATTACCGCACACACACGCTATAAGCGTTACCTAGGCACAATTGCCATCTTAGAGTGATGCTTTAACCTCCTTTTTATCCTATATACGCCTGCTAAACACGTGCTTTGTCTGTAAGGTGACTCCTATCATAAAGCCCTTCTCATCCATATTGTACGTGTGCTCAACGTCAACCTTATACTCAGCAATCTTACGCTGTAGTAAGTTAAAGTATAGCTCGTATTTAATGTAGGAATCAGCGTTGTGGCGATTGGCGTCCATACCTGTTAAGTATCAAGAGATAAGATAGATAGAGTGCCTGTTGATAAAGCGCGTAACCCAGCTCTCGCTCACTAGCTCCTTAGCTATAGATAACACAAAGTTAGCAATCATCTCTCTTGTAGGAGGCAAAGAACAACCAGTAAGCTCTTCTATATACTTTACAAGCTCTGCCTCTTATTATAGGGTAAGCTTCTGTTAGTTAATGTTCTTAGTAGTTGCAGACTGCGTAATTGCCTAGTGCTGGCGCCACAGCGTTGTACGTATAACACTATATTTTTGCGCAATTCTCGCGTAGCAAATCTCTTCTTCTAGACCTAAACTAGCTATCTCTGCAAGGGCGTCCTTTATTGACATAGTGGCGTTAAGTTATAGGGGTTGTAGATTCGAGGTGTAATCGCGATCGCGTGCATCACGCGAATCCGTGCATCACGCGCACGGACACAGTAGCGCTAGATATTATTATTTGCAAAATGTTGTGACCCCCCTAGAATAGGTATAGTTCCCACGCACAGACGTTTTACTATGGAAAACCGTTAGTAATTGAGAACGATCAACATATACGCAGTACAGCGTCCTTTAAAGCTTTTCAGTTACCTATAATTAAGCTATCGCAATTAATTCTTAGTATTGCAGACAATGCTCCGCCCTGCGCAAAACAAACTTAAACCTGCTATACTTAAAGCTGTACTCGATCAGATTGCTGCCAGCGTCAGTGCTAGACAAATATATACAGAGACTAGAGTATTAGTAAACACTACAAAGAGGAAGCAGCAGCGTATAGCACACTAGGGTTAGCTATACGCACCGGCTTGCGTAAAGCTAGGGAGACCAAGGGCGTTGCAAGAGCAACACAGGACTCAGCTCTGTAAATACTTAGCTAGCCGTCTACACGCCTACCTAGATAAGATAAAGGATTAGTTGCTAGAGGAGTTAAACATTAACATAAGCATCTCATCTGTATTGCAGGAGCTAAGGCAGATAAAATAGAGTTATAAGCTAGCGTCAAAGAAGGCAGCAGAACAGTTAGACGCTCTGCGTAGAGTCTTCTAAGCACAGTGTTAACAGAACTACACAGCAGAGCAGATAATTGCAGTAGATAAGAGCGCTTACAATAAGCAGACTGGCAATCGCAAGTACAGCTAGGGTCCTGTAGGTAATTCAGTAACACTAAGTTACTCTATAAAGCGTTCTAAGCGATAGAGCTTGCTGCCAGCAATAATAGTAGATAGTTACCTTGCTCATCGTATATTTTAAGGAGCAATTACTGCTAAGTTAATAGAGGAATTCTTGCAGGTTAACGTGCTGCTGTACCTAACACGCAGTTACTATATATTGCTTTTAGATAACGCCTCTATCTATTAATTGCTAGTAATCATACAGCTTTGCAGTAACTTCGGCGTACAGTTAGAGTACCTCCTGCTATACTTACCTAACTACAACCCTATTAAGAAGACGTTCAAAGTGCTAAAAAGTTAGATAAAGCAGCACTATTAACAGCAGGATAACTAGCTTAACTTCTGCTTCTTTATAGAGCTTGCTGTAGTAAACAGCTGTTACAGTGTTAACTGCAGAAGCTAGTACAGGAAGTGTAGGTATGTAGGTGTTAATAATGCGTAACCTTACTTACCTACCTACCTAGCGTCGTCAACAGCACTCTCTTACCTTAACACTATAGTAATACAGTTAGTTATATACTCTGTTACGCGTTGTTCCTCTACAATTAGTACTAATAAGCTAGCATAGTTTAGAAAGATGCGCTAGTAGAGGTAAGCATTGTACAACACTTGCCCCTTCTAGTCTTAGAGGGAGGCCTCTAAGACTATGTACCTATAGCTCGCAGCAATAGGTAGGGCTTGTTAGTTTAAGCTACAGGTAGGGCGTATAATTTTTTTGCTTATCTCTAGGTCTGTTGTAGTGTTGTTGTATCGCAGTGTATTAATGTTAATAGGGGTAACCTTGTGCATTAGCTGGCTAGAATTATTAACTTAAAGAAGTGTTGCGCAACAACAAAGAGCAATTAATTAATTCTAATTTTTTTTAAGAGGCTTAAGAACGTACAGAACAGTAACTATATAATTTCTTATATTGTCTTGCCCCTGCGTTATTGCATAGTGTTAACTAATAGCTAGTAACGTTCCTATATTGATATAGGATGACGCCTCTCAGCAGTGCTCCAGCAGATGCCCAAAATGCAGGGAAGCTTAATTTTAAGCCTTATTTTAGGCCTAATTAATGCTAAGGACAACACTAAAAGTAATGCGCAACCTGCAAAAGCAACTTATTAATTCTAAAAATTTTATACAATTATTAGAACACACGTACCTATAATATCTAAGAGTTTTAAAGCAGTTTAGCCTGTTATAGTTGCGTAGTTGTAGTTAAAGGTCAAGATGTTAAGACATCAATTCCCATTAATCTCGCTCAACAGCACCCGCTCCTCTACACTATTATCTAGTAGAGGGGAGTTGCTTAATTTGTTGTCGGCCTTACACTCTCAGATAGTCTGACGATTAATTGCTATTAAGCCAGCATAGCTTTATCTCTATTTGTGTGCCTTCCTCTGCATATACGCATGCATTACAGGGACTTACTTAAAGTGCTTTATCCAAGTTAACAACAACATGCTATCCTAATTGTCTATTAGCATGTTAATATTGTACTAGTGTGCCGTAAAGACGATCTTCTTAATCTTATCAATTATCTCAGCCTAGTGTAGAGAAGCAGCAGTCTAGTACTTAAAGAAGTTGTGCGTATGCTGCGCCAACTTATAGTGCGTACAATTAAAGTCTCACCACACCTGCAGCTAATAATACTTATAATCTATGTAGTAAGAACACTGCTGTTGCAGTTGCTTTATCTAAGCAAGATGGCTAATAAGGATCGCTTTAGTAAGATTATTAATACTAGTGCTTAATAACAACAACATTAGAGAAGCCTTCCTCCGCTGCTTGTTCTCCCGGGCACTGCAGTCTCTTACTATCTCTAACTGCAACTGTAAGTCCTGTAACAGCTCTTTAATAGTGCACTCCTTCTGTGTAACAGCACTTAACTAGCTTGCAATTATATTGCCATTAAGAGGATAATAATCACTAGCCCGCTTAACTTAACAACCTAACAGTAAGCGTACCTAACACACGCCTAGGTTGTTCAAACAGCGCTTATTCTAACACCTCTAATAGTCTCTTATACTAATAGCGTTACTAAAAGCAAAGCGCTTATTAGTAACAACACTAGTAAGCCCCTCCTCCATAATCGCGGTGACGATACCTAGCTAACAAGCACTACTCCAAGCACCTAGCTAAGATGCTAGCAGAAGCAATAGCAGCAGCTCTTCCCTTAACACCAAGTTAAAATTACAGGTCATTAACTAAGCGCTCTCCTTGTTCATCTTAGCCAGCTCTTCTTCAAAATTAAACCAGTTTCTAGCAACAACTGTACGCCTAGCTGCAATCTGCCGTTGCTGTAGTGCTATAGTACACCTATCAGCTTTAGCTTAGCAGCCGCTTGTATAGTACAGCGTCGCCGTTAAACTGTCAATAATCGCTAGGCGTGGCTGCTGCGTCTCCACAACACCATCCGCCTATTACCACACCTTGTCATTATCCACTGTATAAAACGGCTTGTTACGCTTTAAAACAGCTGCTAACAGTATTAGATTCTTGCCCAGCGCCGTCCACCACGCACAATAGTTCTAGTGTAGATGTGGCTCCTCGTTAATTTCTTCTAACTGCAACAGACGCCGTTAACTTAATTAAGCCGCTAACGCTGCTGTTGCTGAGCCAAGTAAGCCTACAGTAACCTCTGCAATAGAAGCTAACGTGTTTTCTACCTGCTCACCACTATCGCCATCGCTATTGCCGTTATCATCGTCCAACCCAGCGTCAGCCGCCGCCTGCCCCTCTACATCCTCATCCTCCGCCACAAACAGCAGGCTCAGTGTACCTTAGTTTAGCAGCAGAGTCAGTTCTTGTGAGCGTACGGGACGCTGTACGGTTGGCAGCAGCGTTAGAGGAGCAGGATTAACACCTTAATTAAATAGCTGAGTAGCTCTCCGCTGACGCTTTGCAGGTCTGCTGGACTCAGTGCTCGCCAGAGGCACGTTTCTCCGCTTTGATTTGGCCATCGTACAAAGCACAACACTAAGAAAGTATCACAATACTGTAATTACAACTACAAGAGCTTCTTTAGAGCGTTCTGTTAATGCAGAATGCGGTAGGATGCTGTTTGTACTACGTTTTGCTAACAAATTGCATCTAGCTGCATCTAGCGTCATAGACTATGCCTCATACGGGGGGGTCACAACATTTTGCAAATAACCCATAGCGCAGTCCGTTGCCTGATCCACATGGTCTTACTGTTCTTATGCGCCGCTTCGACGGATTGCGAGGGGTCGCGCACCTTACTCGCAAGTGAGGGTGTAGACCTAGCCGCTTGTTCTGAGCCATGTGATACATCCTTAGAGGTTCCCTTTAATCTCTTGCGAGGTGCAGAAAATCAACTATATCTTTGCGACGACGCCTAACATCTCCATGGTTCAAGACTTGAGCATATCTTTTCCTCACGAAAAAACAGCTACTGTGGCTGGTGTTTTACGATCGCGAAAAAGATTTATTGTTAAGTTGCTTATGCGCTTCTACGAGCTAGGTCAGAGCCAGAATCTCCTTGACGCGCTGAATTTGAAAAGCTCAACTTGAAATGGCTACGTCGGCAGATTCGATGGTTAATTAGAAAAAACTTCTTGTTTGATACGACGATCTAGGAGAATATCGAATATGACCTCACTGGAGCCGTGCTGAAAACTGAGTCTTCCTAGGAGAAGTGAGAAAGAGTTCACAGGTGCTGTTGTTGCTTTCCTCGACGAGAGGTTTTAGTAAAACCTTCGGTGATCACCCGTTTGAGGAAGCGGGGAAACATTATGGCAGTATGGGTGTCTACTGTAATCGAGCCTGACTTGCGAGGTGAGTTGTGGTCAGATGCTGCTATAACTATAACTGACAATGCGTTGTAAACCACAGTGGGGATCTGTATACTGACTAGGTTGATGCTAAACCTGAACGATTAGGGAAAGGAAGATAAGTGATGCAAAACATGTGACGGAAAAAAACACTCGGAGGGACTGGAATTAACTTTGCTTGAGATAAACCGCTTGAATCCCGTACTCTCCCCTGGGACCCAGCTCAAAGGCAGCACTGCTAACAGTAGGTGCCACACTATGGTCGACTATATCTACCAGTAGGGTATGTCAGCAGTTAATTACTACCCGGGTGGAGGGATCTTGGCAGTAGTTAACGGTACGCCGTGTGGCAGCCGAGACAGTTAACTTTTGCGTCGTCAAAAGCGAACTGCTTCAATACAGGCGACAACTTCCAGCGTGCAAAGAGCAGCGGATTCTCCACCAAGATCCGGCGCAGCATTTCCCCTCTCTCCTCCGTATCAGGCCATTCGCCCCGCCACACGCGTACATAAGGCACCATAATTTCCAAGGCCTCCCTAACCCAATTCCCTGCTCTTTCCTCGCCTGGAACACCAACTTCATCCTCGTAGATGTAATCGCCAAGATGTAGCACATAGTCGACACTGTCCTTTCGGACGATGTTGCCGTACGCATTAAAGTAGCCAAGAGGATAGTTTGCACAAGAGAATACTCCTAAGCTCAGGGATGACAAGTCATCATCTGGAGCAGGTGCGGTCTTTGTCCGACCGACAGGCAATGTTATGCTGGTGTCGCATACCGTGAACTGGTAATAGTACGTAGTAAACGGAGCGAGTCCGCCAGCCTCGATCTGTATGGAGTCATTACGGATTTCGCCATGATTCGAGGTATGATCAGGTCCTCACCTTGATGTTGTAGTCGATATCGGACGTAGTGTAAGCTCTTCCTAGAGAGGCTACGTGATTGCCCAGCTTCGGATCCAACGATACCATCCAATCGACGCAAACGGGCGATTTGGATGCATTGATGTAGCGCTCCGTTTCGTGGCTGAAATATGGTACTGTGCCCTCAACGGTTACGTTCGATGCATCGTTCTCGAGGACTGGCGAAGCTCTTGTCCATAGTATGACCGAGTCTGCAAAAGGATCGCCCTGTACTTGTCAGCCTTGCGCAAGGATTTATGCCTGCTTTTCGAATACTTACCGATGCTACACCATGAGTAAAATTCACATCAGTAGCATGGTGGTAAGTACCATCTCGTTTCTGAGGCACACGTCGCCTGATTTTGCGCATGTTGATGCCTAGAGAAGCATGCCTCAATGAAGGACTGCCATAATTGATGTTGCCATTCAAGCTTGCAGCTGCGACTATTGCCGCGTAAGCCACCAGAGTAAATCTCTGTACGAACATAGGTGCGGCCCTCGAAGATTCTGAATTTAGGAGGCGACAGCGAGTACGTCGAGATGAACAGTCTGATTCTGTGGAATTTATACCGCGATCCTATGCCGTCAGTGTCCTGCAGCACGACACCCAATTTTCTACTTTGCTGCACGAACATGTGTTCAATGAGCGTACCATGATTGGCAGACAAAAATTTACAAGCACCCGGAAGGTGGGCTTAACATGGATACGAATCCTGATGGGAAGATAGCGATAGGATCCTACGCAGACCAAAGGTGCTCCGCTGCCTTGGCCAGCTTGGCGGAGCGGGAGGTGCGGGTCACTTTCGCTGGGTAGAAGCACGTGGAATGGAGGACTGTGAGATTGGCGGCGTGCGAAGATAATGTAAGGCCTGCTTGTTGAAGTAGAAGAGAGATTCATTGACGGGGCCTCTTGGCCGCACCGTCCGCTATATCATCAGGGAATCATGCAAAAGAAACAAAAGTCCAAGAAAACACGTAACATCTACCACTTGATCTTCTTGTCCTTACCAATGTACTCATCGATGATGTCAAGGTAGTACTCTTTCAGCTCCTCAACCTTGGGGATATCATCAGACTTGCTGTACAAATCGTAAGGATTGAACGCCCTAACAGCCTCGAGCATCTTATGGTCCTTCGCGTTCATCATCCACCTGTACGCATTCTCCTTGTGCCAGGGATAGAAAGAGTGGTAGCGGATCATAGCAAGACCCTCATCAGGAATAGTCGACTGGTCCTTCATGATGTGGTAGAGGTATTCATCGTGGCCCCAGGACAGCATGACGTTGTCCATTCCGCAGCCGGGCACGTAGATGCCGTGCTCGGTGCTGTAGATCTCGTCATTGTAGTCGGGATTGCCCTTGAATGTGTCGGGGTAGATGATGCGTTTGTCGAAGGCGCAGCCAACGGGAAACGTGTCGCCGACGACGTCCCATTGACCCTGTGCGTCATAGAAGAAGAGGAGCTTGCCTAGGTCGTGAATCAGACCGACAAGCTGGAACCAGCGAGGCTTTCCGTCGCGGCGGATGGCCTCGGCGGACTGAAGAAGGTGATCGATCTGGGAGAGCGATGTGTCAGGGTCAGACTCGTCGATCAGTGTGTTCAGCTTCTCCATGGCTTCCCAGATAGTCATCTCAGCACGTGTCTTGCCGTGGAAGTGATTGCGGGCGCGCAGGTTGTAGGCGACGGTCTGCTTCTCGTGCTGCTCGCGGTAGAAGTTCTTGACGCGGTCGCAAGCTTCCTCGTACTGGCGGAATTGTGTCTTGTCCTTCGCAGAGTCGAATTCGGATTGTGCGTAGATGTCCTTCTCCTCTTGTGTGGCAGTGCCCTGCTTGACCTTCATGGCAGCCTTGAGTACATTGACATCGTCGATCGCATCAGAAGTAGCCTCAAGAGCGAGACCATCGCGGTGGTCGTTGAAGTTCTCAGCCACGTTGGGCTCCTCAAAGATGGCGCCTGGTGCCATTGTGATCTGGTGTGTGGGTGGGTTGTTAGGCGTGTACTCTCGCCGAGTCTTTCAAGTGATAATACTGGGGGCTGAAAGGGAGGACGATTGATGGAGTTCAGATGAAAGACTGTAGATGACGCTTCGAAGATGGCGCGTAGTGAAAGTACTTATCCTCTGTTACCCCAGTCCAAATCGGCGGGTTCCTTCTAAGTTGAGTAGCATTGCCATGTCCAGATTCGGTCTTTTTATGGACAGAGAATTCTCATACTCCATCTCAGGTCCACTCAAACGAGAATCCCCCGCGATAGCGAGCTCAAAGGAGAATGTGGGGGAATTCTGCCCGCACGTCGGATCGTATATGAGAGATCTGGGGTCCTGGAAACCAGCGCTGACGGATTTCCCGCACGACTGTGTGGGCAACGGTTGGTTGGCTTTTCTTAGCCTTCGCATCGTCGAAGGGTTTGTGGAGCCTTCAGCGTCGTGGCGGCGAGACAAGACCATTTCGAGATCAAACGGAGTAATTCTCGCCGCTCTCCCAACATGAAGACACTAGTGTCGGTTGTTGAGCGGGCGTTGATCATGCGGGAGGGCTGCATGATGACGGACCTCAAAGCAACCTCAATCACGTGGCAGCTGAGGGTGCTTCGGTCAAGTCTTCCCCGACAGACATGGAAGAGGCAAGGACGTACACTTGGCAAAATTCAGCCTCCTGAAAACTTTTCCGCAGATGGAGCGGCAGCGGCGCGCATCAACGTTCCTCCTTTCAGCGTCAAAGTGTCCCGCGTGGGCTCTGCTGCCCCGCGGTGGGGCAGTTTCGGCTCCCGGAAGAATTAATCTCATCAATCAGAGCGTGACGTCGGCGCGTAGCTCTCCCCACACGGAGCAGGGTAGCTACGGCGTGAGCATAGCAAGGCATGGGCACTCGTACTACCCCCCACCCTATTAAAGACATACACCCAGCGCCGCCATGAATCCGGCCCTTTCGAAGTTCATTCTCAAAGCTACTCCTGACTCCATCCTCAACCCGCAGCCTGAGATGAACACCGCAATCCCTCTCAACACTGGCGCTACAATCCCCGCCCTTGGCCTAGGAACATGGCAGTCTGCGCCTGGTGAGGTAAAGAAGGCTGTGATCCACGCCATTGAGGGTGGTTACAGGCATATCGACTGCGCCTACTGCTACCAGAACGAGGATGAGGTCGGCGAGGCTCTCCAGGATGTCATCTCGCGGGGCATCGTGAAGCGCGAGGACCTCTTTATCACCAGCAAGCTCTGGTGCACATTCCACACCCGCGCTGAGGAGGGTCTCCAGAAGAGCTTGGATCTCCTGAAGACTCCTTACGTCGACCTCTACCTCATGCACTGGCCGGTGCCCATGAACCCCAACGGTGAGTATCCTGATACTCACTGCAGTATATAGATGCTGACATGTTCAGGAAACCACCCTCTCTTCCCCAAACTCGAGGACGGTAGCCGTGACATCGACCACTCTATTACGCACGTCGACACATGGAAGAACCTCGAGAAGCTGATCCAAACACACCCCGAAAAGGTCAAGGCCATCGGAGTTGCCAACTACTCTGTCAAGTACCTCGAGAAGCTGCTGGCAAAGGCCACCATCACACCTGCCGCCAACCAGATCGAGAATCACCCTCTGCTGCCCCAGCAGGAGATTGTCGACTTCTGCAAGGAAAAGGGCATCCACATCACCGCCTACAGCCCACTGGGCAGCACGGGCTCACCGCTCTTCAAGGACGAGAGCGTCATTGCCGTCGCGAAAAAGCACGATGTTGCTCCCGCCACGGTGCTGCTGTCGTACCACCTTGCGCGCAACTCGTCTGTGCTGGCCAAGTCTGTGACACCGAGCCGCATTGATGAGAACCGCACGCTTATCTCGCTGGACAAGGAGGATATTGAGAACCTTGAGGCCGTGCAGAAGAAGAACGGGCCTACGAGATATGTATACCCGCCGTTTGGCGTCGATGTCGGCTTTGCGGATAAGCCGGGAGGCATTGACCTTTCTGGTTGACTGGAGAGTAGGCTGTAGGTATACCCAGATAGACGAAAGGTCATGATTGAATGAACATTTCACTCCGTGTCAGTGCACCAGAAGCTCTTACTTCGTGTGATCGTTGTCTCGGGAGGCTCTGTTGTAGACTACCTCATGAGATTTGCATGCTACGTTATTCGTCTATCCAACTGTACTCGTGCATCAGCTCTCATCACATCATTATTATGTCCATGAGTCCATATCCTGACAATGATACTCAAAAGCTTCAACATCAGTAGTCTAATCTCTGTACCTTCTCACTCCATCTACCTCCCCATCCATCTACCTCCCCATCCATCTACCTCCCCATCCATCTACCTCCCCATCCATCTACCTCCCCATCCATCTACCTCCCCATCCATCTACCTCCCCATCCATCTACCTCCCCATCCATCTACCTCCCCATCCATCTACCTCCCCATCCATCTACCTCCCCATCCACCCACCATCAACAGTCAGCACCTCCCCACTAACATACGCACTCGCCGCGCTCCCCAAAAACACCACCGCGCCCTTGAAGTCCTCCGGACTCCCCCACCTGCCCGCAGGAATCCTACTCAGAATGCTCTCCGCGCGCTTCTCATCCTTAATCAGCGCCTCGTTCATGTCCGTCGCAATATACCCCGGCGCAATTGCATTCACACTTACGCCCTTGGCGGCCCACTCGTTGCTCAGCGCCTTGGTCAGCTGGCCCACGCCGCCCTTGGACGCAGCGTATGCGGGAACCGTGATGCCGCCTTGGAAGGTGAGCAGGGAGGCGACGTTGATGATGCTGCCGCGGCGCTGGAGCGGCAGGTCTGCGGGCTGAGAAAGCATGTGTGCGCCGATATCGCGGCAGAGGGTGAACACCGAGGTGAGGTTTACTTGCAGCACGGCGTTCCAGTCGTGGTCTGGGAATTGGTGCGCCGGGTGCCGCTTTTGGATGCCGCCGCAATTCAGGAGGATGTGGATTCTGTGGCCGTCCTTTAGGATCTTGGGTGTGAGCTCGCTCACGCTTTCGTTTGAGGAGAGGTCGGCGGTGTAGATTGTGGCTTTGCGGCCGAGCTTCTCGATTGCTTGTTTGGTCTGCTGATTGGACTCGTCGCGCTGAACAGCTATCAGTGATGATTTTGGTGGGGTTGGGGAATTCTGGCTTACCTGGACGAGAAGGATGTCTGCTCCTGCTTCAGCGAGGGCAATGGCCATGGATTGACCAATTCCTCGTGTGCCGCCTGTGACAAGGGCTGTTTGGCCCTCAAGGGAGTAAAGCTGTTGGACGGTGGACATGTTGCTGTCAACTCTGAAGCTGTAATCGGAATGACGACGCTGCAGTCGGAATTGCTTTGCAGAAAAGACCTAGAGACGGCAGTGTTCAACTGCAGAGGAAACAGAGAAACTAGGAGAAAGTATCGACTGAGTGATTGTCAGACCACGAAAAGGTGCGGCACTGGAATCCCAGCGCATCGTGCTGCAAGCTTGGTCAACATTCGGAAGGGCCTCGGAACGTGACCCCACAATTTCAAACGCCGACGCGCGACAATGATGCGGGACAGCAGACGCCGAAGTGGGAAGCTGTCTCCACGATCGTGTGTTTGGGTAAAGCTCGCCACATGCGCGTAATAGTTTTCCGTGGGATGGGGGTATGACTCTGGGCGTATACCTTTCCTCTTTACTTCACTTCTACTACGTCGCTGTTTTTAATCTTTCCCAAGTCGTAACCAGATACCCATCGTGATCCTGTTCAGCAACTTGTTCATAAGACCGTCCAGCAGAATCGAATCACAATGTGCGCAACACACAGCCAGACGGCGGCAGAGAGCAAGCCAGATGTATCAGGCCAACAGCAGATCCGCGCATCTGTCTTGCACGGTGCGAAAGATCTGAGAATTGTAGGCGACACTCGCCAGGTCCTGCTCGAAGCCTTAGCTAACGCATGCACCAGGAAGCGCGCTCAATCTTTCCCCCAGGACCAACAGACGTTCAAGTCAGCATTCGCTCCACAGGCCTCTGCGGCTCAGATCTACATTACTACAGGCACAACCGCAACGGCGACATTCTCGTGCAAGAACCGCTCTCGCTTGGCCACGAGTCTGCAGGCGTCGTCGTCGGTGTTGGCTCAGAGGTCAAGAACTTGAGTGTTGGTGACAAAGTGGCGCTCGAAGTCGGACAGCCTTGCGAGCAGTGTGAGAGGTGTAAGGAGGGAAGATACAATATCTGCAAGAGCATGAGATTCAGGAGTAGTGCGAAGAGCTTCCCTCATGCACAGGGAACGCTGCAGGACAGGATCAACCACCCGGCAGCGTGGTGCCATAAGTGAGTACGACTTGGAGTACGTGACTCGATTGTGCTGACTGCTGCAGGCTGCCTGAGGACATGTCTCTCGATTTGGGTGCGCTGTTAGAGCCTCTGAGTGTAGCGATCCAAGCCGCGAAGAGAGCACAGCTGCAGGCTGGCGCGACAGTGCTCGTCTTTGGCGCGGGTGCCGTCGGTCTGTTGGTTGCTGCGATGGCAAAGATCTCGGGCGCCGGCACCGTTGTTATCGCAGACATTGATCAAGGGCGAGTGGATTTCGCGGTGAAGAACAACTTTGCAGACCGAGCATTCACAGTACCGATGAAACGCGGTAACACGATCGAGGAGCAGCTCGAGATTGCGAAAGAGACGGCCGCAGCAATCGGCAAGACTCCAAGAGGTAGCGCTGGGGAAGTCGGAGAGGTTGACGCTGTATTCGAGTGCACCGGCGTACCATCCTGCGTGCAAGCATCGATATACGTAGGTAGTATCCTCCAGCAAGACGAACAAATGCTGACGGTGAACAGGCCGCGCGACCAGGAGGCAAGATGCTGCTGATCGGTATGGGAACACCCATTCAGACGCTACCCATCTCCGCTGCTGCACTCCGCGAAGTCGACATTCTCGGCGTATTCAGATACGCAAACACGTACCCGACTGGTATCGAGGTTGTCTCGAAGAAGGGGCCAGATTATCCAGACTTCGCGAAGCTCGTCACACACAGGTACAAGGGTCTCGAGTCAGCAGATGAGGCGTTCGAGATGGCCGGCAAGACGAAGGACGACAACGGCAACCTCGTTATCAAGGTCGTGCTTGAGACCGGCGAGGAGAAGCCAAACCTGTGAGCACGTTGAAGTTGAAGTTGTAATTGTAGATACCTCTGGCGTTGAGAGTTCATTGCAATAGATGCCTTGTTTTGGTATCTTGTGAATGAAAGCAATGATGTACACGTGGAAGGACATCGCCTCTCACTGCAAACATTCGCGCTCTGCTGCGAGTACATCTCATAGCGTGTTACCGAGTATCACAATGATGCGGCATCATAACGTGCCACGGCTAGCCTTGCCGAGATATATCTTTGCTTCAATTCGCCTTCTTCGCGTGTGTCTCGAGAAGCCGAATCGCTCAATTCGGTCGAGTTTTGCGGGGTGGACATTCCCAAAGGAGAAGGTTTCCCCGTCTGGCCATGTCCGAAGACCCTCTAACGCGCCAGAACTCCACATTTGCTCCACACTCGATCTCCGCATCTGCAAAAGACTATCATGATGTCTGGCACAGCACATTCAGCTGGTATTGTTGGTCCCAAGTCCTTCCACATGGGGATGACCGACGTCCCGACATATTGACAGTCTGGGGAAAGTTGGTGCGAAGTCTGCCAGAGTGTGGAGAAAGCATGGAGAAGACTGCTCTATGGAGCACTTACACAGGTCCGGGTTCTTGAACGTAGTATGTGCATCTCAAGATGGATGTTCCTGAGCTCGGGTTCAGTGCCTTGGACCCTGAAAGCTATGGCCATTGAGATTTCTGGGCGGTAAACTCAGTGCTCGCTGGCGACATAACTTGCCCGACACCCGCTCTCTGGGCTCAGTATCGCACGATTTCGCTCTTCAAACTTCCAATTCCTCTCAATCTATCACAATCCCCAAATCTATAATGGTCGAGCTCCGTAGACTCAAGGTCGCCTGCTCCGGCCTCGGCCGCATGGGAGCCCGTCACGCCCTCCACTTCCTCCACCGCACACCCAAGGCTGAGCTCGTAGCAGCCTTCACACCAGACGCCAAGGAGGCAGCATGGGCGAAGGAGCACCTCGAGCCTTTCGGTGTCAAGACCTACAGCGACTACGACCAGATGCTGAAGCATGAGGGCGTAGAAGCCGTTGTCATTGCAACCGTCACCACCGCACACGCTGAGCAGTCGATCAAGGCCATCGAGGCTGGTAAGCATGTTTTGTGCGAGAAGCCTTTCAGCACCAAGCTCGAAGTTGTATGTACTCTCCATTCTATCCCAATTAGACCATACGACTAACAGGTCGCAGTGTCAGGACCTCCTGAAGACCGCCGCCGCTCATCCTCACATAAAAGTCATGTGCGGCTTTTCGCGCCGCTTCGACGCCTCTTACCGCAATGCCTACGCCCTCGTCAAGTCCGGCGACGTCGGACGACCCTCCATCGTGCGCTCTCAGACCTGCGACAAGTACGACCCATCGGGTTTCTTCGTCGAGTACGCCAAATTCTCCGGCGGCATCTTCGTCGATTGCAACATCCACGACATCGATCTGGCATTGTGGTACTTCAGCGCCGACTCGAACGGTAAGAACCTGCCCAAGGTCAAGTCTGTCGTTGCCTTCGGTATCACAGCTCTTGAGCCCGACCTCGCCAAGTACGGCGACGTCGACAACGGTGTTGGCGTTGTCGAGTTTTACGACGGCCAGATCGCATACTTCTACAGCTCGCGTATGAACGCACCGGGCCAGCACGACACTACCGAGATCATCGGGACAAAGGGTAAGCTTGCCGTTAATTCGAACCCCATGAGCGATCTTATGGAAGCACACTTGCCCAACGGCGTGCAGCGCTCCATCCCCCAGAACTACTACGAGCGCTTCGAGCAGGCTTTCGTCACTGAGGCGAACGAGTTCACCGACGCCGTCCTCAACAACAAGGACGTCCCCGTCGACATCGAGAGCTCGTACCAGGCTGTCAGGATTGGTGTCGCTCTGCAGGAGAGTCTGAGGAGCCAGAAGAAGATCTGGTTCGATCGCAACGGCAACCAGACCGAGGATCCCCAGCCCAAGTCCAAGTTGTAGATAGAGTGTTTTTATTCAGCGAGCAAGCAAGCGTGTTATGATAGATGCTGTCATATAGACTATAGCCATAGGATCTCAGGACAGGTGCATCGACATCAATCTACAGCCGCGATCATCCGGGCTTCCCAATTCTTTTATTCACGATACTGCGCAGAGAATTATCACAAGCTCGATCACTAACTGTGGATTCGAAAGTTTGTGGCACTGTCATCGGTTATGTATGCGTTTCGATGGGTTCCTGAGGTCCTCATGGTCGAGTACTTAAGAATCCAGGACTGCACGAACGAACTACTCGAGAAGCAACGATGACAGAGATTCTTAACAACCATGCTGGGCTGTCTCTTATGTTGCGTGAGAGGTGGGCCACAACACGAAAAACACTGCAGTCACCAGAGCTATTATCTAGTTGCAGACTGGGTTGTCGTGTGGGTCAGTCAACTGGATCTCGCGGGTTTATTCGAGATAGAAATTAGAAATGGGTCGACGAGGCTGAAAGGTGGAGCGTCGAGGTCTGATCTTGTTCCGGACAACCAGCTGCTCCCCGGGAGGGGACAACATGACCCGGACACTCCCGTGCGTAGAGGGATCCTTTGGTATCAGGTGATGCCAGTCTCGGTCTGGCATGTGCTCATTCTGATACACGACGCAATCTCCAGTAATCTTGTACTGCGCTGCAATCCCCATGGCTAAGGATCCTTGATTCTGAACCGGCGTCAGCACCAGAGGAAATGTGCTTCCTGGTAGTTCCGCTACGATATTATCCGCCTGCAAAGTAACGCCGCTCAGTACAAGTTTGCCATTAGACGTAACGCCTAGGTACGGCTTCGTCGATGCATACCACTTTCTCCGAAAGCTGACGATGTCGTCCAGATCTCGTTGCGAATAATCCGGATCCAACTGGGTCTGTCCCGTCACGATGCGTGTGTGATGCACATCAGAAACAGTAGGTTGGACTCCGATCATCGCTGAGATTCCATGGAGAAATGATTGCTGGGCTAAGCCCATAACATGGGGTTTGCAGATGGAGATGAGCTCAGCGAAGAAGGCATCCATAAAAACAGCCAGGTTCTGCGCAAGACCTTCGATCCCATTCAAGCGAGTCGACAAATCGAGTTTTCGGACAAACAGACTGAGCCGGCCTAACACTGTGCCCTGGAAGAAATTCGTACCCTCCACAGCTGATTTATTAGAGTCGTTACAAAAGCCAAACTTTGCCTGAAAGTGACCGTCACGGGGGAATGTGACAACTTTTGAATCAGTAGAGGCCATGTGAATATGTAAGGGTAGGTCCAGTCCAGCTCTGTAGAAGTTCAAGATGATATTCTCGAGTGGAGCTTCGTAGTCAGGGCTGAGCAATGGGTTGACCCGTATGGCCGATCGCGTATTGTGGCCGAGGTGCAACAGAGCATAGAATTTATCCCTGGGATCTGTGGATATGAAATCTTGTGTTCGAGAGTAGTACTTCTCGAAGGATGCTCGGGAAAACCTTCCCATATAGCTCCACGCAGTCTCGAACCAAGCTATGTTCTTCTGGTATGAAGGCGTGGAGCCTTTATGTGATCTGACGAAGAACTGCACGACGTCAACGAGATCTCCCCAGCGGAGCGAGAGCCTTCCAATTCGTATGGTAACCTTTCGATGGCCATGGTCGGTTTCTGGAGCGAGAAGCACTTCCTGGTATACCCAGATCCGACGAAAGTATGAGTTTGCAAGGAAGTGATTAACGTTGGCAGCCATTAGCGTCGCAAGATCGTCGAAGCTTTCCATGACTTGCATGACCTTGGCAAGATCTCCCTGGAATCTTGACATCAGCTCGTCCATGCCCTGCGATCGTTGTTGTGCGAACAGCTTTTGAAGCTGTGCATCGTTCTCCATGGCAGCTAGAAGGTTGAGAAGTAGGAACGTGTAATCTTCTTTGGGTAACCTTGTCACATACTCGGCCTCATGTGGATGCATTCTTGATTTGAAGACATCCGTGCAGTCACGTATCGATGTTCTGAGTAGTTCGTGACACCGAACAACGATCCTGCTCTCCCAGTCTGGCATACCCAGCCAGACAAGGACCTCTTCTGCGGAGGAGTAAATCATGCTCATCATTCCAACTTGATGCGTCTTCTCTTTGGGGTCGCTTTGTTTTATGCAAATCGCGTCGATCCAGAGAACGATGGACTTGCTGAGAAGGCGGAGCGATCGCAGTGCTACTTCGAGGTTCCGAGTGACGCGAAACAGACATATGGTATAAGAGTCGTCCAGCTTTCTTGCATGTATCTCTTTAGACTTGGGACAGTACAGTTTGATGGGGATGGTGTCGCTTATCTCTCCCCAGCGATACGACAAGGCCTTGTACGAGATATAACCCGTAGGGTCCGTATTGAGGATCGTATGTCCCAAGGAACAGACTATGGGTTCGTCCGGTAGACCGGGATGAAGGCGTAAATATCGTATCTCATGTGAGCGTGGCTCGAGGGGTAGATACGTACTAACGTCGTTCTCTACGCCCCGAAAAGGGAGATAAGTTTGTGGTTGGCTCGGCGAATCCATAGGCTCGGCATCGGGGGCCTGCTGTGACACGGCCTGGTGGAGTAGTCTCAGGGCAACTAAGAGGAGGATGAGTTTAATGCTAGAGGTGCAAGGCTGACGAAGTAAGCACAGGTCTTGGCATTGCTCAGCTCAGGCTGATTGGATAGCCTCCGCGTGATCGCAAACAAGGATAGGCACTACAAAGTTGATCTTGCAAAACGTTTTGCAATTTGTAGGAGGAACGACAGAAGTTGGTGGAAGGTCCGCAGGCTCGTGACGAATCTTATGATTTTGTCCATTGCTGTTGATACACGGCGCGCATCTCGTACAGTGCTCCCAACGCCCAGGGTATCCAAGACTATACACGAATGATATGAGTAACGCATGGAGAAACTCATTCCAAATCTCGGGCTGTGATGTGGTGTAGACTCCTACTTTCGTCGCTGCCTCTGGGCGTCGTTTTGGAAGGATGCCTCTCAGAGACCGTAGACGCGTCTTCGATTTGCAGGCTTTCGTGTACATAGCATTTGGATGCCTGTGTTCTCCTTTAGGACGATCAACCTCACGTCCGGGTGGTTCATGTTCTTCCCTAAGTGTAGAGAGATGTTCCTCGCCCTCAAGGTAATTTCCGAACATCGGATTGTCCTGCCTTTCGAACAGCTCATCGGACATCTCCTCAGCTGGCGTATTATCCTGAACCATTGACTCATCGTATTCCTCGTCTGACTGTTCGAGAGCAAAGGCATCCATAGAGGTCTCGCTATCGGAGAACTTGTCTATCAGAGCGTTCGCCGGTGATCTGATGAGTATGGCTGCTGTCGCTGGTGTGTTGCGCGCTCATTCAAAGACATTAGACCGAGGAGATTGCAGATTGACTTCTGCTGCTTACCTTCGTCGAAATGTGCGAAAAGCTGGCGTTTATCATGGTACGATATGTCAATCAGGCGAAACGTGACTGAGCTTCTTGCCCTTGGTTTGTCTGTGATTCGTGCGGTTATTGCAGCTTGCTGGCAAGGGCGCATACGGCGGCATGCCCATACGGACGTCGAGTCAAGCCTCGATCCCGCATTGCTGATAAGGACGCACTGAAGGTCGCGTGCTCAGGGGCCTGGCGTTGACTGCTCGCATTCATAGCGACTAGTATTGTACATAAACTCGCTGTATAGCGATCCGTAACGCCCGAAAAATGCAGTATACAAACATCTTCGCGTACAAATATCTTGCTCTTCGCTCTGTGCTTCATCGGTCTATTCCATCCCCTTCATAGCCTGCGCGGCTCTGCTCTCAATGTAGTACCCCGGCGCTGGCCGCCTCGCAGCCTTTTGCTCGTCTTTGGATAACGCGCGATCGACCTCCTTGACGTCGACGAGCTCCTTGATTCTCATGATTTGACCGGCGACGGATTGTGATACGGGGTGGTAGACGGTTGTCATGCGCTTCCTCAGACCGAGCGCCTTCAGAACACCCTGTGTCTTGGCGGGCATACCGATGCCGGAGCGCATCAATGTTATCCTGAAGTAGGACATTGTGTGCGGTGGTTCGAAGGAATAGGGAGTGGTTGGCGGATTTGCGACGGATCGAGAGTGGATGTTGGAGATGTTCAATCGATGATCGATGTTCGTTGATCGTGGAGCTTTGAGTGGGCGGAAAGCTGCGCGTTCGTTAGTATGAGTGTATAGACGTCGTTGGAAGCGGTATTGACGTGCCTTCGATGTGTTGACGTTCTTTGTTGTCGTTGCGCCTCGCTCCTGCCGCTGTTCAACTTTTCGACGTTGAGATCAGAGGTCGCGCTTTCCGAATGCGGTTTAGTCGCCAAACACGGTTCACGTGCTGGCAACCTTCACCTCAGCGACTGTTATTGGCATTTCCAATCGATCATCACCATCTCCGTCTCTGCAATGACAACTGCCGTAACGAAGCTCCTCACCGCTACTTCGCTCGTTGGTCTCCGTTGCTTTGAGTGAACAAAGCTCCGGTATGCGTATACCCTTTCTCCTGCAAGCCAACCGCAAAAGCCAGCTACGCAGGTAAGCTTAATCCTGTCTGTCCTCCTAGTCGGGGAGAACCAAGCATCTCAAGTCTGCTGCCGAGGCGACAACGTGTGCTTGACGAATAGGGTCCCACCCGCAGCTGATAGCACAGCGTGGAGCCGTCTGCATGTGCAACACAACCAGCCTCGCCAATTTAAGCGAACGGTGAGACGGATGTCAGGAGCCTCCACGTCGCATCTGGACAATTCGATGCCATGCATGCTGCCGTCTAGATTGTTGTTTCGAACGGGCGGAGGTGGTTTTCCTGAGAGGTAAGAGACAGAAACCGCGTCTACGTTGTTTGTGCAAGGGCGTAAGACCCGGCACTCGTCTGCACAAAGTAACGACTCGAAGCTGGACACTCCAACCCAGAAGTGTTTCCCGACTGAGCGCCAAGACGTACTGTATGTTATGATCGAGCCGGACATGACCTGTACACGCGCACGCATCAAACACGTTTTGTAAACCCTTCACCTCTTACGAACCACGGCTCGGTCTCTGCATGCCAACAGTCAGGCACAGTACGTTGAGATGACAGCTCGGCTTGATAAGATCCGCGCGACACGCGGGTATCAGTGGGTCACACCCCGGAGCTTGTGCGACACAAGGCAGGCTCGCGTTTAAAAAGGGTATGACGATGACAAGGCAGAAATGGCCAAGATCCAGGCATGTGGATGCACACGGATAGTAAGCGATGCTTCCGCTGTATGCAAGCTCATCTCCGCCCCTTAGATGCGATTTAGCGAATACCAGTGGATAGCGTTTGCAAGACACCAGATTGTCTCAAGCAGACGGGTAGAGACCATTGAAAGAGCCTTTTGTTTCGGGACCGGGAAGGGTATCTACGTGGCCGCAAAGACCTCTGATGCGTTACTAAACGGCCTGCGTGAAGCGTCTACGAGCTCTCAAGACTGCAAGTTCTCGTCGATCAGGGCTATAAGATAAGTACCTCAGCTCAAACATGAGGCTTGTTGCCATCTTGAGGCTCCTTTTCATCAGCGCAGTCTGCATCACCATCCTCCGACCATCGTGTTAATCACTCTGTCACTGCCAACCTACTGTCCGCTTACCATTCCTCACCTTCCCACATATCGACCGTCATCGTCATCAGTTCTCGTACACCCGTTAAGTGATCCAGCGAACTACACCTGATCATACACCATGGCTAGTAAGCACCACTCAGCATCTACCCAATACACATCTAACACCCACAGTCCTGTTCGCCCAACCCGCCACCCAGATCCCACCTACCCCTTCTTCCCCACCAACAAACATCCCACCCATCGTCTACCGCGTCCACCGCCTCAACGCGCAAACCCGATACTCCTTCGCCGCCGGCTTCAGCGCAAAGAACCAAACAACAATCCTCAACTACACCTCAGCGCTGTCCCGCTTCGGCCTCGCACATCTGTGCCAGCAGACCAACATCAGCAGCCCGTTCATCAGCGTGTATGATAACCTGCAGCACGCGGAGAACGTGGCGCAGCATTGGGCGGAGAAGTGGGGCGAGGAGGTGCTGGTCGTGAGTGTAGATACGCGGCATTTTGCTCGGGGGCCGGTGTTCAGGGCGGCGGATTTGCTGAAAGTATGTCGCCCTTGTGTACGTGTGTTCCTGGTGGGTGATTTGTGCTGATTCGTTGTAGAATGCGAGTGCCAGCGAGGCTGACGAGTGGCTGCACTGGGGCGAGTACCTCATCATGTACCGCATTCCCGCTCAAGCTATTCGCGACCAGACGCCCATTGGTAGGGGCAAGGAGGCTTGGAGGGCTGTCGGTGTTATTGGTGGTGTGTGAGCGCGTTTGCGGTATACACGGTTCTCTTATGTATGTTTTCCTTGGTTCTTGCTGTTCGTGGCGCAGATCGATGCTCTCGACCTGTGCTAGTCAGCTAATCGCAAGCAGAGCGTCTTGTTTTCTTTACATCTTGACAACTTAGCGGGCGCCATAATATTCTTATGTGGGCATAAGCTATTGGATATAGCTCGGACTCGAACCATGGCACGTCTCGCTTTTCCTGGGCGTTTGCGTTGCACTCCGTGTCCTATTCTCCTAGTTGAATGAATACATGAAGTATTACTGCGTCCGTAAGCTCGAAGGGATGGCTCATGTTGTCCTTCCGTAGACCGCTCACGCTTGTGTCATCCTCTTCCCGAGCGGCCTCACTTCCTCTGCTACACCAAATCCAGCTCGAATCGTGAGTGACCCGTTTTTCTCGAAAACCTCAACGCCCGAAGCCATGTTCGCTCTGACACTCTCACGATCGCCATCGTGAGGAGGTGTGTCAGAGCTGCCTGGATGCTCTTCGAGCACACTCAGACCAGAGCTAGGCGTCACCAATCGCTCGCTCTTAGCATCGTCAGCTTCGATGAGTTCGCCGAATCTAACCATGGTCTCTTTCAGCTCTTCTGAGACGTTCTCTTGACCGCCCATCGTGCTTGCGCCCTTTACAATGACATCTTCCAGAGACCCTCGCCCTGTCGTCGTCATGAGGATCTGCAAGAACCCGCCGGTAATGGCCGAAACACCTTGGTTGCGCGTGTAGAACGCAGCGAGTCCCAGAGCTATGATGGGAAGACTGAGGCCCAAGGAAAGCCCATAGGGCAGGAAGAACGCGAGCTTATTGCGGAATATGTAGACGTTGAAGGCGCGAGATAAGGTGCCGTTGACCTCGTCGAAATGCTTGTTGAGCGACAGCATGCTGATAGTGCTGTTGATGAGGAGCTCGTTCGCCATCTCGGCATCGAAAAGCGTTGCGTTGAATCCAGTGTTAAGCCTCTCGCCTCTTCCTGGAGTCAACCGCCGCTCGAACACAGAGAGAGGCCAGATCTCGCTGTGAGTGCCTTCTATCCATGTCAATCCCTTGAGCAAGCAGGTATCAACCGAGGTGCCATTACTCAGTATGTATGGACCTCCTTTCTCTGACGGAACGTCGTAGTGAAAGTTTTGTGTACCATTGAGCTGTATGGATTTGTCCAGGGTGTAAGCGAATTCGCTGTATACGGTCAGGGCGTCGGAGAATTGGACCCATTGCTCAAAGCTGCCATCGAAGTTTACAAACTCTCCATGATATGCTGGTACTGAATCTTCCGGTACGACAACGGTGTGGGAAACGGCTTGGATCCCGCCGGAGTGATGTGTAATATTTACTGAGTACCTCGATATCTCCGGACGACATACTGTCTCCGTGACTGGAATAAGAACATTGATACCGGCTTCGGGCAGATCTATGTAATTGGTGGTCCCGTTATAGTGGACAACTAACTTTTCTTGATGGACACCATCGATGGAAGTTTCGTTGGTGGTTGGTAAGCAAGGATAATATTGCGTTGGTCCTCGAAGTGATTGCCTGACCAGTCGATGCGTGATGGTTGTGTTTTCCAGTATGAGGTGTTCGTCCATGCTGCGTCTCACTCCGCTAAACCAGACAAGATTGGGAACTTCCCACCCGCCACTTCCAGGGTCCGCCCACTCCACGTCAGCTGCGCGGAAGGTGCTCTCAACTGTACGGTTCACAGTCTGGCAACGCAGACTAGTCCCCCAGAACTCCAGAGCGTACGATACGTTTCCTTCGGCGGGCTGATCCAACCTGGCTATTTCGCCGGACATTGCCGTTGAGCGTGTGATGAAGGGAGCGTCATCTCTGCTGTTGCTAAAGTAAATATCTCTCATGCTGGTGTCTAGCTGTCTTAATGTACAGCTACTCAAGAAATACGGATCGAGTAATTGACTTTTGTTAAGCCGATCGATTGGGCCCCAACTAGAAGTTTCTTTCGATATACGACACCATATTGGTGATGTGTAGTAAAGATCCTCGAAAGGATTTTTGACGTGCAGTACCGATACGTTGAAACGTGTTTCGATCGCTAGATTGTCCAGTTCTACGATCAAAGCACCGGGCGGGTACACTGTGGCAATGGGTAACAGCCAACAGAACACAGCAACCGCCGCTAGCACTGGTGTCTCCAGATATAGATGCGGGCTTTTGAGGTGGAACGCATTTGTCTGTATCTGGAATAGGTCTTCAACAAGACCAACCTGCCCTCGTCAGCTGATGTGAAGGCGTGAGTAGCGATGGGACCGGACCTTGAGAGCATTTTTCCTCAGAGTAGCCCAGAGGTATTGGGTGTAACAAACGCCGATACTTGCCAGTAGTGCAGCCCGGAATGCTGTGGTAAGTAAGAGCGATATAGTCGTTACATATCCTTGCGGGATGGTAGTTTTCTTGGTGGGAAGCTCAGGGTCATTAGAGAGCACACGACCATCAAGATAGACAAAGAACCAACAGTGCACCGCTGCACAAACCAATGCTGTATGTGTCAGTGCTGACGATTTCACGCAAAAGCATAATATCATGTCACCTACACAGAAGGAAGAATCCTATAATGACAGTCTGAAGTCTCCACGACGTCTTCCACTTCGAATAACCACCGAGCAAAGGCTGCGCTAGCTTCTCTTGGGACTCGTGTTTCGCAGGCTTTGGCGATTGGTTGGACGTATACAAAGACTCTGATGGGGTTTGTGAAGGGCACGCTTCGTACTCGTGCATGATGCAGAGAAATGATGGCGCTGGAAGATAGAAACGCGAAGAATGAAGCAGCAAACCTACAAAAGTAAAGAGAGGAGTTACATAAGGTAACTTAAAGGTGAGGTCACCGCCTGGTTTTGTTCAAGTCTGGGTGTGGGGGCTAGGACTTGGCGTTTCTGCTGCGCCTGCAATCCTGCGGCGCCTACAGTAAGCACATCTGGCGTTGACAAAGTACGCATACTCACGGTTCCCATTGGCTGGCGGGAATTTCAGATCTCAATCTGTTCTTGGCAAGGTGAGATTCAAGGAAGGCAGCGACCTGATTGGGAAAGGCGTAAGGGGAAGGAGCTGCAAGCCACCAATCAAACGGCTGCAAATGCGATAGGATGAGCCATACCGGTTCGTTCGTGGTCGAAACATGAATTGATGTTGCATTTGATTGTTCTGTGATAAAGAGCATGCGAACAACATTTCGCAGAACACTCTCCGATATCTGATAAGTCTGTTCTCGCTCACGTGCTCTGGAAGAGCCTGTCTTCTATGTTGCGTAGGAGATGGGCTACGACATAAGAGAGACTGCAGCCTTTAGAGCTATTGTCTAGTCGTAATAGACGCACAGATGAAGCCCAGCTACCTCCTTTACTTTTCAGAGTCGCGCTCTAACAGCCTGCTTTTGGCGCAACATGAGAGCCCGTCTCAGAGTTGGCACGAGTAGAAGGTGTGCCAGCGCAGTTCTCCGTGCGTGAGTGCCTTAGTCCTCGCGCGTACGTATCGAGCCGTTTCGGTATTGATCAGAGAGAGATTGAGTCATCTCCATGTGTCGGCCTTCCACCATCGTCCTTGAAGGATGCAGCCGGTTATGGACAACGCCTGATTGCATACAGCGCGAGCATGGGTCTGATCACCGTCGTGCTTCTTCCACCTTAGGGTGTCGTCAACCTTGCGGAACTTCGGCCCCTAATGTGCCTCCGTGGATCGAGGGTTCGGTCTTTAAGGTGTGCTAATATGAGGTCAATGTCATGATCTCATTCGTGACACTCTCAAGGGCAGAGCCACTGCAAAAGACCGAGAATCACGACGCCGGCCGTAAGATAGAGCGAGGAAGTAAGGGGCGGGACGCGCAAGCCAGCGCTAGTCGGTCTATGATCTGTCAGCAAGCACATCCAAGAATGCGGCTCTGCGGCGACGCAAAAATGCATTCCAGAGCGAGCCACCCGCTAAGAAGAATGCAACTTACTGCTCAAGGTGTAGTCCCATACTGGTAATAACGCCACACCTCTGCCACTCCTCCTGACTGACCGTCTCCATGCCAACCTGATTACCGTCCCCAAATCTCAGCCTATTGCCCAATCCACCCGTACTGTTTCCAAACGTCGTCCACTCAGGGTTATCGATTTCCTTCCCCTTGCTCACCAAGAACTCCGCAGTGTGCTTGTTCGGGTCGAAGCTTCTGATGAAGCTCGCCCAATAAGCCTGCATAAATACATTCGCCGCGCTCGTCCCATTGTTCCAGATACTCGGTAGCTCGCCCACGTGGCTAGCTGTACCGACATTCCAGCGATACTGATAGGTCGGGAACGTGTTGTTCTCCGCATACACCGAGCTTATGTTCAGGTTCGGACAGGTGTATCGGATGTGGCCATATACGTCTGAGGCAAGAGTACGCCAGCGGGCGTCTGCGAATGAATTCAAGGGATTGTTCCATACCGTGCGGAGTTTGTGCCAGTTAGCCGCGGGGAACTGGTCAATGATGAATTGGCGGGCACGGTCGTAATTTGAGATAGTTTTAGGCGTGAAGTTTATTCCCTCGTTTGTCGAGTCGCCAAAGATGGTAGGGAGCTTGACGTAGCGGTCGTTCTTGAGCTCGTTGTAGGTATAGTCCTGGACGAAGTCGAGGTCAAGCGTCGGGTTCCAGAAGTAGATGGGTGGATTCTTGCCACCAGGAAAGGGGATGTTGAGTGATCGAACGGCGGTTTGGAAAGTCACTGTGTCGAGAGAGGTCAGGCAGGCCAGGTCCGGACAGCCTGAGCGTTGGAGCAGGGCGTTGTATTGCCATTGGCTTTGCTCGACATTGCGAAGGGGAGGGAAGGCGGCAGATTCGGCGGCAACGGCATGGAAGAGGTTGTCGTTACGGCCGCCGAAAGCTGTTAGTTGAAGTACGACTGAACCACCACCGGCGCTGGCTCCACCGAGTGTGACATGGTTGGCATCTCCACCAAATTCGTGGATGTACTTTTGCACCCACTTCAGCAACAACCTCTGGTCTTTCAAACCATTGTTCAGACTCAACGTCTTATTGGCCTCGATCTCTCTGCTGGCGAGGAAACCATACGGTCCGACTCGGTAATTGAAGTTGACAATCACCATGTCCCCGGCTGCGGCATCAATGAGATCAGCGCCGTCATAATTTGCGTTGCCATTCATGTTGAAGCCACCTCCTTGAACGAACACATAGACCGGAAGCTTGCTGGTATTGGTGGCCTTCGAGGGTGCAAAGACATTGACGAAGAGACAGTCCTCTGACCATCTGCTGCCAAACTCTGCTTGGAGGTCGCTCTGGGTGCCGATGCAAAGAGGACCGAACTACCATGGTCAGCAACTACAGTTCAAAAACCTGCTGATGGATGCTCACCTTGCTTGCGTCTGTGGTCACCTTGTTTGATTCTTCAAGCGGCTCCTGTGGTGCAGTGAAGCGCAGACCGTCGACTCTGGAGACACTCCGTGCGTAACGCATACCAGCCCACCGAAAGATACCATTGCCAATATCTTTCCCTTTGTACCTAGCATAACCAAGATCGACGGTCACGCTGACAGCTGTCGCAAGCTGCACCAGCGCAGCCACATACAGTAGCAGACCGATCATACTGTCGGTCACCTCAGTCTCTCGGCGTAAGACAGACTCAACGATTCTTATGGATTAGTGTGAAAGTCCGGAGCGAGGCTTGTGTAGATGAGATGACCCCGGAATCCGGATACACCCACCAGGCAGTGGGTGGTTGACGGGGCGTCTAGCGAGGTGTACAAGAATGCTTCAAGTCCGGTCGCATCGTGTTTACTTCATCCTGGATTTCCCGTATTCCCGGAGTCCAGCAGTCAATTCAGATGGCCAGCAAATGATGATGGACGGGGGTGGTTTCGCGATACGAGCCTGGAACGATTGTCTACTTTGCAATGAACAAAGAATCGAGCAGTACAGTATGGGGGCAATCGACCTCATACTGCGGGTCCGGGGGGGTTCGCGTCTTAAGTTGGCGTACAGGAGCCGTCAGCCACAGTTCACGTTGTCGCACGCTATGCTCCCTGTCGATCCAGGCCTTTATTGTGCAGCTGCCCAGACCAGCGAATCGTTTCCGGGGACGGTCCGGTTTGAACACCCCTGACGCCTGTCAAGCGCGCGAGAACAGCACTGCCTCTCCGAGGCCTCCGTCAGCACAGCACACACGAAACATGTGCATCTGTGATTATTGCAGTGTGATTGTGACGATATCTGGGCAGTCATATTGACGTCCAGCGCGCTATGGGGCCTGACAACACACCATGAGGTCAAGCTCCATCTTAGCTGCGTGGACGGGGCACGCTGAGCTTCTTGAGCCGCCAGGGAGTGGACCTGAAGATCTCCCAAGCGGGCGATCCGTCATCCAAAAATGGCCACGCTTGAAACCGCGTGCACATGTCGTACCAGTCCTACGGCGGTGCCTGAGGGCTTGTTTGCAGGGGGTGACATCTCGACGATTTCATCGAGGTTCGACATCTGGTCCTGTGCCCAACACTGTGTTTGATCACCTACCATCGCCGTGCAGCAAGGCGAGTGCCGGAGTTGTTTGGTTCACATTCACAAGCGTATTCGCGATTCCGCCTCGTCGAAACGTGCTGCGCGAGCGCCCCGCCATTGGCACCGGCTGCACTGTCAGCAATTCTGGCGCGAGCGCTTTCCTTCTTCGGCACCTCACGATGCTGTGTCTTTTCGTATCGGTCCTTGTTCTTTTGCTTGAAAAAGTGACCGCTGTCAACCTTACTGCCGTTGTTCCGCGATACGAGGGTGCTGGTGAGACCGTGACGCGCGGGCACCGATGTAAGGCATAATCAGATAACCTCATGCTCAGGTCTTTGAAGAGTCACCGTGAGACTGGTGGAATTTCTGCACGTGGTGGCTTGTGGCTTGCCGCCTGCAGTGCTGCGCTTCTGCTTTGCGGAGTGCACGATAGGATTGAGGGTCTAGACTGCGGTGCTGCATGGTGTAGAGGCAGCATAGCTCGTAGACCGGAGGCCTGAGGAGCGAGACCACGATCCTTACTGCAAATTCCTGCTCATGTCGGTCACGAGGCTCCACCGGATTTTGCTGGGATGCAAGTGTATGATTTTACACCTTGAGGTGATTGATGTGCGGATGCACGTAAGCGTGAGGTGATCGCTGCTATCCTGAAGCTACCAATTGGCTGCGTGGCTGAGGGATAGTTGACTGTATCAAGCATTGTGTTGAATATGTGATTGATTCAATGCAAGCAAAACAAGAAGATCAACTGATAGAAGGTCGTAGTTCCTTATTCAGCAAAGAACGAGCAGATGTGTACAGCAAAGGCAGGTGTAGCCACCATCGAGGCAGGGACGGACATAAGGAGCCAGACACAGAGAAAGCGCAAGATGTTCTATATATAGTACGTGCAATGCCCGTCACAACATCACCTATCAAGGTCTTCGCACTCTCAGCAGCCGCTGGTAGAGCCAAATCCCAGCTTTGAGCTCTTTGGTGAGTTGCACGTGCCAGTATACACAGTCAAGGCGGCACCAAGCTCAAAGACGATGAAGTGTGTTCATACAACATCTTCAGTGTGAGTCCCAACCCATCTATTTACATGTCCACTATTCATATCTTACAACAAACTCATCCATACCTCAAAGTCCCTTCCACATATCCCCACCTTCCAACTTTTTCTCACCACCTAAAAATCCGTAACTCTCCCGTTATAACTCCAATCGCCCCTCCCCTCTCCACTTCCCCACCTGAGCGGCTCATTCTTCGGCCCCCCAACCTCGCCCGTCTTCGGATTGACATCGCCCTCGAACTCCGGGGGCGCGCCTCTGCGCATATTCGGATGAAACTCCTCGCCCTTCTTGATATCCTTGCCGTTCTCGAAGCGGATCTCGGGCTCGGAAGACGAGTCGGGCGACTGGTTGATCTTCATGCGGATGCTGGGTTGCGATGTGGGCTCCGGGTCGGGCTTGGGCTGCGAGAAGGCGCCGGTGGATTGCTTTTGCAGCTTTTCGAAGAGCTCTTGGTCTTCTTTGGGCAGGCGGGGAGGCGCGGGGCCGCCGAATGCGGTCTTGTGGGCTGCGGATGTGCTGAAGAAGGCGGCGCGGCGGGAGAGCTGGCGCGGTAGTTGGGTGATTGTGCGGAGCATTGTGATGGCGATGGAGACGTTGTGGTTTGCGGTCGAATGTGCAGTCGAGTGTCAGGATCGAATGTAGGACGGCGCAAGTGCGGAACTACAGATTACAGAAATGTCTGCGGTTTTTCTGGACTCGAAGGATCGAAGGCGAAAGAAAGTTGAAGCTCGAGACTGTATGATGAGGCAAGCACCTCGGTCGGCTACTCGAAATGCGCGCCAATCGGAGACGTCGGGTGGCAACGGAGCTCGACTTTCGATGCTAGTGGAACTTGGTAGTTTTCAAGATCTTGAACATATGCTACTCAGAGTATCACTGAGTGCTCTGCAAGAATGATTGTTTTTGAACGCAGGACAAACACAGCACATTCTGCTCCGCATAGAGTTCTGGCACAACTCAATCAAACATCGCAACACAAAAAGTAAAGGTCGATTCCACTCTTTGCAATTCTCAAACCCACTTTTCAACGCATGTATCTGATGATCTACTCATGGCTTACTCAACCATCAAAGCCAGTATGCCTGCTCTAACAACATCTCCACTCTCGTAGCTTCACACCACTTGCAGCTAGCCAAGCGATCCTCCCCAAGCGACCGAGAAAGTGGATGTTGTCATGTGTTTAGTTGCTTGCCGTACCTAATATCGGATTGTACTTGTGTGCTTCCGCTGTGATTTGTATGCGATCGAATGAGGGCCTGCTGATTCAGAAGGCGTACGAGGAGAAGAGGAGTGCAAGCGAACAATGGACAGCCGTTGACGTGAAGTTGCTTTTGATTGCGTGAACCGCTCATCGTACTATACATGCGCTCTTGAATCTCATGACGCTCCCATCTCGCACACTGACCTCACTGCACACGCGTCCGCCTATGCGATATACCCGTCCGCCTCGCCGCCAAACGCCTTCGCGCTCCGCCCGGCATCCAAAAACAGGCCCTCACACTCTTCGACATCCTGAACGCCAATCTCTCCACCTGCCCTACCGCCGACCTTGGCCAGCACACTTGCAGGTGCGAGGATCTGTAGCGCGTACCTGAGACTAACCCTCGCGCCTAGCTCGGTGACCTTGTCCTTGGCCTCGTCGCTGATGTTCAGTTTCTCGGTGCCGACCCTCAGGCCGATGATCTGCTTGATCTCGGCAGCGTTGTAGGGGTGCGTGGGCACGATGAGCAGGCGGGCGAGCAGGTCCGGGGATGCCGTGGGCGGAGGGGGCAGGTTGGTGCCGCCGCGGATGTGTGTTGTGCCGCGGTTGGAGGCGAGGATGACGAGGGGGGAGAGAGGGGATTCGAGGGCGCGGTTGAGGAAGGTGAAGGATTCGAGGTCGAGCATGTGGACCTGGGTGATGATTAGCATTCGTGTTTGCAGTACTGAGTGGTCAGTGTGCGCAGACTCACCTCGTCGATGAAGAGCACGCCGGGGACTAGATCGGCGACGCCCTGGTCGATGTACCGGTTGACGACCTTGTTGATCTCCAGGCGCAGTTTCTCGGTGATCTCGGTCTTCTTGGGCTTCATCAGCTGGCCCATCATGCTCATGATGTCCTGGCCGCCCTGGGGTCGCGCGTTGGCAACATCGAGATCGTGCAGGGTGACGTCCTGTACAATCTCCTTCTTCTTGTGCACGTCGCCCTTGGGGATGGGCACGTACTCCTCGGCCTCGAGATCGAACTCGGTGGCGTACGCGTCGGAGCGGCCTACGCGCTTAACGGCGCCCGTGTTGGCTTCGATGTAGATGACGTCGCCGAGGCGGACGCGCTCTTTCTGGATGGCTTCGTATATGCTGGGGTCCAGACGCAGCTTCTTTGTGCCCTTTGCGCTCTTCAGTGTGATGAGGAGGTGTGAGATGGTCCGCCCGTAGCCGCCGAGCGGGTTCTCTGCCTCCTCGGGGGTCAGCTCTGTGACTTCGCCCTCGTAGACTTCCTTGGTCTCCTTGACGCGCAGGCCGATTGCGCGGCGGAAGTTCTCCATCAGCGCCTCGGTCTTCTTGACCTCAGCCGAGTAGATTTCGCTGCCGACGATGGGGCAGAAGGGCACCTTGGTTCCGAGTTCTTGCGAGACAGCGAGCGCGAGGGCCGTCTTTCCCGTGCCTGGTCCACCGGCGAGGAGGACTGCGCGGCCGGACATTTTCTTTGCTTTGACGAGGTCGACGACGAGACCGCAGGCCTGCGAGCGTTAGCAACGTCGCGAGCACAGTGAGCATCGCAGAGCGTATAGCAGAGCAACCAGCAGTGCACATCAACATACCTCTCTCGCAGCAGCCTGCCCAATAAACCCCCCCGCACTCGGCGTCGCCCGTCCATCACTACTCAGCCCCAGCCCACGGATATGCGAATGCGCCGCGGTCCTGCTCTCGCGCGCATTGCTCTTGACCTCGCTGACAGGAACAGTCGCCATCTCTTCTTGTGACACCTCTTTCTATTCGGCGTGCCGGTATCTGTCGAGTTCCGGATTGAGTGGTGCGAGGTGTGTGGTGGGTTTGATCGGGGCAATGCAATGGGTGCGTGTGGTGGTCTGGCGCGTCGGCGGAGCTTTGAAGTTCACGACTAACTAGCGGCTCGCGCAGCCCTGCCCTGCCCTGTCCTGGCCTGTCACGGCACCATCGCTCAGTAGCCTCCAAGCCGCAGGGCCCGTCTGGTCACCCGCCGAATCCCCACTCCGCCAATCTGCTGCATTATCTGTTCTACGACAGACACCCGCTCACACCTCTGCTCTGCCCGAGGCTGCTGGGATATATTGTTCGCGCTTCTCGTCTTCTATCGCACGACAGTGTTTATTCTTCTCTTGCAAATCAAATACGACATTTGAGACGTTCCTTTTCGCCTCTCCTCATTTCCCCCTTGTGCAGCCTCGTACAAAGAGCCTCTGCATGGGGGACTCGCACTCACGACAGAGCGGTGCGTACTCGACTTTTCACTCTTGATGCAGACGAAGGACTTGCACTGACAACGGCACAGGCATGGAATTATGTTCGCTGCGGCGAGGTTCGAGGGGATCTGTTGACATGCAGCGGCCGCCCATTGTTACCCCTTCATAGCGATGATAATGCCCTGCATGGCGGCGCACACAAGCAGTATACCACCACGACGACAGCGACACGAGTCTACGCCATGGCTTCAGGACACGTGAGGGCAAAGAGCTGGTTTTGGCATATCACGTATTATTCGTCTGCATCGTCACGACCCAGCGTCCACCACTGCCCAGCGCACGACGCTCACACGACACGCCACACAAGCTGAAAAGCACAAGGAGCGTTGAAGATACTGCTGTTATTCTGCGTCGGCGCGAAGCATACTCGTACACCCTCTTCGACCACATCCGCTCATCTCCAAGCCGTCAAATTCACAAATCCATGTTTCCTCCGAATCGAACCATCCAAATCCACAAGCCTCGTCGCACTCATAAAATCGTCGGTCATTTGTTTCTTGCGCCAGCCGCAGGGGAGGGATACTGTACAAGCCATGTGTGTGTGTGTTGGGTGTTTTGTTGGGGTCAGGCTCTCGGAAAGACTGGAGAGGGAAGAAAGGGACGGTCATGTGCACGCGGGTTACCTGCTGGCAAGAAGAATATCGAACGAGAACGCTGTCAGACGCGGGATGAAGAGCAAGGGCCCCACACTAGGAGACAAGGGAGCAGGCGAGCCTACTCCTCCTCGCTCTCGGAGCCGCTGTCATCGTCGCTGCTCTCTTCTTCATGGGCTGCTGCACGGGTCAGTATCTCATCCTTGAGATCACCCACTGACGACTTACCAGGTGGAGACTGGCTGCTACCGGAAACGCCGCCCTGGAACGACTGCAGCTTCTCTTGAATCTTGCGCATGTTGTCTTCCTGCTCGGTCTTGCCCATGGGCTTGTTCTTCTTCGGCCTGCTCGCCGTAGTCTGCTTGTGCACTGGCCGCGGCGGCTCGAAGTCATCGTCAGCAATCGATGCGCCGCTCTTAGGGCCACGGAGCGACTTGATGAACCTCAAGAGCTCACGCAGAGTCTCGTCATTGATCTCATCCATGTCGAGTTCCATCTCGTCATCATTCACGTTGGCGAGGTGGGGGCAGCCGTTCCGAATGATCTGTACCGCCTTACGCATATCAGCATCACCGAGCGTGCTGATGCCCTCGGAGATGTCTTGCTTCTGCGCGAAGCTCAAAGGCGCAGCTGGCTTGGCCTTGGGCTTCGGCTTGCCAGGTTTCGCAGGAGGTGGCACTGCCAAAGGCTTCTTTGGCTGCTTCGGTGCCGATGGTTTGCTCTTCTTGACCTTGCTTGCAGCCTTTGGCGATGCACGCTTGCCGGCCTTCTGAGCATTCAGAAGTTGCTGCGCCGTCTCGTTAAGCGCAGCAATCTGTTGCTGGATTGCAAGGAACTGCGCTTGAGCGGCGTCGGTTTCCTCGTCCTCTTCGTCCTCTTCTTCGTCTTCCTCATCGGAGTAAATCTCAGGGGACTGCTCGGGAGCAGGTGCGTGCTGTGCTAGCCAAGCATCCTTCTCCTGCCAAAAGCTGTTGAACAGATTCTCCATCTCGTGGCCCATTGCGTTCACCGCATCGCCCTCGGGGTTGAACTTGTAACAGTTCTGGAACACGAGCATGCAATCTGCGTGGAAGTCCTTGGCGCTCTGATACACGCCGTTCTTGAAGTTCTTCTCGATCGTCCCAAAGTCCATGGGCTTCTTGATGATCTTGAGGTACGACGGGATGTTCAGAGCGACAGGATCTACTGGAACCACAAAGGGGTATGTGATGGGCTGGTACTTGGGCTTCATGATCTCGCCCAGAACGCTCTCGCAGAACTTCAGTTCCTGTTGGTACTTCTTCTTACGAGGCTTGGCATTCGAGTAGGGCAGATCCTTCGAGGGACGATGGATGTCTCGCTTAGGCCGATCATTCGCGCTAGTTGAATCGCGCCTGATGATTGGCATGCCATCCTGTCCCAGAGGCCATGCCGCCGGAGGAGATGCCGCCGCAGCTGGTGACTTCACAGTAGGTGGTGCCGGCTTTGGCGCCTGTCTTGGCTTTGGCGCTGCGCTCACAGATGCCTTCTTAGTCTTCGCCGGTTTTGGCGGCTCATCCACGCCACCCCTCGGCATCTTGCCCATCCCTTTCAGGAAGTAGGCCCGAAGGTTGTAACCAGCTTGTGTGACCGGATGCTGCTTGTTGTTGAACAGCTCGCTGTTCTCGATCATCTGGTCAAGATCCTCCATAAACTCCTTTACGTAAGTGTACTTATTCTCCTTCAGTTTGCTCTCCATCGTCGACAGATCCATCGGCTTCGTTACAATCTGAGTGTAGGTGGGAATGTTCAGCGCAACAGGGTCGACCGGATCCTTGAAAGCCAACGAGACCTTGATCTTCTTGGTGTTTCTGATACGCTCGAGCAAGAACTTGTTTTGCAACTGGGTCATGGGTGTTGTGGGCCATGGCTCGTAGTCCGCAGCGCGGTGTACACCTGACGGCTCTGACGAAATCACAGTAGCCACGCCCCTGGGTGTAGCTGTACCATCACCGCGTGGTGTGCTTGAGCCGTTGGCCTGTACAAGCTGCGCTGGCAGCTCAGACTTGATGTCTACCTGCGAGCTCGACACTTCTGCAGTCTTAGTGCGCTTTGCTTCAGGCGCGATGTCTTCATTGCCTTCTTCAAAATCCTCTCGTGGCCGCACCTTGCCAGATTGTGGCGCGTCCTCCATTGCCTGATCTGCTGACTCTACGTTCGCAGGTGTTGTCGACTCCGGTTGGATCGAGAGCTCCTTCATCGGCTTAGTGGGCGGCGCGGTACTCGAGTCGACGGGCGCGTCGGCGGTAACATCCATTGCGTCTGCGGAAGCTACTTCGATGGAAGGTGCGACTTGTGTTTCAGGCACTTCTTGCGTGCTTTCAGTCGTCGCCTGAGTTTCAGCTGGCACAGGTGGTGCAGGCTCGTCGCGAACGTCCGATGTTGGCGCTTCGGTAGCTTCTGTTACTGATTGCGCAATGTCGTCGCCGAACAGCGAGTTGTTGTCTGCCTGATCAACAAACTGCGCAATACCATCAATGCCGCTGGACACGTCTGTGACAGGCTGAATAGCAGGTTCTACTGCAGGCGCTGGTACGTCTGGAACTGCGTGATCGCCGTTGGTGGTGGGTTTTGACTTCTCGGTCGCGCTGGCATCGGTGCCGTTGACGGGCTCATCGAAGAGATCATCATGTCTGCGGACATGTCAGTAAGTGTGGGGCGCGGTGAGACGCGCAAAGGTGAAGTTACACTCACCCGTTGGTCTCGGTATCGATTGCCATCGCGTCCGTTGGCGCAAGCGCGTCAGCCTTGGGACCGAGCATAGGCTTGTCGACGGTAGGTGATGTCATTACTGCCATAGGGCCATCAAAGAGCCGAGTGTGAATGCGCGCGGTAGATGAGAAGCGTTACTCGATGGTGCAGGCTGAGACTGTCAGTCAGCAAAAGGTCGACGCGCACGCGACTTTTGGTGATCGACGCGTAGTAATGACGGATGTTTGGGCTGGCGGGGTGTTTCTGGGCGCGTCGCAAAGGTAAGGTGGGGTTGAGTTGTTGTGTGGCTTAGGTCGCAAAAGTATTGCAGCCAAGGTAAGAGGGGCTGTGGACGCAATATATGCTACAAAGGCTGAAACGGCCTCGGGCTGCACGTGACTTACCGGGAGGCGGCGGCGAGGTCAAAGAGCTGCGGCGGTAACGGAAAAGTGAGTCAGACTATCGAGCGCGAGCAGCGTGAAGGTGGCGATAGGCGTGGAGTGCGCGGCGCGTACAGAGATGCAGTGAAGGTCTCGTGCAGTTGCGCGCCCTCGGACAGAGGTGCAACAACAACACAGTCCGTGATGGTGCGCACGGATGGCGGTAGAGGTTGAGCACAGGCGTCAAGCAGCGACGCTAGTGAGCTGCTGCAGCTGGAGACGCGAGAGTAATTTATTGCAACCTTGTCTGCAGCGCGAGGGCCTGGGCTCCTGGTCGCGAACTGGGCCTGACAGCGATGCACTGATGGTGGTTGGTCGAGCGCGAGTCGTGGGCGGTGTTCGGAGGAGACGCGCGTTGATTGGAGGCAGATCGGGAAGGACTTCAGCAACAAGAACGAGAAGATGAGGAGAGGGCGGCCCTCAGTTTAAGAAACTCCGATGCGTGCCAAGCGTGCCTTCCCCCTGAGCTGACGCTAACCCAGCTCGTCACGTGTCGTCGTTGCCCAAGTTGCTGCACCGCCGCGTCCGCGCCGCCCTTGCGCTGCACTCTATGAATACTGTGTCAGTATCAAGAGCGTAACCAGCTCGAAGTGTTGCTCCGTAATCGATCAGATTCGAGAGCAATGTGATGGACTACGGTACCGACGACCATTATTGACCGCAGGCCACCATCCCTGCCGCCTGGCCCTAGCGGCAGCTCCACCAATTTTTTTTTCGGCTGCTGGTTGCACCCATCTTGCGCTCTGCTTCAGGCAGCGACAACAAACCTCGAACACTGCAGCCTCGCCACGTGCACTGCACCAATCGCCCAACATGCCCGCCGCCGTTTCCTCTCGCACACCTAAAGCCAACAAGGCTGGCCGCGACACAGCGCCGCCTGCGAAAAAGGCAAAGCTCGCCCAGTCGCCCGCCGCAACCCGCCAAAACGGTCTCAAGTCTTTGCTCAATGGTGGTGCGGCAAAGCCGACAGCAAGATTGAATGGCTCCAAGAATGCGCGCAACACAAAAGTCGACGATTCTGCCGCCGTTGTTGGCGGAGGCCAGGCCGGTCATGGTGACGTCGACATGGAGGATGCAGGAAAGGACGTGATCGAGATCAGCAGCGCTGAGGAAGAGAGCCACTATTCCAGCTCAGATGATGAGAAGGACGACACAGCGCCCGCTGCGAACGGCGAGGGCGACGACGAGGACCGCCCTATGGACGACGAGACCGCAGATCCGGAGGAGCTGTCCTTTGGCGACAGGTTGCGCGCACAAGAGCCTGAGCCCGTGCAGGAGTCGCGCATTGTCGACGTAGAGACCACATTTGGCGCAAACGACCCACGAGCACTGGCGGCATCATCCACCAACCGACCGCTATCCGCACCCTCAGCCTCGTCCCTCGGGACCGTCCTCACCCAGGCTCTGCGCACAAACGACCAGGAGCTCCTCGAATCGTGCCTGCGGGTCATCGACATCGACACAATTTACGCTACAGTTGAGCGCCTGCCCTCGCCTTTGGTTGGCAATCTACTGCAGAAGCTCGCTGAGCGCCTACACAAGAAGCCTGGTCGCGCAGGCGTGCTCATGGTCTGGGTCCAGTGGTCGCTCGCTGCTCATGGTGGCTACCTGGCAAGCCAGCCTCAGCTTGTCAGGCAGCTTGCAACTTTGAACAAGGTGTTGAAGGAGCGTGCCAGCGGATTGCAGCCATTGCTTTCACTCAAGGGCCGTCTGGACATGCTTCAAGCTCAGCTTGAGCTCAGGAGAAGAAACCAGAAGAAGGCTGCTGGTGACGACGAAGACGAAGCAGTCATCTACGTTGAGGGTGAGGACGACTACGAGTCGTCAGTCGATGAGGACGACGCGCCAGACAGCACACGCAAGAGGATACGCGACGTTGACGATGACGACGAGGAGAGCTCAGACGACGAGATGCCCACAACAATGGAGGTCGACGAAGAGTCAGACGAGGGCAGCGAGGACTCTGAGGATCTGATCGACGACGAAGCCGAGGAGACCGACGATGATGCCGGCGATGACATGTCCGAGCCGATGAGCGACGACCTTGACGACGGTGAGGGTGTTTCCAGCGAAGAAGAGTCGAAACCAGCAAAGAGGTCTACGATAGGTCGCGCTGGCTTGAAGAGTCGCCGCTGAATTAGTCCCCTCGAAGGATACGATATGTAGGAATGTACGGCGATCTGCGACTGACGGTAGTTGCTCACATGCCTCGACACCTACCTTCTTGTTTTCTCTACATTGTATGGTTGTATGAGGACACGAAACGTCCCGCATCCTGGCGTTCTACGGATTGGAAAAGCGTCTTTTTCACGACGCTTGCACTTGGTGTTTGCATAGCGCTGGAATATACTGTCACATTCTATCGTCTACATGTTGCCCCAAGCCCCTTGTCTCATTGAGTTTGCTCACATTGACAGCTCCCATCTATCTCGGCAATTGGCCTTCGTACACTCACAACTTTCTGACCCAAGTTCCATACCCACAACAATGCAATGCCTGTGGTGCTTCCAGTCCATGCGCGCAAGGCACAGGCGACATGAGCAGATGCATGTCCCACAAACACGTGCCAATCCGGGCTCAGAGATGATACCTTTTCAGCGCACAGAACCGACTCAGCCACAGTCTCAGTCTCAGTCACTGCCGCGGACACCACCATCACGACCGCTCCTGGACGACTCCAGCTCGTCACTCTCCTCGATGTCGAGTGGGTCGATCGTCTGTGCAGTCCCTCTAGTAGACCCTTTCATCACGAGGCAGACTTCGACCACGATAATCCATCAGTCTCCACCTGCCACTGGTTTTCAATGTCGCACTCAAGTAAGCGCGAGATTGCTGGATACTCAGTCTTCTTCTAATTCTTCTATGCTGCGATATCGCAGGACGAACGACACGTACGGTCCTATCAACTCTCTACGCAGTCACAGCCATAGCATGGTTAGGTCCCAAACACGACAAAACGGACCTCGAGGTCGTGAAGACAGTTCAACTCTACCGCCTCATCGGACCCCGAACTTATCGTTCAATGCTCGTGTGGCCCAGATCGCTGGCACGATACTGCCTCAGCCTACGTTTCTGGATGACGACTCCAGTGCTTCATCTGATGATGGTGAGGGTCATCGCCATGACGACAGTGGATACATATCTGCTTCGACGACACCAGGTAAACCCAACATGTCGGAGGCTAGCAGCGCAGCAGCTCCCACTATTCAGATGACCCTCATACCTGCACCGCCATTCTTCGACAAACCGCCCACGATTCCTTCCGCACTACTGGACATCTCAAAGTCCCCACAATCACGAACACATAAGCCATTGTGTAATCAACGCCACTGTCTGAGACATAAGCAGACATGTCTAGAGCACGCACCAACACCATCACCGCCCATGCATCCGACTCGAATCCCGCAACTCAAGACTCAGGATAGACGCTTGCGGCGTAGACCTTGTGTTTGTGAGCCTCAAAGTCTCAAGGATGATGTTTGGATACAGGTTGCGACAGAATATCCGCCTGGCGCGTGATGTGGGAAGAAGTCTTAGTTGTGAGGTCTTGCTGATACCATGGCTTTGGGAGGCGAGACCGTAAGTAGTTTCGAATTATCTTATATTGTCAAGTTATCTTCTGTGCAATTTCCTTGGTAGTTTCTCACACCCTTTCGTTCTGAGTATTTCCATCTGCCCAAGTCCCCCACCTTCCTAGCGTCTGCACTTCTCCTCAATGACTGCAAGTGATTATGCTGCACCCTTGAGGCACTCGCTGAGAAGCTCAGTATGGACTTACATCACTGGAAACCACCGCTCGAGTGTCGACTGGAAGTCAGCCACTCCTTTGACCCCAGCTTTGCGGGAAAAGTTCCCTGATCTTTTGGGCAGCGAACCACCAAGCGATGAAGTCCCTCCAGTGCCAGCCATCCCTAATGCTTTGCAGTCAGACAACCGTACAGTAGAATTCAACGACCAACGACATTTCCGCGGACAAAACCTTCAACATGATCTACCAGCTGAGCGTCATCATGAGCAGTCCACGTTCATGATACCACGCAAGCCACTATCTTCACAGATTGGAGATGAATATCCAGAGCCGCAGCAAGCGATTGGGACAAGGTACCAAGCCTTTGTCCGTTCACATAGCCCGCTATCCTCTTCCAACAATCTTGAAGACCTCCACCCTGCACGGAGCTCATCCAATATCCCATCATCATTACTATTCCATGATCCAAACAACATTCACTACGTTCGCGACGGCCAGGGTCGGTTATTTCCGACGTCGAGTATATCGCATCGTTCTGCTCGCGAACCAACCATTCGCCGACAAGCCGTGAGGCAATTCTCACTGCGGGATCAAGTGCTTCCGGAACGTAGTAATTCAAGTAGAGGTGGCTCAACGACTGATACTATCAATAGCATCACCGAAATTACGGGCCGTAGTGACTACAGTCGCTTCCCCAGCTACCCACCCACTGCGGAGTCACACGTACTCTCTCAATCTTCACGCTGCTCATCCACCGCCAGACTCGCATCATCGATCAACCGACGAGCTCAACTATCGCCAGAATCGACCGACAGTCGAATCTATGCTACGCACCATCGGACCATCGCCGAGCTACAAACGTCAGCATGTAGTCCAGCAGATACATCTCTCAGTCTCTCAGAACTCCAAGAACTTGAAGATCAAAATACTCCGCTTCCTTTCCCAGCTACACCGTACGCACAACATCATGGCACGAATCGGAGCGAAAGCACGACTAGCATCGCAACCAGTACCGCGACCAGCACCGCAACCTTCGAGAACCCTGATTATCGCTCACCTCCTCTCACCCTGGGACAAGCACGGCTCGCCGGCTTTGCTAGTATCGTCGGTTTGAAGCATGACAGAGGCAATGTTAAGACATCGCGACCGCGATCGCGATCGTGGATAGCTAAGCTGGTCAAATACTGTAAGAAGATCAAGAACAACACCAGGGTGCTATGGGACGCCGATTGCCCTGAGCGAAAGATACTGCGGTGCGAAATTGACGTGCTCTGGACCGGACCATTACGAGATTGTGAGTGCAAGATTTGTCTTAAGAGCCTGGATCCTCCGTATCCTGCGTACAATTGGATGGTATATGCCAGACCATATCACGAAGTACCTAAGGGACAGTGGCGGGAAACGTCGATGTTAGATTATCACAAACTTAACTGGGGCGAAGAAGCTGAGATGTGTTGTCCAGACGCGCCGCGCAGAGGTTTGGGAGCACGTCGTGCGGGTAGAAATTGTGTACCGGTGACGTACGTGACAACGCATGTCGATCTAGATGAATAGGCATCCTTACACATCTATAGCTTATGTCACAGAGTCACTTGTAACGGCTATACAGCCATCCCCCCACAATGCCGTTCTATCTTTGTGGAAGCACGCGTCCACGTCGTCACAAGGAGCTGTCGCCTTTGTCTTTCAAAGAACCTAACATGCTTACCCAGCAGCATCGAAGATCCGGCCAACAATGAGCAAACACCATATAACTCACAAGTCACCCGACATAACGACACGGTCAACAGACAGTCAACTTCTCACCACCATGTCACTAAACTTCGAACACCAAACCTCCCACCGCAGACACCGCCGCACAGTATCTGTCCGTACCCTCTCCGCCATCCTCCCAAGCAGCTCATGCACTACCCCATCCTCGCGTCCCTCAACGGCATCAACTCAAAGCTCCTTCTCAACCGCCTACACCAGCCTCGGGGCCAGCCAGTGCTTCCGGTATTACCTGCCGCACATTAGCACCGAAGACGAGGGAGTGTACACCCGCAACGACAGCTACTCTTGCAACCTGTCCCCCATCACTCCTTTCTGTGCGCTGCCGCCCGTGCAGTATGGTCGGTTCTATCAGTATATTCCGGGTCTCAGCAGTGAAGTGGATGATGTGTACACCGATGGCGCGCACATCATGTGCGACACGCTGCGCGGGCCGGGGATGTTGCATGTCCAGCCTGAGCAGAAGGTGATGAGCAGATCTAAGGAGGTGAATTGCGATGATTCGCCGGTGGAAGTTACGTCGCCGCTGCCGTGTATTGGGCCGATGGATTTCGCTTGTCGGCCGGGAATATGTGTGACTGAAGCTGTGAATATAGAGGTCGATACTTATGCGGCTGGAGAGCGACTCGGCTCGACTGCGAATGTTAGCATTGGTCCAGCGCAGGTGGAAGAAAAGAAGGGGATTAATTCGAGCATGGAGAAGCATAAGCGGTCGGTGTCGTTGGCAGGTATGTCCAAGAAAGTCAGGGAGATGTTACAGAAGATGCACATTGGCAAGAAGGAAGAGAAGTGAGCAGCATCGCCAAGGCGTCAGCCAGTCAGCTGGAAGATACCGTGGCTTCTATATTGCGGTTAACGAGCTCCGCATACTGAGGACGCATAGCACTAGCAGCTGTTGGACCGTAGACGTTGGGACAATTGCCTGCAGCTCATCAGCATTTTCTTTGTTCACACACTACAAACAATTCCAATATACATGATTCCACACAACGTGCTCACTGCAAACTCAACGCTTTCACCCACGTGCTATCCACCGGCCTGCAAAAAGGCCGCAGATCATCACCATAGTGTATTGTCATCCTGACCAGCTTCAACTCCGCTCCGCTCGCTGCATCTGCTGTTGAAACCTGCAAAGCCCGAAGATTCTCCAAACGAAATCGAGCAGGTCTCAGAATGCCGTCTGTGTTCAACAAGCTGAAGTCTTGCGCTGAGGCGCTTTGTCAATCTGGTGATGGAGATAATATTACGAAGTCTAAGCGCGGCAAAGTGGTGTATGAGACAGGAACGGTCAAGTTCACGGCAGTCCCGGCAGCGATGCGCGGACTCTACGCAGCACCGAGGCAACGGCGTGTTAAGCGATATTCAAGAAAGATCGAGCAACTGGATCGTGCATGCGAGAAGGATGGTGATCCTAACGATCCAATCATCAAGCACTCGATGTATCCACAGATGAACGGCAAGCGGCGGTCAGAGCTGGAAGCTGACGTCACGAAGTACGCTGGAGTACGGGTTGATATGCCTTGTCGTGACCATATGGCTCGCAACGACCTGCTAGTGCGTCGTACGCATTCAACGCGTCGCGTGCGACGACCGCGGTCAGTGAAGTCTTACACCTCGTCCAACCCTGATTCTGATGCAGACTCTGACACTGACTCCGACTACAGCTCCGACTATGTCTCCGACGATAACGCAGAGGGTCGGCCGATCCGTGTGTGCATATACCCGCAGGCGAAATACATTAAGGACCCAGTCGATACGCCAGTCGAGACGCCGCTCGGGTTTGAGTTGGCACTGAATGGCTTCACCAACAGCGCCGTAGCCAAGCCAACTACATCGCACATCCCTTCATACCGCAACTGGAAGCGCGATCTTCTTCCGCACACCGAACTCCAGATCCTGCGCCGGCGTCAGACGATGAATCGTGCTCGCGAAGTCCTCGAACCATTCTACCGTAGGTATCTCCTTGTAAATGCTAAGTCAAAGAAGGGCCTTGTTGAGCACGGCGGGACGCAGTGGTTTACCGAACCGTATCATCGTGTACGGCTTCAAAACTCTCGGTTGCTGTATGCAGTGCGCAAGGCAACGCAAGCGGGTCTGAACCAACACAGCCCAATGTTTAGTCATGCCATGACACGCCGGGCGCAGAATGAGCGCTTCTGCGAGATGAGCGACGTAGATGGCCAGCCGGTTGATGAGACCTTGCTAATTGATTTTCTGAGAGTTTTGCGCAAGTTCCAAGTTGAGGCCGACGTACCAAAGGACCCAAAGTTGGCCATGGTACGGCCAGGTGAACTTGCTCAGCGTACTTCAATCGATAAGCGCAATAACCTCCGTCGAGCTGATAGCGGAGCGACGATGCGCGCACGTGCCCGGCAACCAGTGCCCGTCAGCCAGTGCGATTGGGACAGTAGTGACGATGAAGCGGAAGCGCCGAAGCGTCTTACAAAGATGAAGCGGTAGGATAATGAGAGTCTTGATAAAGAGCCAAGCTGACTGTGACAGAACAAGGAGAAGTGATGTATATGAAAGTGACAGAAGGATCAAAGATGGTGTTGTCAGTGTCCATTTACCCGCTGTGGCTCAATCATCATCAATCAGCCTACGCGCCACAATCCTATTGGATGGCTGTCGCAATACCTGCAAAGTTAATGAAGTGTTGAGTAGAGACATTGTGAGCATGCTCGTGGTGTGAGGGGGTCCAGCCCAAAGAGATAAAAGCATCGAGATACCGTGACATCTGGGCTTGATTACGGACCGCATCCCCGCACAAAATCTGTGGTGTGTAAGAGTCATCTAGTGCGGTTTGCGATTGTTCGGTATCCGTAATAATTACATGTAGCTATTTTGAGGTCGGGCGGGACATCGTGAGTTCAGGGCCGTGGTAGAGAAATGCTGACCTGCGTGCGAGCTGGATGCCGAACAGAGCGATATGAGCGAGGCTTGCGCAGGCACTCAGGCGACACTCAGGTACTTCGCGGTGTCGCCGCTGCTTTTCACAAGCGATTTCGATAGTCTCGACGCTGCAGTCATGATGCTGACAGGAGGGTGGAAGAAGCATCGTGAGTGGCCTGTATCATTGACCGGTTTACACCTCGGTCCAGACTTTTCCCCAAGTGGCAAGCCCACCACGTGGTTTCTGCCAGAACAAGATCCTACACCAATGACACCTTCCCAAGTCAGCCATCTTCCATCTCATCAAAGACAAGTCGCGCTCGCTAAGTCTGCATCACGACTGATCTTTGTGAGGCGCCATATTGCCAAGTGCCCCCCAGCGGGATGCGCGATAACGCTTTTAAAGTGGGCAGATCCCCGCACCGCACTGTTCAATGATTGATGTCCGTTGTCCTACGAAGTCTGCAAACACTCCTCGCCCAACATGATGTCCACACATGGCAGCAAACGCAGCTCGCGCAACCCCTACCGCGACTACGATGACAAGCTCCCTCCTACAAATCCCTTCCTTGACGACAAGGTTGAAGAAGACAAGGAACTCCGCACCTCACACGACCAAACCCAACTTTCACCCATGTTCGTCGATTATCTGCGCGCAAAGACCGCGGCTCCCATCGATCTCGAAAAGATAAATACCGATACCAAACCCAACGACAAATACAAGCGATACACACTATCGCCTATCGACGGCAAGACGGAGGGCTGCGATCGCACACATACTTTCGATACATTCGTCGACGCACGCAAAGTCAGTGGCGATGCCGGGCAAACCAAGAAAGTTGGCCATGGCTGGCAAGTCGCAAGGGCATTGAGGCGCGTCATGAGTACTAAGGGGCGGGGCCCGAGGAAGGCTAGGCATGATGATGCGCTACCCGTTAGACTGGCCGCCTGAACTGAGCGGAACCGAAGATGGTTGTGTGCTTGCCAGCGAGCAATTTCTTGTGGGTTATGAGGATGGTGTCGCATGGCGTCGCATGTCGGTGTTCGTTTCGATCGAGAAGGGATTTTGTATGTTGTTGCATTGTCTGGAGTTGTTGTTGCGTGTGGCTGGTGTTCTTGTGTTACGCTCAATCTCTCAATACCCCCTTGTTCTCTAGTGTTCATTGTCCGGTCTGCAGGCAAGATGGAAGTGGGTGGCGGCCCTTGACCAATTTTGAATTTTTTATTCGATTTAACTTCTCGAAGTAATTGATACTCAATCTTCTCAGCGTTTACAAGACAATCTTCATAATCTTGCCAGCCTCAGACAGAGTGCCGTTGACAGGTGCGGCAACGCCACCGGATGTGGTGACGTACAGGACGTTGGCAGCGACCTTGGAGAAAAGGGCAGACGAGGCGCCGGCAAGAGCGAGAGAGCCAATGTTGCCAGCAACGAGTGTGGGCTTACCACCGGTGGCGGCAACCTTGACGACAGTGTTCTCTGGGTTGGTGGTAACGTAGACGGTGCCATCAGCTGCGACATCGAGGTCGTCAAAGGCTCCACCAGTGTTGGCAAGCTCCTCGACAGCAGTCTGCTTCAGGGTAGCAGTGCCGGCAGCAAGGTCAGCGGCAGATGGGAACTCAACATCGATGCGGCGGAGGACACCACCAGCGAAGACAGTGTAATAGATCGACTTGCCCTTGATACGGAAGCCATCGATACCAACGGCAAAGGTGGCACCGGCAGGGGCCAGCATGGTATCGTCCTGTAGTGCGAGACTGTTGGCACCAGTTGCAAGATCGACAGCCCAGATGCCACCAACGACCGAATCAGTGATCAGGAGACCCTTTGACTTTCCAGCATGGAAGAAGCCCATGCCGTTCAGGAACTTGGCCTTAGGAAGCTTGGTGATGAGAGAAGCAGTGGCCTTAGATCCATGGAGTCTGACCTTCCAGGTGCTCCAGCTGCCAGCCTCAGGTGTGAAGGTGGCGCCATCGACATTACCAACGGCAACAGCGAACTCGTCAGCGTTGCCAGTGGGTGTGATACCAGTCACTGAGTTGGCGTCAGGGAAGCTGTAGACCAATTGAGCAGAGCCGGTGGAGGGGTCGATAAGCCAGAGCTCAGGAGTGAACATGCGGGTGATGAGAAGCTGGCCGTTGGGCCGCTCAGCAATGTTCTCGACCCATGCGCCAGAACCAGCTGGGAACTGATAAACTGTAGAGAGGGCGGGAACAGAGGAAGTCGAGGCAGACGTATTGGAGACGGAAGTGCTGTACACAGGAGCTGGGCATGCCGCCGGTGCAGCAAGACCTGTGGATGCGAACAGAGCGCAAGTCGCGTTTGCGAAGAAAGTAAGGCCGCGCATGATGTTGGTAAGTTGGTAAAGAATGAAATCGGTCCGCTGGGTGACTTGGTACGGCGATGATTTACATGAGCAGGGTCCAAAGCAGCTTTTATATCTCTATATGATACGAGGCTCATACCGGAAATTTCTGTCTCTTTACGGCGTGTCCGCCATGTGGACCTGTCAACATGTCTCGACCTCCACGAACACAATCTGCCGGTCCGTGGTGGAAACATGACCGCGAGTCAATTGGTTCACGCCGCGCATAACCAATCGACTCGAACGCAGGTGCGGCTCCGTCTAGGAACATAGGTCTATTCTGGTCAACGTTCCGATGTAGCTCTGTGGAACAACCCTGCGGCTACTCGAAGCCCTGTCTAACCTGAATTGGTGATGTGTGGATACAGGGCTGCAGGGGGAACAACCCGTTGCTGGCTAGATCTTGGTACGGCTCTGCAATGTTCCGCTGCCTATTCTTCGGTCTCACTCGAATTTGTCAAGGCCGGACACTTCTAGCTCCAGGGGCGCAAGTGTTGAGCACAAAGGATCAACCACGGCTCTGCTGCGGCTCGGAAGCATCCTATACTCACCTTTGCCGCCCTGTCCCTGTCTGACGCCACGATTTGGAACAATTGAAACGGGAACGTCTTGGGACGAAACGTTGATCTACGTTCATATACAATTAATGGGTACTTTCCGAGGCCTGGCAACAAGGCTCATTTCGTTAGGCCTTGAGATCCAAGCTGCGCATTTCGCGCACACATACTATTCGGCGAAGAGAATCTCATGCAGAAGGAGAGTCATGACACAACCTCCTGTGTACGGACGACTACTTCGAAAGGACGCACTTGAGGGTCGAAGTGGGATCGTGATCTTGACGGCGCAATTAGGTTCCAACGGTTCGCTCCCGCCCCGAGGCAGATTGAATTTCGGAGGCGCGCGTCACTCTCGGTAAACGCGACCGAAGGGGGAATCTCGGCGGCACTATTCTCCTGACCAACGACGGCGACGACACCCCGACGACACAGACACTTCCAGCACAAATCTTGTGCATCTCATCAACCGCGGTCCAGATGTTTGTTCGACGAGCTTTCTACAGTCTGACTGCACCTCCTGGCCTAGAGCTTTGCTCAGGCAATCATATTCAGGTATGTCACAAGCATACGTTCTCCTTGCTCGTGCTAGGATCTCGTTCGTTTGCGATTCCAGAGATACAAGATTCCAGAGATACAAAGTACTAGATTTCAACTCGATCGTTGATTCTGTTGCTTTGGGTAATCTGTCATCGAGAGCACCCTCTGTCGTCACTCACGCTCTGGTTCGAGCCCAGTGATCTTCAGACGACGCGTTAGAAAGATACCCCGTCGTAGTCAGCTTCGCAGCGCTATGACCGAGGCGATACAAGTTGTCCCAGCCCAGGTAGATCGAGTAGTATTTGATGTGGTCCTTGACGTGTGCTCCGATAGGATGCACATGCAAATGGCCAAAGCCTGGACCGGATGGATGTTCCTTTGCGCATCGGGACCAAGGTCTTCGGGGTCTTGGTCCCCGAACATCAGGACACCCTGTTCGGCTACCAGGAGTACGAGGTCGGTTTTCTGGGCGAAGATGAGCCCCGACAGCTGTAGAGTAGTGATATCGGCGCTACCTCGTTGTGTGAGTTGACTACTTTGGAGGCTGCGTTGTCTTGGAAGAAGAGGGTGGTATTGTTGGAATCTGCATCGTGGCCAAGATCATCGAAGTCGAAGACCTTCGTTGGTGAGAATCTGGCGGTGGTGTGGCTAACTGATCGTTATGCTGCATAATTGAGGCGTGCACTTTGTCATCGTATATCATAATCAATCGCATCCCCCAGCATGACCCTAGCAAAGGAGAGATGCACAACAAGATGGGTCTCGATCCACGATGTTGCAGATGAGCTTCTGCGACTCCAACCTCTGAACCATCTACGCACTCGGTCTTAGATTCGTATACTGTTGGGCCCGCCAGGCTAGTATTTACTGTTCTTGTAAGTCACTTGCCTTCTGTGGCCGATGCTGATTTGTCGAAAGCCTGACACTTCATTTCAGATGCCCACCGTCACAGACATATCCGAGAAGGTCACTCAACGTGCTCGTTTAGATCCTTGTTCCCAGTCATCACTGTGTTGCTTTCTTCTTGCACGCTACATCTGATGAGAGCGGGTGGTGCAGTTCTAATTCCAGTACTGTAGAACTACAAGCGGTTAGTGTCAAATTCTGCATGGGATGTTCTCCTATATGTTTTCAGCGAATTGTATTACGCATGACGTAGCGAGCAAAAAGAATAATTTCATGGTCGTCTAATAATAGGTACCTGGCGACTGATCTTGACATTGTACCCCAGAGCACACGCTGCAGAGATCCAGCAGGACAAGCCGAGAGAAATCAAGCGCCTGAAGACTCTGCTATGGCGAGGAGCTTCTGGTGTGCTCGAACAGCATGATCGGTTTGTAAGCAGCAGCACTGTGAAGACACAGTAGAAGTGGATGCTTCAGATACCGTCTTCACCACAATAGGATGTTCGTATGCGCGAACTTCGAGATGTCTCAACTACAAGGTGTGATAAACTTCTTGCAGTCTCAGGATACGTTGTGGGCAACACTGGTACTCTCTTTGAGGATGTTCGGTTCTAGATTCCAGGATGCAGCTCCGGTCGCTGGCCAGCCACCAATCGCTACGAAGGCCCTTTCACTTCCACCACCAGTCGGCCCGACAGCCGGTGGTCCACTCTATTCGCACCCGCCCCAGCTCCCCGAGCTACCTTTCGCGCCTCGCCAGTTCAACACTGCAACAGAGGATCTTGTGAAACTGTCTTCAATCTTGACACAAGCTGATATTGAGTACGCCGCGGGGCCAAAATTGCAGAAAAACGACAAACGCACCCGCCAGCAATCGCCAGTACGAAATTTCAGCCTCTCGACATTCCATCCCACACAACCACGTAAACTGACCCGCTACTATGTCTCTGCGCTTACGCCGGAGGACAAGGTAGCGCTAGCGGAGGGTGACAAGAATCAAAACCTCAAGTCTTGGACGGGAAAAGATTTGATCTTTCACGCAGAGACCCTCAAGGACCTCAAGCCTTTGAATGTGTCCGCCGGGCCGTATGAGCAGTTGTGTATCATTCCAGTGGTCATTGTGACCGATGGTCAGGAAGCACGTACTCACAAACAGCAGTCGTTCCACAAGCTTCACAAGTCGCGTATCAGCAGCGCACCAGCAGTGCCACAAGCGGTGAACAGAACAATCGCGCAAGAACAAGCGCACGGTCTTGCAGCTAGTCGTACAGGCAGCACCTGCAGCTACTTCTTGAACAACCATCGACCTGTGTCATACCGGCCGCCTTATCCATCAGCGTTCGGAGCTCAAGTTCGTAGTCCTCTAGCAAACGAAGTCAGCCATTATCGGCCTCGACAACAGGTCACCTTCGATAGCATTCTGGTACCGCACCGTTCAGGCAAGGGTGAGATGTACCAAAATGGACAGAACGCGCACTTACGTGAAGCAAAGAAAACAATGGGTATTTGACCCAGATTGTACCTTCGTGATGCCACTTACTACTTCCAAGCTAGACAGAGCAGTCTTCCACGTCTCCATTGGGGCTGTCAGCGTCTATTTTCTGATTTGAATGTTGAGCACTGCCTGCGCGCTTGGTGTATGGATGTTACTACACCCTAGCAGATCATCACGTAGGCTGGGTAGCTGCAGTTATCGATCTTAAAGTTTAAGAATGCTTCCGTATTGAGATGGATAAAGAAGATAAAAAGAAAAGTTGGAATAGACAAGGGTTTCATTGTAAGAAGCATGTACCTCACTGTAGCTTGACCCCAGAAAACTCACTGCAAACCTCCAACAATTTGTCTTGCAACTTTTCGTCGTTAGCAGCTTTTTGTGGCGAGCCTATCCTCTTTCCAGGCCTGAAGTACTGTCCAGTTTTCTTCGCATCCTCCGCTTCACCCTCAGCAAGCATAACGTACGTCTCAACTGCAGCGTCGGCGCTGCCTGTTGCGCCGCTACCTCCCATCTTCGTTGCGACCCAACCTGGATCCAGTGCGTTACTCGTAACATCAGACCACCGTCTCGCGAATGCCTTGGCCAATAGGATGTTGTGCAGTTTGCTTGCGCAGTATGCTGAGGTGTCGCTGAAACCGCTTTCGCCGTTCTTAGCGTAAAGGGGGTCAGACAGGTCTGAGGATCCAGATTGATGCATTTCACTTGACAAAAAGACTAAACGCTTGGGCTTGCTCACAAGGGCTGTGAGAATATAAGGCGCAAGCGTGTTGACGGCTGCAAGAGCGGGGATGCCGTCGCTGGTCTTGCGAAATCCGCCTTGGTAGAGTCCGGCATTGTGAATGATGCAGTCGAAAGACCCCAAATTGTTGATTTGTTTTGCCAAGGACTTCGTAGACGTGATGTCTGACAAGTCACCAGTCACGACGCCTTCGGCGCCCGGCGCTGCGGTGGTGGCATCTTTGGCGCGCTTGTCGTTGCGTGCATGGAGTACGACAGAGTGACCACGAGAGATCAACTTCTGGGCGACGATGGAGCCGAGGCCGTCAGATGAGCCGGTGATGAGGATGCGTGCCATGGTCGGTGATGTGATGAACTTGTAATGCCTCGAAGCCTGAACGTGCAAGTGAGTGCTCGGCGATACACTTGCACTATCTCCGAGATGTGACGTAATGAATAAGACTTTCCCATTATGCGAACGGAGCCAGTCCCCGTCGAAGTTTCCCTCTTCCCACTACAAATATGCCAGAAAAAGGATCTACTCGCGACCGATAACCCAAGAGTGCTGTTCAGCGTTACATAGGAGATGGTGATTCGAGGGTAAAGGCAACTTTCATGCCACCACCGAGACGTCGGACGGTGCGCAGGAGAGGCTGAGTAAAAGGATGTCTGTCTGTAATCGCAGATGGTGATGCTGATGGCCTCAAGAGAGGTCTGCGGCTGTAAGAATACAACGAAGGATGATATGCAGCCCCAATAAGTACCCTTCCAAACAAGCTGTGCGTACTCTTTGTCGGTCAACACATTACGGACCTCCAATCAGCAGGCTTTATGTATGAATCTTAGCTCTCTGAGTGGATAAACCTGCTTGAAGTAGGGCCTATTGATCTTTACGCTATCTTTGTAATCGACACTTTCTAGAAGTCAAGCGAGGCTATTGATCTGCTGCCCTAAGGCTGACGAGCTGTCTATGATACGTTGACCGATATGGAGCTTAGGCACACTTCTTACGCCACTTACACAACCTAGCACTACCTCGTCAAACTACAGCTTCCATTCCGACTCAACCACAACCGAGAGTCACAAGCTGCTACCGTTGCATGAAAGCAGGGCAGGCCTACTAGTACCAGCATCCCTAGGTCTAGATCGTGGTGGCCTCGTCGAAGTTCCTGGCCTTCTCTCAGAAACACCAGTGCTAAATGGAGTTCCATGGCCAACTTCGTCCCGGCGATCCAGCGATTACGTGTGTACGTCTGTAACCGAATGGGGGTAGCTCCCAACATCCGCACGCGCTTTTCCTGGCTTGAGGGTCACCACGTAACTTCTTGGCACGACATCGCCCTGCTTTCTATAACCACACTGGGACGAGTTCTCTCGGCAGTCTAGTCCGGCCGTGCTGCAGGGCCCAAGTGATGTATTTGTTTAATCAGTGTCGTGCAATGTCACCATGAAGCCCGCACTAGGAAAAACCTGCAAGCTAAGAAGACGACACCAGCTTCATTACGATGCCTGGTATACGTACCCAGTGTCGGCCCCTCAACACCATGTCATGATCAGACTTACGACATGATGAGCTCTTATGCAACGAGCGGAACGCCGAAACCAGATGTCTAGTTCAAATAGTTAATTAGGAAGAAGTATTCAAAGTGCTCAACAGACGTGGCATGTCAAAACAAACAGACCAAGGTATTCCATCATGGCACTCACTAACGGCACCATGCTTGCTGTAGTGTGGAATGGCTCGCCATACAACATGAGTGTCGAGACACGCCCAATTCCTACCATAGTCAACGAAACTGACGCTATTGTCCGCCTTAGTTCTGCTGCCATCTGCGGCACGGATCTTCATGTCTATCACGGCCTTTACGGTAGCTCAGAGCCAGGCTGGATCATGGGACACGAAGGTATCGGCTACATCGACAGCATTGGTAGCGCTGCGAACTTCCATGCTGTTGGGGACTATGTCGTCATTCCTGACAACTTTGGATCCGGACACTATCCTGAGCTGGTCCCATCCACTCTTTTGACGCAGGGATATGGTTCAGAGTACACGAATAGAGAAGACGTTGGGGGTTGCCAAGGTGAGGTCGAGAAGGGAACGACCTTGTTCGAGGATATAACGTCTCACAGCTGAATATGTACGAATTCCATTCGCGGACGATACGCTCTATCCTATTCCAAAGACGGCCAACGGTACCTGGAACACTTCGAAAGAACTGGACTACACCATGACATCGGATGTTTTTGCAACTGCTCGGGAAGGTCTGACATGGAGCGGATTTGAGGCCGGAGATACTGTCGCAATATTTGGTGCGGGCCCTGTCGGCCAGATGGCAACATTATCTGCTATAATCCGCGGAGCCTCGAAGGTGTACGTGGTTGATCGCATAGCTCAGCGTCTTGACCTTGCAGCCAGCACTGGCGCGATTCCCATCAACATGAATGCCTTGGACCCTGTGCAGCAAATCCTCGCATTCGAACCGCATGGCGTCGCACGAACAATTGATGCTGTCGGTTTCGAGGCACGCACCGCCAATGGTACGCTCCAAGAAGATCTCATTTTGCGCCAAGCTCTGGACGTAACGCAGTTGATGGGCGGGATTGGAAAAGTGGGCGTGTATGACGTTCGCAGCAACGCGACTGGTCGCTCACTTGCAGAGATCTTGCCTCAAGAAATCATGTTCAACGCCACTGGCGCATCCATCAAAGGCATACGTTTGCAAACTGGAACAGTCGATGCCCGGCAATTGATACCTCAGCTTCTGGAGCTGACTTGAACCGGCAAGGCAAACCCAGGGTACATAGTGAGCGCTGAGATCAACATCGAGAAGGCCCGGGATTACTACAGGAGGCTAAGTGATTGGCAAGAGACCAAGGTGATCATTCGATTCTGAGAATATTAAAGCTGGTTGATGCTTGTGTGACGGAGGAGACATAATAGATACAAGCTTTAATTTCCATGTTGTTCTTCTGCGTTGTCGACTCAGCAACATGATGTCTATACTGTGAGGGTAGTGGCCGGCGTATTCCTTGAATGACACCGCTGTGGACCGCCTCTTGCTGGACCCGCCCATATGAACCATCATCACACATGAAGCTGTTACGCAGAATGAGTAGTACCTCGTCCGGAACGGGACGCGGCTTGCCGCGGTTGCCATCTGAGAGGCAGCGCTGCGTTCTGTGTCCTTCATTCAACCACTTGCTGTGATATCTTCATGAGAAATCGTTAGGGAAACACTTCTCCTTTGCCCATAACTTCTGGTCATGAGTCAACGCATGGGCCTCCAACTGTGGCTTGTTGGTAGAGACAAGTTCTTTGCGGCAGTTCTGGCACTACACCACCCCAAACGGAGATGTTAGCAGTGTCATGCAACCCTGAGCTTTTGTGGTTTGAGAGCGCAAAGGCACGAGGGACATGCGGGACTGCGAGAAAATCATACAATCGATGTTGGCTTAGGAGCCTTGACGGGAAGACCGTTGGCCTTGACAGGCGCACGTGTGCCGGCCTTTTCGGCTGCCTTGTGCTCGCGCTGGACCTGCGCGTTGATGGTAAGCTGGACGTCTCTGGCCTGGCACAGTGGCGCAGCGAAGGCATCACATACTCTGGCTTTCTTGGAGATAGGCATGGTAACGGTTTTGAAGTGGGGCGTGTTGTTGATGAAGATGCAGATGTGCGTTGCGCCTGCTCCAAAACTTTTTTGAGGGTCCAGGCTAGCAACGACGCTACGACAATTAGCGCCTTTCGCCCCTGCCCAAAGTCCTAGGCCCAGGCAGTGTGGGGCATCACCAACCACTCTGTCATTGACAACGCCTTCACGAAGTTCGCGATATACAGCACGTCCTCTGATAATTTGAGATCTTCGTGCAGCGATGCTGAACGGCACAAAAACCGCTTATGCCCCTATAGATAGTCACTTAGATCGCTTTACTTGCTGCAATTTTGGTCGGTCAGCATGCTGAAATAGTTTGAACGATTGAAGGAGCTTCTCACATGCACATCGAATCGATAAGATTACCGTACTTGTTGTTCATGTTATCTACCGTTAGATCAATCAAGCCCGAGTACTCTGCCAGCTGTTTCAGTACTCGATCTCGCTCTCCCGAATGGAACCTCCAGCTAGGAACGACGAAGATGTCGATTCCTAAGACACGCTCGTCTACAATCAATGCAAGGACCGGAGACAAGGTGCTGCCTCTGCAATTTCGAGGTTCGAACAACATTCTCCTGAAATTGGTGCTGCACTTCGCCCTTCGATTCGATGATGTTTTGGACCCGGAGAAGCTTCGCAGATCGATGGAGCATCTAGTGACGCTTGGAAATCGACACCAGATAGAAGCGCGCTACAAAAAGAATGTCAATGGCAAACTTCGAGCAAAAGAGAAGGCTGCCGAGCATTCGACTGCTGACACCCAGTATAGGCAAGGGGAAAGCTTGAAGTTCGTACCTCTCAACGTTACGATGAGAAGAATTCAGCGATTGTATGGTCCAAAGATGACAGGCAGCAAAGTATCTGTGAGAACGAGCTGGCCCGGAAGCTTCCAGAGCACACTAGGATGTTGCGTCCGACGCTTCACGTGGATGCAACTCCCTTCGGAAGTCTCATGGCACGCCCTGGTCAGCCAACAAAACTGTCGAAGTAGGTCGTCCAAAACCACTCAGGTCTGTCGGTCCACGTAGTATCTTTCACTGATACAACTCTGGTGATTCTCAGTTGGAATCACCTGTTCCTCGACGTCCTCGGCCGTCAGGACTTTTATCAAGCTTAGCCGGCAGTCTTGAACGGCAAAGACGACGAAGTGCCAACTTGCACACCCTATGAGAAAGACCCGATTGTCAATATCGCTAGAGGTACTGATCATAGAGACCACTTTCTTTATGGCCTCGCTCTGACCGGCATCTGGCTCATTTCCTTCATCATTATCTTTAGTTACGAGGCCATTGTCCATTCAAAGGAAGCCGGACCCTGAATTTGCTTTCCAAAGGCGTGGGTAGATAATACCAGTGAAGAGGCGATGAAGGACCTGCGTACCAATGGTGGCCCGGAGAAGGTCGTCTTTCTCAGCCATGGAGACGTCCTCCTTGCTTCCTGGGCTGAGATGACACTAGAAGCCTAGCACCTGCAACCGAGCCAGCCGGCGTATAGGAACAATGCTATGAATCTTAGGGAGTCTCAGAAGAAGTCTCTGTCTCTGAAAAGATTGTCTACATAAAGAATACCGCCATGGGCTCAGCGACAATAATCACTGTAGCGGAGATCGAAGGATCAAGCGTGAGCGAGCTGGCAGGCCGCATTAGAGAAGATCTCAAAACACAAAGAGCCTTCCATCGAATCAAGGTTATGGGTGCATGTCAATTGCAAAACTTTAGCAAGGGTGCTCGTTCGTCGATGCAGGAACACTGGAATCAGCTCATTCTCTCCTGATCTAATTGGTATCGTGCCAAGTTCTTTGACGTTGATTTTTCATTAGCAGTTATCAAGAGCGGCCTGCTAGTCAGCAAGAGGAGTACAAGATTGGTAAGCCAATTCCGGTCATTCATGGCGGGCTTACCAATTGCATCAATCTCAGAAATAGTGGGCCGCTGATACGGCAAGATGCAAATGGAGGCTAGTGGGTAAGATGCACACAGAGACCGGTGGGCGAGCTGGCTGATGCGTGGCGAAGAGTGGCTTCAGGTAGACGAAGCGCTCAGTAAGGCCTGAGGTTCATTCCACGCATATGATCTTCCAGAATCAACAACGGGACGATGCAATTAGGGTATCTAGCGTTCTTAACAGTGACATGACTTTGTCAGGCATATGAGCTCTCTCAATGCCAGGATGGGTTGGCGTATTTCCCATACCCCACATCAGACGATACTGACGACGCACTTCCTCTTTCTATCTCGTGCGCATTACCGTCAGGTATAGCTGCCTCCGGAAGGATCTCAGTCTTGCTCTCCGCCAAGCTTGTATCGCTCCTTCGACGGCTATGACTCTGAATTCTGACTTCAGTGGTCTTGACGACAGTCGCAGGCAGCGCGTTGCTGTTGCCTTTACCACTGCCAACATGTACCTCCCACTCGCCTGTGCGATCCGTACCACGCGCTACCGAGCGGTGCGTTGTGTTGTTGCCCTTGATTGTGCCGAGGGCAAGGCCGCCTGAGGGAACTGCGTTGCTGTAAGAGCGCGAATCGCCACCTCGAGCGCTTCTCGTCAACTCGACGAGGCGATTGAGGATGCTGAATTCGAGCTTCAATTTTACACTGTAGACCAGTGGTTTCCAGGCCGTTTGAACCTCGTAGAGGTTGGCGAATTCGAGTCCGACGATGCTGAAATCCAGCAGCATGACTAGCACGTTGACGTAAAGCAGGTGGTAGAGCACAGTTCTGGTTCCATCGTTGCCAATGGTGCTCTCCAATTTGAGGAGGTTTACGGTTTCGTAGACGTAAAGACCAGAGATGATCAATTCTTGGACGACAAATACGGTCAGTTGGATCTTTTCGTAGATGGAGTAAGGGCCTTCAAAGGGTCCAGGGTTGTTCGAATTGGCGCCGTATACCAAGACAATGATGGGGATGTGCAGCCAGATCGCGTTGGCGATGATCATGATCAACACGGCCCGTAAATGCCTGGTGTTGTGCATAACGATGTGTAATCGAGAATACAGCACAACGGATTGACCGGATATCATCGAACACCATCCTATCAGAATGATGGTCGCGTAAATGTTGCCCTCTTTGGTCACCTCGAGGTGCTTGAGGAGATATCCGATCGAATTGAAGAGAATGCCCCATGTCGCTATGGTGAACGACCAGAAATAGAGGCCTTTCCGCCGCTTGAAGGTGGTGAAGATCTGGACGTTGAGTTCAAGAAAGTTGTAGATCGCCACGCTGAGGAAGACCACCACAACAACCTGCAACACCGCGAAGTCGGCCATGGTAGCACGAGGAATCATCAAAGGTTGGACAAGTAACAGATGGAGTGAAGAGAGACCCTGGGGAATCCCCACATTGCTTCGGTGGTCGATCTTTGAGCACGCGCAAAGTGATTGAACGGTTCATCTTCCAGAGAGGGGCCCGAATTCGGTCCGTCACCCTGCAGTTCAATGCTATGCAACCTACACGCCACTTCGGCAGCTTAGCGGACTAATACGATTTGACACCAATGTCAGGCACGGAGAGTCTATGCTATTAATTGGCTCAAGGAGGTCTGCTTCCCCAGTATGTGCTGCTTTGATCCTTGAACAGTGCCTGGAAAATCAGCAATCCTGGCCATCAAGTAGGCTAAGCGACTGTAAACAGAATATTGTGCGAAGAACGCGAGGCTAACCTCGAGTACGAGCTCTCATAGGCAATATCGACCGATGAATCACACCCATCTATCTTCTGGGGTGCCGCAGACCTCCCAAATACTTAACACGGCGATAATATCGGCGCAACTGGGTGTGTCGACCTTGCTGCTGGTACATCTTGTGTCGCGACAGTTCGAAGAACTCGAATTTCTGCTATGCTATGGAAAGCCACTCTCTTCTTCGGGTTTGACACGATGCATCCATGCGTCCACGATGTCTTCGGCTCCGCCGCTTTGGGTGCCTACCATGGTACGAAGTCAACCCGAAAGAATCTGATCGCTGGTCTCGCAGCGCCAAGAAGGCTTACAGCTTGGCATGATCGGCTGTTGTGTCGCTCTCGGGCTTGAGAGTGTGAGGTGATGCCGTTGACTGACTCGTCGTTTCTCTACAGACTCCGGCGGCCACTAAGAAGCCTGGGGGAGGCGCGGATGTGCGGATTTCCCGTGGGGTTCGCTAGCTTGCTTCCAAGGTCGACAGACTTGGCACGTGCTTGGAGACAGCGCAGCCCGAAGACGTCGGTCCTTCTCACTATCTCTGCGGCGATCAACACAAATCCGACGATATGAGACGGAACGTTGCTTACAGTTGGCATAACAGCAGTCCAGGGACATGGAGCGCTTGGAAAGCATCTCATGAAGAATTGTCGCGTCATCAATATGCATCTTGTACCAGCTCTGAAGGTTTTCCTCGGTTCATCTCCACATCCCGCACCGCGCTTTGCGGGCCTTCTGCCGCGCACGAACGCCGCTGAGTCTAGCTTTCTAATGACCCGCCAGATACTGAAGCCTGCTCCGAGACTTGGCCCAAAGCGAGCTGCAAGCTTCGTGTGAAATGACGCCAGGCCTCGCAGGGGAATCGCCGCTCCAATCTCAGAGCTGGTATATATCCTCAAGGTCCATCTGGAAACCTTATTCGAGTGCTGCTGTGTGCGACCTCTTCTTTCAAGTGTTGCAGTAGGCGCATACGCACGTCTCACTCTGATTCAAGTTGCTTTTTTGTGTCAAGATGCCTTCTACCAATACGTTTCTCGCGGTGAGCGCGGCTGTCGGTTGTGCCTTGGCGCAACGAGTACCTGCAGCTGCCCAGGTCGTGGATCAGAAGATCTTCAACGTGTTGGAGACTGTCCCGCCGCCCGCCATCGCGAACGACTCCACGGTATGTCACATCCATACCTCACATCAAACTCTTACGTGACACGAAGATCTGACTAGTGTCCAGTTGTTCGTCTGGCCTGGCGTTACAGAGGAGTCCCTGTTGGCTAAGCCTTTCCACATCTACGACGAGGAGTTCTACGATGTCATTGGATCCAGCCCTTCGTTGACCCAAATTGCCTCCTCGGAATCTGACCCTATCTTCCACGAGGCTGTGACCTGGTAAGCTCATCCGTGTGTTGCATATACGAACGAATAGGCTGACAAAACCCAAGGCATCCCAAGCGTGATGAGGTCTTCTTTGTTCAAAACGCTGGTGCTCCCGCTGCTGGCACTGGCCTGAACAAGTCTTCCATCATCCAGAAAATCTCTCTTGCAGATGCTGAGAAGGTCCGCAACGGTACTCTTAAGGCTGTACCCATAACTGTTGTCAACACCACGAATCCTCAAGTCATCAACCCTAATGGTGGTACCAACCACAAGGGCAACATTATCTTCGCGGGTGAGGGCCAGGGAGACAATGTCCCCTCGGCGTTGTATGTCATGAACCCTGAGGCGCCCTACAACACAACCAGTACGTCTGAAATGAGTCAGTCTCGTATCTACGCTAACAAAACTAGCGCTTGTCAACAACTACTTCGGTCGTCAGTTCAACTCTTTGAACGATCTAGTCGTCAGCCCCAAGAACGGTGATCTATACTTCACCGATACTCTCTATGGCTACCTCCAGGACTTCCGTCCTGTTCCCGGTCTGAGAAACCAAGTGTACCGCTACAACTTCAAGACTGGTGCCATCACTGTCGTCGCTGATGATTTTACACTGCCTAACGGTGTCACCATCTCCCCTGACGGTAACAAGGCATACGTCACCGACACCGGCATCGCACTCGGCTTCTACGGACGCAATCTCTCCTCGCCCGCTTCCATCTACTCTTTCGATGTCGCTAAGGACGGCACGTTCGAGAACCGTAAGACCTTCGCTTACGTACCAGCGTTCATCCCTGATGGTGTACACACTGACTCCAAGGGCCGTGTCTATACGGGCGCTGGTGACGGTGTCTGGGTTTACAACACGTCCGGCAAGCTCATTGGCAAGATCTACACTGGTACTGTTGTTGCCAACTTCCAGTTCGCTGGCAACGGGCGCATGGTCATCACTGGCCAGACTAAGCTGTTCTACGCTACTGTCGCTGCGTCTGGTGCACCCATTCAGTGAGCAACAGACTCAAAGCTTTGCACTGTACTCACGACCGATGTGCATATGTACATAGATCCCCATAGATTACATCATAATGAAGCTGAATGTTGTCAGAACACTATTCGATCCTGCAAATTCCTGTACTGAGCGCTCGGCGGATTCACTGTCAGTGCACAACGCTGTTTGCCAGATACCACCGCCGCACAATGTCATTACACACTCTATATCCCAACAACAGCGCCCAGTCCCCGTTGCCCAACAGCGCATGCGGACCTGCATTCTGTCTTCCCAGCAGCTCACACCCTACAGCGCATGTGAACGCACAACACCATCCACACACGCATCCAGTGTCTCCCAAAAGTCTCCACCATGATATTTCCCCTCCTAAGAACCCCCTCTTTTATGTTCCGCCACTTCACCCGCTCCTCAGCATACACACACACATCCCGCCGCCGCATGCAGAACGACAGACAAATATATCTAGCCCATCTCGAGCGCTGGCTTAACTACGAGGAAGACTCAAGTACGCCTCCCGTCGTGGACGGTGCGGCGCCCCCGCTGAAGAAGCAACGCCCGAAGCCGCGCAAGCGCGTGGATTCATGCATTGATGAGACGAGGCGCGAGGTTGCTAAGCAGAATCAGGTGAGTGCCGCGCCGAGGTCGAGGTGTGTCGCTACTCGGGGCAAGACAGCCAGGATGTGGTTTGTTGCGCCGCTTCCGTGTTGTGCGCGAGAGGAGGCGAGTGAGGAGTGGGCGACAGGTGAGGATTTGAGGGAGGTGATTGCGGTGCGGGATCGGGGTGAGAGTATGGCGCGGAGTATTAGGAGCTTGTTGGGTCTGTGAGGGAGGGATGCTGCTGCGGATTGTTTCTTGTGTTGATCGCATGTCTGATCCCTGGTCTTCTGGATGTGTACACTGATCACTCGTCTCTTGGCACTACTGAATATGCACGCGTAACTCTGAGCCTTCATGATCAAGAATTTATGGACTTAATGAGAACATGTATGGAGATATAAAATCGGTAAAATGTACAATTCAGATGGGTATATCCTCTACCTCTCCCTCCTCGCTAGCTCAGCTAGATATAATCGCCTTCCCACTCACACCACAAACCCCGTCTACAAGAAGAAAGCAGCAACGGCACCAACACCAGCAACGAACCCACCAACTTTGGCGTGGCTAGCAGCGCCAGTGAACTCGGATGGAGGCGCGCTGTAAGCACCAGTGCCGGAAGGAGCAGCAGTGCCGATCTCAGAAGCAAGGGGAGTGCTGACACCACCGGTGGGAACCATAGGGGGAACGGCGACGCTGCCAGTGGGGTAGGGAGCGGGCGCGGTGACGGCAAGAGATGCTGGGGCGCTGGGGGTGTGGATGCCGTTGGAGAGGGTCCTGGTAGTTATCAGTTCACATGTGCTTCGATTAGTGGATGGGAAGACGTACTCAGTGACTGTGACGGTGACGGCACCTGAGCAGACCTCCTCGCCGTACTGAGCGGCGACGGCAGCGACGAGGGAAGCAGCGATGATGGAGAACTTCATTTTGCTTGTTGATTGAAGATTTAAAGTTATGAAAAGGGTATCGTTGATTGAAACTTGAGACGAGATGGAAGGTAAAGACCGTGGTTTGTAAACGAATGGCTAAGAGTCCCGGGACTAAGAATTACTGTTCGTCTTGCGATGATGAATGGAAGGACTGGAATGCAGAGATACCTGCCTGATATATGTGCCACAAATGACTTGCGCGTTCTAATCGAATCCATGCTGCTGCGAAGGGCAGACCCACCTGATGTCCGGGCAGCGCAGGAGACGACGGGAGGTTACAGTTGGCAGATCAAGGGTTTTGGCGACAACGGAGATTTCGCTAATGATCGACCCCGGGTTTGAAAGTGACTTCCCGCTCTTGCTCCTTGACATTCATCTCAGACGCTGTGGAGCGTTGACGACGGCAGCCTTGCGGTGCGTACGCCAGTCGCATGAAGCATCCACTCAACACGGTGAACCAGAAAGGAGGCGGAGCTCATGTTTTGATGTCATTGTGGGCGCTCCTTCCTTGGGATAGGCTTGGATGCTGATCGGAATGTCGAACATGCGAATAAGGAGCCAAACAACGTGGGGTCGTTTCAAAACGTTCTCGCTGCTGCAAGGTATTCCCTGAGAAGGAGCAACCTGATGAACCGTTCTGAAACAGCCGCCTGCCGAGTGTGCAACAAGGGCACGTGATGTCAAATTCCGGCAGAACTGAATGGGATGTTGAGACGATGATCATACTTGGTTGTCTGGTTTGCTCATGTCTTTTGATTGGGGCACGGTTGCGCACGTCATGCATGAAGAAGATGGTGAGGTGCGGTTAGTTCGAGAGCGGAAGAAGATAGGGAGTGTCGATATTGCTAATCTTGCCTGACTCGTGCTGACGGCAGGCTGCAACTGCGCTTCGCACCCATCTCTCTTCCACTCATCGTGAACGTGTTCAGCTCCAAGTCAGCACGGGAATGTGATGGAGGCCATGGTTGTGAATGTCGTGTTGGAAGGATAGCGGGTGTGGGGTGGCCTGATCGACCATGGTCGTGTTCGCTAAATGCAGGTACCACCGTTCGGCGGTGCGAGGCGGTCATCTGCACATCAGTCTCGCACTGATTCAACGTCTTGTCACAAGGCATACCACACTCGAAACCGACGGTCGGCAATGAGTGCACATGTCACAACTGCAGTTATTCTAAGAATGGTGAATCAAAATACCCCTGCAGAATGTGAATCGATGAATGACCTTTGTGGATAGCTGTACTCAGGACATACGTCAGGTGCCTTGCCTACACTATGCAGAAACATGACTGCACATGTGTGCTGCTCGCTGCCAACGTTTTCCTCAAGCGAGAGTAGTGGATATGGCCTAGAGCGAAGCAAGGCGCCAGGGCGTCTAGCATTTGTATTGAAAATACAGCTACACAGTCAGTGACTGCATGTTCTCCCTCCAAGGTCATGGGCGACGGCGATGTCTTCCTCTCGGCAGAGCAAGTTAGCTGCCTCATACCGCAGAGTATTTCGCATCCTGGGTCCTTCTGTCTCCCTCGACGAGTGCGCCTTCTGCAGACACTAAATCGTACTTATCTATCAGCGTGCAACTGGTCGAGTTGCTAGCGTGCAGACCATGCCATGTCGCCTCGTAGTGTCCATCGCTTCGCTCGATTTCTGGTATGAAGCGTTCGACACCTATAGGGCCTACGATTGGGGTATCACATATCTCTCTACCTCTACCTCCCTGCCCATAGTCCTCCCCCTCTCCCAATCGAGCTGCCTCCCCAAACTTGCCCTCGTTGACTGGCCTCTTCGCGACCCGCCCTGACTCTTGACCCCTCAATTACGCGATCCAACTGCGTCTCGACCACGACACCACCGACAATCATCTCGCCCAGGGCGGCATGCAGCGTCTCGAAGTTGAAGATCAGATCCAGCTCGCAGACGTTCTCGAACAAGCCGTCGAGAGCCTGCACGAAGACTTGTATCAGGTCGAGTAGGGCGAGCGGGGACTCGGTCGAGGTCGAGATGACGATGAAGTACAGGGTCGCATAATGGCGGTACGTTACGAGGGAGGGGTGTCGTTGTGGGGAGTCGAGGGGTGGAGGACTTGGAAGATTGCTGGAGCAGGGGTGGGAGACTGTCATAGTACCATGTCAGTCTGAAGGTGTCGTTGTAGGTGTTGTGGATGCAGGAGTGCGCACGGGAGGAAGTTGCAGGCTGAGCTCGGGCGATTCGCGACGAGGGTGAAGATTTCGCTGATCAGCCGCTGCTGCACGCTCGTCTCGAGCTGCGTGTAGAACTTGGTCAGGCGCGGCTGGCCGGCGTTGTTGAAGACGAGCACTGCGTTGATCATGGCATGTGATTGTGAATGTGGGTGGATGTGAATGTTTGCGGGGACGTGCAGGGTATGATGTGATGGCTGTTATCGATTGCAAGGAGCTCCACCAGCTTCGTGCCAGGGCAGCTGCACTCGGCACTCGCACCCCCAAGCTGCACCACTACCCATCACCCGCCCATTGCATCGGAAACACATCATCGACATGAAGGCTGCTACAAGAATTGCATCCCTGGCGCTTCGCAGGGTCGCTGCGGCGCCTCTGCGTGCCTCGACGCCTGCCAATGGCATCATCGTCCGGGCTGCAGCTGTCAGTGCCGGCAGGGCTTCAGTGCGCGCCTTCCACAGCAGCAAGAGCGTGCGCGGCATCATGCCCGAGAGCGAGGACCCGCCGCCGAAGCAGTCGGAGGACATGGAGACCCCCACGGTGCCCACCGACATCTCGACGACCGAGTTCCACGAACGCGCCGACGAGTACCTGAACGAGCTGGTCGAGCGATTGGAGGAGGCGCAGGAGAAGAACTCAGACATTGAGGTCGAGTACTCGGTGCGTCACGATATGAATTCTCACACAATCTTCGAACAGCACACTGACAAGCGCAGGCCGGCGTGCTCAGAGTCGACTTCACCTCCAAGCAGCTTAGCTACGTGCTCAACAAGCAGCCGCCCAACAAGCAGATCTGGCTGAGCTCGCCCATCTCCGGCCCGAAGCGCTTCGACTGGGTGGTTCTGCAGGAGGGCCAGAACGCGAAGGAGGGCGGGGGCCAGGGCGACTGGGTGTACCTGCGCGACGGCACCAGTCTGACGGACATTATCCGCAAGGAGCTGGCTATCGACAACGAGGTCAACGACGATGTGCCCAGGTAGAGCTGCAGAGCGCAGCCATGTGGGGAGACTGTATCATATAACGAATTCGTAGCCATATCAAAGTTTGCTACAAGAGCAATGGTATCCCAACGCCCGCAATGCACTCCCAACGCCAGCGATGCACTCACAGCGCACACTTCAAAGCCCCAGCCTACGCAGCAACAGCCGCCTTTTCGCCTGGCGCATCATCCTTCTCCTTGGGCAAATCGCTCTACCTAGCGTTAGCACACCCTCTCCTTCCTGCTGATGCTAGAGACTAAGCCTACCTGGTCGAATATGATCCGGATCATGAGCGAGCAGCTCGGACACCTTGCAATATCCTCGCCGTCGCGCATGTCGTAGATGCTGATCTCGAAGCGGTCGCCGCACGGGCACGGGTGGTGGTAGATCTGCAGCGTTTCGTCGTAGAAGCAGTCCTCGATTTCGATCTCGTCGTAGAGGTTGACGTCTTCGTCGGCCATGGTCGGTGTGTGAGAATGTGCGTGCGTGGGAGCGTGTGGCGAGTGGTGAGGGTGTGGTAAGGCCTGGCGCAAAAATGTGGGTGACTGATGCGTGGCGTGGGGATGGGAGTTTGGTTCGGGAGCCATCAGATTCACAGTGGGGCAGCCCTGCGCTCGGGGGTCCGCAGCGACGCTGGACAACACCACCAACCCACCAAGCATACAAAGACGTGTACGAACACAACAGACTCCATAGCCGACCGCGCCGACCGCCAACCGCCAACCGCCGACCGCCGACCATTCACTGCAATCGCCTACCATACATGAATCGCATCCATCGCCCATCATCCCGCTGCGCTCGGTGACAACACATGAACGACACCCAACCGCCTCGCTGCGCCCGGTGATTGAAGGTCCAACATGGGCGACGTCGAATCCCTCGCCCAGCTGCTCCGCCACCCCGAGGACCTCGACAAGATCCCCGCGCTCAAGGCCGAGTTCTCGCGCAAAAAGGCGGCCGTCGACGGGCAGCTGCGCCATGGCCTGCGCGAGCAGCTCGAGCTGACGCAGGCCGGCATGACCAGCATCACCGACGGCCAGCGCACCGTCAACCTGATCAAGGAGGAGATGATGAAGATTGACAAGCTGTGCGCCGAGGCCCAGAACATGATCCAGGACTTCCCCCACATCAACGTCGTCGCCCAGACCCACAAGAACTTCGAGAGCGTCGAGAAGATGCGCCGCGACATCCGCTCCTTCGACGAGCGCCTGGCCCAGCTCGAGTTCCTGCTGGACCAGGACGACGAGGCCCCTACCGAGCAGCGCAATCTGCTGCAGATCCACTACGGCCTGACCCAGCTGCGCGACATTCGCGACGTCGCCATGGACCAGATCAAGAGCACCGAGGACGCCTCCACCGAGCTGATCGACAACCTCACCCTCGACGACGGCGCCACCGTGCAGGACCTCTTTGCGCGCCTCGACGACGTCATCGAGCGCTTCGACCAGCACATCGGCGAAGCCTGCATCAACATGATCGAGCTCGTGCAGTCGGGCAACGATGGCATGGTCGTGCGCCTGGCCGTCATCGTCGAGGAGGAGGAGAAGACGGACGCCAAGGTCAAGGCCCTGCAGGACGCCCAGCGCGAGTACAAGGACCTGGCCTCGCGCTTCAAGTCCATCACCGCCGGGCCCAAGGAGCTGCGCGGCTACAAGGACAAGTTCACAAAGGCCATCGAGTACGTCTGCGAGGCAAACATGGCCGAAGCACGCGAGAAGTTCGACGAGGATCCCGAGAAGGTCGACAAGTACTTCAAGTGGTACTTCAACAACCTCAACACGGTCAAGCTAGGCATGGTGAACCTGATGCCGAAGAAGTGGAAGATCATGCAGACCTACACAAACATCTACCACAGACAGATGCACGACTTTCTGATGAGTCTGGCCGATGATGAAGGGCTGGGGCCGCAGTACCTCCTCGCTGTCATCAACTGGGTCGACAGGTACTATGCCAAGATGAACAAGCTGGGTTTTCCTGAGGAGGCGCTGGAGCCACATGTCATCGACAACCGTGGCCCAGAGCTGATCCGCACATACCGCCAGGTCATCATCAACGCAGTAGACCAGTTCATGGACCGCATCAACTCCGGCGACCGCAAGTCGTTCCTCGACCAGGATCGTAACGCATACGAAGCGAATCCAGACGGCATCTTCCAAACACGCTCGCTGGGTGACGTATGGACGATGCTGTCTCAGAACCTGTCTGTCGCAGCAAGCAGCGAACGTGCCGACGTAGCAGAAGGTACCGTGGACGCCATGATCCGCGCACTCACAACCCGCCAGCGTCTATGGACAACGCTCATTGACGACGAAAAAGACAAGTACATGGGTCCCACGCCAGCACTAGACGGTGAGTTCGTACCAGTCTTCCAAGAATGGCTCATCGCCCTCGCAAACGACCAGATCATCTGCATCGACGACGCAGATCTCGAGCTCGGGCGACCCAGCTTTGTTACGCTCTTCGAGAAAGAAGCCACGCCTTTACTCTCCCCACAGTACCTTTCCGACCGCCTCGCTCCACAGCTCGACGAACTGAGAAACGGATACATCGATATCTCATCACACTGCATCCAGATCTTCTGCCAGCTCATCTTCCTTACCGATTTCCGACCGATTCTAACCAAGTTCTTCACGCCGGCATGGTACCAATCCACAGACATGGCGTCCATCATCATCACGTTCAAAGACTACCTCGCCGACTACGAAGAGCAGGTCCACCGCTCGCTCCGCGATCTGCTCATCGACAGCCTCGCCGACGAGCTCCTAGTCCAGTACCTCGGCGCCGTGCGCAACAAGGGCGTCAAGTTCCGCCGCAGCGACGCCTTCGCCGCAAAGCTGCGCGACGACCTGGTCACAGCCTTTGAGTTCTTCCGCGGCTATGGTGACCAGGGCCGCGAGATCATGCAGCGCTGGCGCGCCGTCGAGTTCTTTCTTCGCCTGCTCGAGACGGACAAGACACAGGTACCGTTCGTGTATGAGGAGTTCAAGGCGACGTATAGAGAGGTGCATATCAGCTGGGTCGAGGCGGTGCTGAGGAGCAGAGATGACTTTGATCGCGGCATGCTGAATGCCGTCAAGGCCAAGGCCGCGGAGATGGTGGATGATCTGGATGCGCCGGCGGATCCTATCATGGGGCGGGTGAAATAGCACGTTTGGTAACACAATACATGTCGTCCTGCTGTAAAGAGCATCAGCGCATCGCGACCATCCACCTCGGCGTAATCACCGTGCAACGAGCGATTCGGAATCATCCAAGAATGGCAAACGGGCATGCCCGCAGCTAGGCAGCAACATAAGCGCACCTACACACCCGCACATCCTCTCAACATCCCACCAGCAGCACAACTATCACACATTGTATACATTCCGTCCTTGAGAGCAATGCCACGAGGCCGATCCAGCGGCGGAGGCCGTAGTCGAGGTGGAAGCGGCGCCGGCTCAGGCTGGGCCTTGGGCACCATGCTGCCCCCCAGCTACGGATTTTCATCAATGAACACGACGCTGAGACATGATATAACAGAACTCTACGGTTCTGGTCCGGTACGTTGGTCTCATCGGGTTGGGTGGTGGTCGTGCTGACGGGAAACAGCTGCCACCGCCAGCGATCATACATATCGTACTTTTGGGGGTCTGGAAGGGAGTCGTTCGTGTTGCTGGGCCGAGGGGTGGGTTTGAGGCTCACCAGATTCTGGTGAGGATTTGAAGGGCTGTGGTGTTGGCGGTGTTGAGAGGTTACGAGGGAAAGGGAATGTGGTAGCGCTGGGATTGTGCAGCGGCGGCGGGAGGAAGCAAGCGAAGGCCGCTACTGCGACTGCCCCAGCCTGCCCATCTCTCGCAAAATGTCCGAATAGGCCTTTCAGGTGGAAAGATTGTTGTATAATGTTGCGTGAAAGTCAGTGAGTGGCGTTGTGCTGCACCTGTTTGTACTGTCAGACTTCGAGCGATCATAATGGAACCGGAGCGGTGGCGAGAAAGCCGCTACTTCACGAACCGGACTTCATCAACAAACTCTTCAATCCTCGACACATAATACGGAGATTCCAGCACCCGTGGCCGTGACTTAGCCTCATACTCCCCGTAACCACCAGTTATGGCAATCGCTGAACCCAATGTCGCATACGAATTGACGACTACGTTCATTCCATTTTAAGAGACAGTCTGCAGTGTCAAGCAGAGGATCTCGAAGGACCAACTAGACTTTGTCTTTGATCCGTTAGAAGAATGGCTGCAGATCGCCGTAAGACTAACAACTTGCTCCCCAGTTTGTGAAAGCTGACCTCAGTATTCATCCAATAACAATCCATTGACAAACCTGACCGTGTAAACACAGTACAATGTCGTATCACTAGATGATAGGCGCGTATGATTAGGCAGTCTGGCGAGGCGCGGAGCCCTTGCTGGCAGCTTCCCCGCATTCCCCATCCTCACCAAAAGCGGGGGTATGCAAGCGATGATATGGAGTTGATATCCTTCGTCCACGTCCTCGTTCTCGCCTGGGGGGACTAAAGCTCCCGCCGTTCGCGAACAGCCATTCAAAAACTCTCCACTTCCGTCGCCTGATCACAAGATGGATGGCTACCCATGGACAATCCACGAAGTTAAGATTCGCTGTCCTTGCGGATCAAGGTTCGATAATGTGGACATGTACTTAGAGCATAATAGGGTCTGCATGAAGCATCAAGAGAAGACCAGTACCAGGTCCCGACCTCCAGGCGCCAGTCGAAGAGCTCTCATCGCTTCAAACAAAGCTTCAGTGCCCGCTCTATCACTCGGGCTCAAAGTGTTTGATTCCGATCAATCAACCAAAAGTCTCCATGCGGTCCGAAGCGAGAGATTCGACTTCTCAGCACGTAAGCAGCAGATGGATACGCGCTCGACATTGACCCCAGGAATCCTAGGTATTGGCTTTGAATCTCTGTCAATAGAGGATCCTATCTCCCCTTCAAAGTGTACGGATAGAATACATTGTGCATGTGGACGTACATTTGCGAAACAGGAAGCGCTCAACATGCATCTGCGAACCTCAAAGGCTCATCGAGCGCAAAGGATCCAACCCGGGGAAGGATTCATATCCCTAACGTCCGACGTAATGCAACCAGCAACTATCAACGTACCTCCATACCCACCCCAATCCCCTCGTTCTCTCGCACCCATGTTAGGCGCCATTTCGTACTCCACCCTCTCGGTACCCAGACTTCTCCGCTGCACCTGTGGCCAGTCCTTCGAGACTCAACGCATCCTCGACCTTCATAAGCGCGACTCTTTATACCACCAGCGTCACCCCGATAACCTTTCGACTCTAGAAAAGCATCAAGAAAACTCAACAACCTCCGCTTTGGCTCCAACAACTCTTCACTCTAAGCCTACCCAAACACAGCCGTCAACGGCCAATCTGACATGTATTTGTGGTTGTGTATTCAGCACACAGGGAGCTTTCAATCAGCACAATACTGATGCAGCGCGGTATGCTTGGTTGAACGATAGGGAAGCAAGGAATCAGAGATCTCGAATCTCGCGAGTCGGAGGTTGATGGATGGGTGTTGATGGATGGGTAGAGATAGGGGGGTTCGCGACTCGCTCCCTAGTTTATAGCTGCTATCTTCCCTATCAGTCCGATTCAATTGTCTCGCCGGCCTCGCGGGCTATTGAGCTCCCTCTTGGGATTGACCTTCTGCCAGATATGCAACGTAAAGAACACTCAGGTATCAGCACTCAACACGAACATGGCTGAATCTTTGTTGTTCGGGATGGGAGGTTGAGTGTACAATCAGGGCGACAGGCGAGATCGGCGAAAACGGATTAGATAATACTCGTGCTCTCGAAGATGTGCGATTGGGCCTACCTACCAGAGCCTAGTTGCTGCAAAGTATATCAAACGGTTTTCACAGTGGATATATGGAACAAAGGCTGAGACGCTCAAGGGGAGCCTTGAAGAAAAGAGAAGTTGGTAAGATCTCAACAACAGAAGGGACAGTAGGTTGGAAGTAGATACCGTAGGCACGCCGGTTGAATTTAGTGTAATCAAGTAGGAGTGTTCCCGCTGATCGAAACACTAGACAACCAAGTGGGGAGTTTCTAGACACGTGCTCTGTGCTAGCTTCATGCTTAGATGACCATGAGATCATGGCAGAGGTGTCTTTCGTAGAATTTTCGTATTGGTATAGCGACTTCAAGGCAAGACGATCTTAGTAGGAACACCCGATTCAATTCCCGGTGATTGTTGTCAGCTTGGGTTGCAGCATAGTATTAGTGATTGGTGGGACGCTTCTCTCACGATGAACCCTTCGCTCACCGCGCACTTAACAGCGCCGGTCGACAAATGAGGAAGTTCTGCTGCATCACTGCGCAACAGTAGGACCGTCCGACTGGACCTGGACGGGGTATGCGTACAATTGAGTGACCAGTAATAGACCCGGTTTTCGATCGTGGATAGGCGAGATGGTCGTGCACAGGCCAACATCCCACGTCATCGCTTCGTGAAGACAAGCGGATTCGGCAGCACAGCCGCCAATGAACTTCCCAAAAGAGCATGAACAAAGGCCAAGATTTCAATAAGCCTCATAAGGCGCCCTACCTACTCAAGTCTGATAATTCTCGCGACTCTATAAAGATCAGTATCCTTATGACAAGATGCAGTATGTATACCAGCTTGACACCGGTTGAGGTCTTAAGCATCTCGTATCTACTATCTCCTCCGATACAACACCTTTTGAAGACCAATCTTAAAGATCCCTCTTTTAATTCATCATGTCGACGCGTTCATCTTATGAGGGCGATCCACTCGAGCACTACGACACACCTACCGGTGCCACACTTCAGGTAGATTTCGCTTGGAGCAAGTTCCGCAACATTGTCAGCGAGAAAAACGGCGATCAGCTTACGCCTGTCTACATCCAGCACTTCCGACCAACAAAACCTCAATTGCGCATCGAAGATGCATCGACCCACACCCCGGTCTCTACCGGCACCATCAACAACGTTTCCATCGCAGCCGAATGCACGGTCCATGGCCAGGTCATCCCAATCAAGCCACTGAAGAAGTGGAAGACAGCATACAACTATCTGTCCACAACTCTGTCGGCTACAAGCAGTCCAGTTCCCATCTCATGGATCACGACTAGCAGTCTAAAGATCTGGGATTTCATTTGCATTGATTCGAAGACCCAGGCGCCCATTGCCAAATTCTCCGTTAACTGGTGGGCGATCAAGCAAGTCGGCAACTTCTACTTCGAACAGAGCGCCGCCGCGCTGCCGAAAGAGGTCCGTGACGAGATCGTGACGGTCGGCCTTACCATATTCTATGTCATGGCAACGAGAATGAACAACCCGCTGCATCTACTGGGCGCGACGTTCGCCAAGGCTGGCAAAGTTGAGGATGACGATCGTATGGGTGGTGTCGAACTCGAGGAGAGGCCGATCGATGGTACAAAACATAAGCAGGTGTAAGGGCGATCATCCTTGAGGCTACGAACGTGACAAGTCTCATCGGCCCCTGAATAATCCATAAAACTGTCAGCCCTGCTCTCCGATCGTGTATCTCCGGAGATTTTCAATGTCAACGCTAGCTTTCGCACGCAAACGGATCGTCAAAACGGACGCCTCGGACACGCAAATGATATCGGACAAGCACACGCCATGGGGTGAACGTGATGGTTTTGCCACATAGAATCTATCGGCCACCATCTTGCATAGTCGCTATTGAAGCAGCTTAACGCGAATCGATCCACTATGCTCCAGAGTTTGCTATGTACAGCGAAGCTACCAAGACATTCAGAAAGTAGTATCCAATAATCCAAGTTCATCTGCAAGCCGATCGTATCCTACCTTTCCCAGTCGTCGACAGGTGGGACAGGTCACGCTGGTCACTATTGTACGCACCACTATCTAGATCTTCGCAATACGCACAGACTTCGATCTTCGCACATTTACTTACCACGGCGTGCCCTGTAATCCGCTGTAATTAACGGTATCACAGATACTTTCCTAAGTTGCAATCTTCAAGTCAAGGGGCTGATGTTTTCTGCTATGACCTCTGTATAAACACCATGCTCAAAATGACATGCCCGTCCAGTCCAGCGCCACGCGAGCGCCCACATGCACTCCCCCAATCGCTCATGTCACGATGACCGGGTGCCCCAGTCACATCGCGCGCAGAACTATACAGTGAAATGCTTCACCCGCCCCAAAGGTTGCTACTCACACATCCAAAAAGCAGTATACATCACCACATCAGCAACACCCATCGAGCCTGATCGAGCGACCTGCTGGAGCTCGACCGTTATGAGCCGGACAAAGGCTGTCAGTGTGCCAGTTATAACGAACCTTGTGGGCTTAGGGTTATACACTAATCTCGTGATCCGGCCCCTGGAGGTAGCGCGGCTATCGTGCTGCCTCAGTGGCTATTGGGTGAGATTGGAGTGGCGGTTGATGGGACTGCTCTGCCGAACTGTTGTCCCTGGCTCAACTACCCTGCCACGTCTGGATTAGGGTTGTTTGGTATGCATGTCGATATAACACATATAACACTACCGGACATCCCGCAAGAGACGCCCCGCTATGACCTAACATTCATCCGAACATGAACCTAGCGCAGAACACATGCCTGGTACCTTGAACGTGGCTGTCTTGTGTTCCAGCCAGCGAAAAAAACCTGGCTCGATAACGGTCGATAACGCTCGACCAGACGAACGCGCCTGCAATATCTACCTCCAGCTACCACTGGCCTCGCTGTTGAACTCTCACCTATATCTCCTCTCTCCCATGTTCCCTCCGAGCGTCAGCTTTCGTTCCATACATTCATCGTGAGGAAACTATGATGTTTTTCGCAGCAAACTAGTCTTCGTGGGTACGTCCGATTCTCAAGTCCTCGTGACCACGCATATTTCGATCCGTCTCTCTCTTGAGATCACTACTTGCCATAATCGGAACCTCCAGACCGTATCAGGTCCGACCTCGACAGAACACGCACCGAAGGGAGCCTCAGACCCCGGGTTTGAGTTGACATGACCGCACGTCGCACGTCATAGGCTTCCTCTCCGCTCTCGACGTCCTGGGAAATAAGTTACTGTACGCCACAGAAATCGAAGGGGAAACAGCTCGACGAGAACGAGACTTGTCGATCGTGATTGAGTGGCTACTAATGTTGACGAACCGGATGGTGATCGTGGAAGTAGAGCGCCTGATTGGTAATATGCATTTGGCCTGGAGAGCTGAGCGCATAGGGTGGGTAGCACCGCGTCATCGTAATCAGTGTATCGGGCAGACCGAGCGGCTATAGTGTCAGAAACGGGACTGAAGTGAAGCAACATGCAAGACAGCCGAGCATGCAGTGAATATGAAAACTCGCGAAGTTGGGGATCTTGCTGTTTCTTATGAGGAAGTGAGTTCACTGCGGCCTTTGTCTTATACCTTGTGACGTCATGCTGCTCTTTTCTTATATTCCCTCTATCACATCCACCTTGACTTGATGTCGCCACCCGGCAGATTGAGATTGACACTGCTGGCCAAGAAGCGATGCTGAGACTGGAGAAGGAAAGAGATGATGGTAATGCGGGAGTTGCGAGCGGAACGAAGTAAGCGAACGGCGCTAGGTACCACACTGCAGCTGCCCAGCTTCAACCTCCACCCCTCTTTCATGCCACTGCAAATCGCTCGGTTCACCTTCAGTGGGAAAGAACACGACACGGGTACTGAGTTTCAATGCGCACATGCCCAGATTATGAACGCTGCCTTGTTGCGAGCGCTCGCGTAGATTTCGAGCGATCATTATGGAGCCGAAGCGGTGGCGGCTTTGTCGCCACCTCACGAACTCTGCATCATCAACCTCATCAATTGCACCACTAACATCATCTTACCTCAGTCGCGCTACATTGTCTCTGGAGTCCTTGTAATTGTGACTTGCCTCATACTCTCGATACAGTCTGAATCATGGCGGTCCTAGAATCAGATGAAGCCGCACACGAGTTAACCAACACTATCATATCTCTACGAGAGACAATCCACAATGTCAAGCAGGAAATATCAAAGGATCAACAAGACTTTGTTTTTGACCCATCACAGCCTGTATGTATTAGCTCACGTCATAACGCTCACTGGCCGTTTTCTAATACTTCTTAGATCGGCCACTTGCTTGACAGCACCCCCGCAACAGACATCCTCAGCCTCGCGAAGCCCACAAGCGAGCTTCAATCCGAACTCAGTGCTTTGGAGAACCAGCTCTCAACCCTGGAAACCACGCTGCAAGACCGTAACCAATGGCACCCTCCGTCCACCCCCACCCCCATCCCCTGCTCAACCGACTTCCTCGACCTTTCCGACCTCAGCACCGCCGTGCGCCTCCTCTCCGATGTCGTCAAGTACTCAAACCCATCATGCGAAATCACCCCCCAACGCACTTTTGCCTCGAAGCAGTGGTCCTGGGACCCTCTTTGGCGCGAATTCTTCGCCCCTTCGCACGATAACGGGGAGCAGACATCCACCTATTTATCGCGCTGGTACTTCGATCCCTGGCGGGAGATCTGGACGCATGCTAACATGGCCAACTCGGGGCTGTTGCCGGATGCAGCGCAGTTGAGGCTGGGTAGTTGGGAAGATTGGAGGTGGGATGCGGGTTGTGGGGAGTGGGGGCTGGATGTGAGTCATGAGTTGGAAGAGAGTGTGAGGAAGGAAGGGGCGAGGCTGTGTGTGTTTGCAAGTCGGTGGCAGGAGAGGGATGGAGTGTGGATGTACGTTGGGGCTCGAGGCGGTTGAGAAAATATCCCTTCAGGCGGAGTGTTGAGGGGTGGTATGGAACCTACGCGGCTATATCTGAGTTGGGGAATCGTGCCGAAGCCATACTGCTGCTTTGAATGCATCATAGTTGGCTTTCGGAAGCGTGCAGCTAAGGCGTGGCATAGATTGCTACAACGAAGTGACACTGTTGCTGCGCCATGGCCAGGACTTTATCTTCCCTCGCAACGTCTGCTGTGGCGATATTAGCATCGGAATCACTCGGCCTGAGGGCACAGATCTATGAGTTTTGAGTAACGAATGGAGATAATGCCGCACAAGCTATCTAGACCGCCGACAACCATGTTTATCACCAAGTATGAAGCCACAGGTGAGTTAGCGAATGACAATGACAGTCTCTAAACCTCTGGACAAATTGTGGTCGTGAACGCGGTAAAATGCAAAACAGGATTGTTGATAAGCAGCATGTACAAGATTGCAACGCCATTAAATAAAGGTCTATTATAGACCTTGGGAGAGGACTTCGCGCGGGAATCAGTGTTTCTGATATCTTGGCGTGAGGCCTTAAGATCTGCGTCGAAATGGCGTCATTGCTACATCATAGAAGAGTACCGGAGGTCTTATTCACGCAACCACCCGGGTGAGCGTCAATGAAGTATCGTTCGTAGACATCGAATCACCTTTGTGGGGTACATCACGCTAGTCTTCACTCTGCTAGACGACGGCCCGTCCTCTCCACATGCGCAGCTTAGACCTTCGCTTCGGCAAGAGTGGCAGGAAGCCTAACTACTGCAAACAATCGCATTCGGCAGCTTCGGCAAGGACGGCACCTCAGCCAAGGCGTTGCAGCTCCATCTCGTTTACTTCTTTGCGAGTCTTGTGACTCATATGGTACAGTGACATTAGACCGGAACATGCGGCAATCGTAGAGTATAAGGTGGTGGCGGCTCGTTGTAAAACTTACTCCATCTTGGGAGGGCTCCATCATCCTCGAGACTGAACTCAATTCTGCCGCCTCTGCTGGATGGATCCGCTCTTACAATTCCAAACTTCACTCAAAGCGTCCTTCCCCATCTGCGTTCACTCTGGTACCGATACCACGAACCTTCTCACATTCCCGCAAGCTTTTCCAGGCTTCTCTCAGCACCATGTTTTCTCAAAGTGTTATATTGTGGGGTGCTATAGTCACCTCCGCGTCTGCACAGTACGCCCACAACAATACGATTGGATCCTGTGCCGACGTCCACTGTCCTCCAGATGATACACCTGTCGGGGCTGTGTGTCATGTGCAAGACAAAATCTACAACGCAATCGGCCTGACGTCGTTCGCCTCTCCTATCACCGAGCCCCAGGACAACCTCACTTGGACTGTCGGGTTCTCACACCAGGCGAAGGATCTCAATGGAGATGGCGAGACTCGTTGGAATGAGAGTGTGGAAGGCAAGGGATTCTACCTTGGGTCCCCTCCGTCGCTCGAGCTTAAGAGTAACGAGCTACCGTACAAGGGTTGCGCCATCTTCTTGTACGGCAATCGGGTGTTTCAAAACGGTTCTGATACCTGCGAGGAACAAGTCGGAACTGATTGCATTGCTGCAGTACAGTTACAGGCCGAGACGATCCTGGCTAGCGTGCAGAGCGCTAACGATACGACCAAAGACAGCTGCCAGCAGATCCAAATGCAGATGAATCAAACCTTTCCCTCGGTTTGTTCAAATGTAACGCACAGCACTTCGTGGAATGGAATCTCCGCAATCCGTAAGCATCCAAATTGCCTACACCACAATCCCTACTAACGTCCCAGCACTTACCGGTGAAGATGCACCTTCGCCGCCCGCCGCTTCACAAAACGAGAGTACAGACTGCCACCCTACACTTCCAAAATCCAATGACCTTGCTTTCGTGTTTGGCTATAATGAAACTAGCCCAAATGTCCCAAAGCCAATTTACAGCGCTGCTGAAATCATTCTGACCGCCTTCTGGTCCCCTGATAAGGCTGTTGAGGGCGCTCTCAGTAGTCCAGATCTACATCTTACGTGTCTATGGCCAAACGACCTGACGGACAGGAGTCTGGGGACTATAGTGGACAGCGCTGCGGGTCGAAAAACCGTGGCTGGAATCAGTTTGTTCCTTGCGTTGGGTTTACTCGCCGTTGCAGTGTGAGACCTGTGCGTCGATTGGTTCACGGTGCCCGATCATTCGACTAGCTGTTGGGAGTGGCTATACAGTAGATGACTACAAAAAAGAACAGTTGACGACCACATGAATGGGAGCTTCCCAGAGCCCGGGGGTTCCAGTGATCGCTACCTGAAGGAGATGAATGGTAATCGAGTGACGACACTTCACTCCAACTGCGGACAACTGTACTGCACGGCGGTGAAGCTGGAGCCGCTCTCGACGTCATGGTCTTTCCACTGTTTAGCTTCTGTTCATCGAGGTTACTCTGAAGTATTAACGGTTGCCACGTTGAGACATTGAATTTTATGATAGATGTGAGGGGAGATTGGGACACAGCCGGTACGGCGGCTATGCAGGGGCATTCGTAGGCGCGCTCCTTGGATGTGCGCACGTCAGACTGATACATGCAGTGTCATACGGCGCGATGCTCAGGGTGACTACGCCAAGATAAAGGCTCGATGAGGATACGCTACTGTTTGATCTGTCATTGTACTGTTTTGTCAACAATTCGTTAGCATAGAACGGATTCGTGGACTTCGCAACCTTGATAAGCACATGGATTTGGCTACGATGAAATGCTAGAGATCGTCGTGCAGACTGCTGGTTTTAGTCAAGGACTTGCTACGCAAGCTATGGTTCCACTTCGCTACCGATAAAGATCTGTGCTTGTGAATCATGATTCCATGTTCTCGTGACTGTTATGGAGCGGCTGAAGAGTCAAGATTGAGGATAGAGAAGATTCGGTCTTTCATTGGCCCGTTGCATCGAGAGCAGAGATTTGTACGAGGAACGCGATGTCAGGCAATGCACGTACGTGGATCTGTGCCATTCGCGACCTACTTTATGCGCATACCGATGAGACTCTTTACTTTTGTTGCAATAATCTTCGCCTCAATCAAGCCGAGCGTCCACCACCATCTCTTCTTCCAGCCTTCTTGTACCGGCAAGCGTTCTTCTCGCAAGAACGGCTCTACGTACTGATACGGTGCGCTCTTCCCATCTCCGAACACGCCCAGTATGAGTGCAATCTCGCCGCATCCCAGTTCGTGTTGTAGCGGCCCATACGTCAAGCCCGGATTATCCGCACGCTGCGTCTCAATGCGATCCCTGCGGAAGATCGCCAGCTCTTCTCGAGTGATCACCCTTCGGTCAGTGGAGGCTGCCAGGAGGCTATTGACTAAGTCATCCTGTCGGACAAGGTTGCCTTCTTTCTGTGCATGATCCCGGCGTGTCAGAGAGATGTCGTGCTCAACTGCGCCATGAAGGGCGAGCTGATCGAGATCGAGAACGAGCCTCCCTGCGCTGTCCTTCTGACCTGGTCTGCGCATGCCTAATCCCGAGAGAAGTGTCCAAGGATCGCGAAAAGTAGTGAAGAGTCGAGATAAGAAGCCGACTCTGCTTCGCTCGTCTTGCGTTTGGTGCACGTTGTACGCCGTGTTTACCAGTATCGCACCCAGCGCTTTCGAGATGCCAGCTTCTGCCATCGCGGCTTTCATCTCGTGATGGAGGACGTTTTGGCCGTTGCGAGGTAGGTATCCGTGGTTCGCGAGACAGTTGATCATAGGGCATGGACTGCGCTTGTCGCCAGGCCCAGCAGGTACGTACTCTCCGATGGCGGCATGTTCGGCAAACAAAGGCAATCGTTCAGAGACCATGATAATCTGGGTTTTGGGTAGTGGATGGTGATCGCTACGCAACGGTGACTTTTGAGAGCTGGCGCACTACAGCCGTCGTGAGGGCATGCGCTTGCTCATATTGTGCTACGATTGTAAGGCTGTTTGTCCGGTGCTGCGATTGTGACAGGCACCTGCACCCTGCATGTGTTCGACCACCCTGCTCGTCCTTTCACCTGACCCGCTAGCGCCTCGGCCCGTCCGGCTGACAGAAGGCGGCTTGAATGAACGCCTTGTTTCAACAACCTGACAGAAGACAGACTTCCACATCGTTCCAGGCCATGCAACATGGGCAGGACCGCGACTCGGGCGGTACTTTTTAATTGTATTGTCGCTAATGGACAGTTGTCCATTGGTTGTTCAAGTGGCCGACGAGCGCATAATCAACGTGAACAGAATGCTCGTGGCTTGATAGTTCGGTGTAACACTAGAAGGCGTCACCTGCGGTTTCAACCAGGCTTGCTTTGGCACGGGCTAGCTGACAATCAGCCATGCACCACGAATCAGGCCGCTAAAATGGCGAGAATCTCACTCTTGTCTCAGTAATCAGCCAGCCACCGAATGCAATCGCAAGGACGTTGCTTGAACGCTGCAGCTTATCGAGTCTACTAGGTACTATCCAGGATTAACACATATTAACACTTTAAACATATTCCTCGATGATGTTCATATATAATATTTATATAACGTAGGTAACGGGCAAATAGTCTACTCGGCAATTAGGCTACTTTTGCTGCGCAACGCCCGGAGTCGCGCAACGCCTAGTCACACCTATAGCAGCAGAATAGCATCTCTAGATAATCAATTTATATAAGAGAATGTTGTTGCCTAGGCCTATAGAGCAATCTACTAAGATATCTTATGGGTTAGTTGTTATTGTATGTAGCTCTACAGCCTTGATTTTGCAGGTGCGCTTTAGGGGAATTTGGCGCATTGCGCGAATCTGCGCACGGTACTATACGAGCGCACAGGCTGCAGCGCGATCTGTTATAGGAGCCTAAATCTCCCCCTATATAAGCAACAGGTCATCATGCTTGACGAAAACTCTGTTGCGATCAACTAAAGTTCGTGCATTCAAGGAAAACCAGCGTTTGCTACCACTACTGCTATGACATACTTGCCGTCGTTGCCAACAGAGCTGATATGCGAGATCCTAGGCTACTTAGAGCCCACCACTAAGCTTCACGAATACGACATTCCTGAAGAACAACGATGGGACGTCAGGCATTGGGGCCGAACAATTGCCGCTGTTGCGCGCACTTGCCACGCATTGAGTGCTATCGCAATACCTCTGCTGTACAGCCGTTATGAGGCCGCATTTCACAATCCAGTAATTGCTTTCATCGATCGTTCCACCGTTGGAACGCCCCGACACCAGGGCGTGAGACATGTAGCAATCCGCAGGAAGAGCGACAGCGATCGCAAATACACCCCGACGTCAGAGCGACTGTCACAATATCGTACCTGGACACAAGACTCCGACTTAGTCTCGTGTCTGCTCTCAAGGACCCAATCACTAACACCTGAAGATGCAGGACAGATCGAGCTATGGCGACTGATCTCTCAAGCACCAAATATAGAATCAATAAGCGTCATAGCGTACAGCTGGCCTGAGCAAATCGTTGACAGCCACGACCAGCCACCCGTGTGGATGTTCCCCATGGTCTCAGCAGGCCAGACTGATCAAACAAATCTGAAGTACAGCGGTTGGTTCCAGAAATTGCATACACTCGAATTCGATATGCAGGGGCAATGTGGCACCTGGCTTATCCAGCTGCTCTCACTGCCCAGTCTCAAATCTCTAAGCCTAAGGTCCTGGGGCATAAAGCCGTACGACGACTGGGAAGCGAGCCTCGTCTGGCCAGAACCGACAGCGACCTCGGTTGTGCACAACTTGAACTTGTGGAATACATCTGTAACCTCCGACGTCATCGTCAGGATTATGGACTACTGTGTAGCACTCAGGTCGTTCAGGTGTAACCGCGCCTTGGACAATCGTTTCGGGACGGGCGTGCGTGGAAGGCAATGGTGTGTTGAGATTCTAGCTGGTTTGCAACGCCACAACCAAACGCTTGCGTCATTGGACCTGGATCCTTATGACACGCACGACCGATTCTATCTGCAAGAGGAGTATGGGCGTGTAGACGGCTTCCAGCAACTGGTTGCTCTCAACTCCCTAAACGTTCCCTGGCATGTCATCATGGGCTCTCCCGCAGGCGTCAAGAACGCACAAGACCACTGGAAACCCGTGGAGGACTTCACATATCTTAACATGCGCGATATTCTGCCAAAGAACCTTCGGCATCTCAAGATCCACAAATCCGACCACAGTACACCAGACTGCACGGGCATCGAGCAAGCCTTGAACAGTCTACTGCCTGCCTCAGACGCTGACACCGGCGCCCTCTTGAACAGACTCGAGTTCATCTACGATAATGCACACTACTACAAGCCACTCCCCATGAACTTCTGGCGCATCCAGTCCGCCTTCCAAGCCGCCGGTTGCGCGTTCTCGTATAAGCTCAAACTAGACCCCTCGGACTTCTGTAAGCCACGTGAGCCGCTCAGACTCGCACTATATCCCACTAACAGCAACAGGGATGACCGATAGCTACGGCCTCAAACAACAAGTAAACCAATTCGCTGATACCCTGGCGAAAGAGGGAGTGGCGGGGGTACAGACGGCGCTACGTACCGGTGTGCTCGGGCTTCCTGAGAGAGTTATGGAGTTAGTGGGGCTGGGCAAGGAGTGGCTTGATACTGAGGAGGCGAAGGAGGTACTGTTTGGTGAGAAGGTTGATACATGGTCGAAGAGAGGAATCAACTTCTAGCTGGACGAATCATCGAAGTAAAGCAAGGCTGACTGTGTATAAAACAAGACTAAAATGTGATTAAATTGCGCCCGCTTGCAAACAGAATCTGTAGTACACAATGTGTTTTATCAAAACGTGATGACTGGATCTGGGGGCTTTAGCGTTCTTGATCTAGATGCCACAAGCAGCCGTTTGGGTTTTTAGTTAGACGTGGTGGTAGTGCGGCAAAGACAGTGGGCGCAGACTGTTTACGCATGGAAAAGGTACGTTCGGGCTTTTGCGAGTACTTGACATGGCTGCATTTCTCCTTACCCAATGAATAGCACCATTTTCTCAATTGGCTACCGTCCAATGTCAGCGGAGTCCGTTTGGGGAAGCACAAGCAATGCACGTACCTGGTTCCGACTCTTAAGCCGCGTCTGTCCTGTCCCCAGGCCAAGTGTGTTTCACTTTGCAAATCAGGGAATAATCTTGTGGAGCTGTTCTGTGATCTGTAGCTCGCTATGTGGTTGGATGACGAGATGTGTGGATGATTTAATGCTGGTTATGCGCTGTTATCTTTGCTTTCGCCTCGTGACAGAGATTAGATGATCTGATGACCTTGGTTTTAAGCTTTTCTCAGGAAGCTGCTTAAGGAGGTCTTTACATGGTTTCCAGCCGCGAACCCCGCTTTGATAAGGCGGCTCAGCCAGATCTGGTAAACAGCAGTAGCTGACAAAGAAGTAGCATTCACGATGCTGACGTAAGTTCACGGGGTATTGAAGACCAGGGAGTTCCTCTACGACATCCCCTACCATCATAGCGTTGGGTCTTAGTCCGATCAATGCATACTTTGCCGTGAAGAGTTTCCTGTTCGTCCTGAGTGGAAGGGTGTTGAGATATCGAAGAATGACGTCTGGGGGCGCATCGCGCCACTTAAGACCTGCGTGGTGATGCTGATGCCTGAACCCAAACTCAACACTGGACTTGATCTCTTTCATAATTCTTTCGTACCGAGACATGTTTCCGGTTAGCACGGATTGATCATGGTCATAGACCAGTTTGCATCGCAACGCTCCCAAGAAGCGAAGGTCAAGCAGTTTCTTTTCAGAGCTGCCATCGATCTGTGCAACCCGCAAGGATGCAACCTCTTTTTTCCAATAGTCCGTCATGAACGCGAACGCTGCACTCACACTGGCTAATGGTATTGTGTTCGATGATGTAGCGAGCACTGTACTGACTATAAGAGCCTTGATGGTAATCTGGCGTTGCTTCGTATCCAAGCCGAAGTGTTGCTAGTTAAGAAATTGACTCTTTTTGACTAACAAGTAATGCCGGAATAGATTACTTGCAAAAGCGACCAGAGGGTCAATTCCTAGATTAGGTATTCAAGACAGTAAGCTAGTATAAGGGGGTTCTATGCGTTAGAATGCTCAATACTATATTAAAGGTTACCTAGACCTAACATCGAAGTCTGCCTTTGTCGTTCTTGCAGTTCTGTTCTTAGCTTGGCTTGGCTTGGCTTTACAAGTGCCAAGATAAGTATACGGATGTCCGCAGCGATACCTAGACACGAGACGCTATATCAGGTAGCGTAACAAAGTGGTGGTCAGTGCGTTTCCTAGGTGCGTCATTTGTGCTTGATCACCGGAACGTAGGCTCGCTAGTGTTTCAGCTTGAATTTGAGTCAACTCCTCCACGTAGTCGCACTTGATAAATGTCCAGCACAACACCAACACTACAGTGCCGCCTCTCTGGTTCGTCATGTCTTCCCATTCTATCTCGACTTCCAACGCCGAAGCCCAACGACTTCGATTCGAGTGGCAAAAAAAGGGACAAGGACTCTGGGAGAGAGACCTCGACGAGTGCGAGTTGTTCTATGTACACTCTGCACGAAGAGGTAAAAGCCATTTCCCACTCACCGGATATGCTTCATTCAAGACTCATCTACAGTACACTACAAAGGCCAGCGTGGACACCCTCAACATTGATGGTGCTCTCAGGAAGGCCTGGCTCATACTGAGCTACAATCATCCCACTCTGACCTCGTACGTGGAACACGAGAAAACTACAGGTCGGTTGAGACGAATTTACCAAGCGTTTCGCGATGAATGCGATGAGGAGCGCTGGCTGGCGTCAACTTTCAAGGTTGTCAGCACACCCTTGGAGCCTGTCGAGTGGTACAACGATGGTATGCCCTCTGCGGATAAACCTACCGTCACCCTTGTGGAGTCCACCCGCGAGGATGCTTCGCATAAGGCAATCTTCATCCAATGCCCTCACGACATTACAGATGGTGTTGGGATCCTTCAGCTTCTTGATCAACTGTTTAATCTGACTGCTCAGTCTCTCAAGCAGGGTCCTGAGCATGTAATGGCAGATCCGGGTGATGTGGAGGCAAGACTGTCACCGTGCCTGCGCATCGCTGCCGACATACCCGGATCGAACGATGACGTTATTCGCAAGCTGTTCAAGGATATCCAAGCTCAAAATCGGGCTCTTTATGCCCACGGAGGGCTCCTTGGCATACCTGCGAGCTCGAAAACTATCGGTTCGGGCCACGAAACCATGAGGCGCACTTGTATTACACTTCCAAAACCAGTTTCCACGGCAATTCTACGTGGTTGCAAAAGCGCAGCTTCAGGTGTTAGCTTGACGCACGTTTTCACGTCAGCTCTAGCACTTGCACTGCGGGACCTACAGCCCCGAAGAGACGAACCATATCCCGTCCGCTACGTCAGCCATGGCATGATGAACCTACGTCCTTACTGTTCCCGGACTTACAAGGGCGCTGACCACGCGGCTGCGGCGTATCACACTGTCTCTGCTCAAGCAATGTGCCTGGATTTGGAAGTCCCAACCTGTTCATCGGGCAGAGTCAGTCCCGATGAGTCGTTACAACTCTTGGAGCTTACGACAAGCGTACGTGATTTCTACAAGGCCGTTCGACCTGCGGTAGATACTGGAGTCTACGAGCAAGTCATGCTTGCTCCATTGATGTTCCAGTCGATCACGCCGCATGCCGGTTCCGATCCACACTCTGTGTCCGAACCATCCTTCTGCTCTGTCGCACTCTCCTCTATAGGGAACATTGGTTCAATCGTGGCCTCGAAACACGAATCAATCGAGCTCACAGATGTATGGGCAGCTAGCGAGCCTATCGGCGCAGGAGTAGCACTCTTTCTTGGAACCTGGGACAGTAAGATTGGGTTTTCCGGTGTGTACGACACACAATATCATGACGCCAGCTACATCGAGCAATTCCTCCTCAACATCACTGATAAGATCTGTAGCGGTCTTAACGATAAAGCGGTTGAACAGGCGTTGTAGATCCGAGCTCACATCGAGAATCAAGAGTCATTATAGTTCTACCCCTTACATTGCTATAATGTAGCAATTGAATCTTGTCGCCTACAATTTCCGTACGGTTATCCTTTATTGTAACCTAACTTTAGTAGTAACTGCCTAAGCGCCTAGCTAATATAAGGCTGCGTAGAGGACACCGAATCGCACTTAAATAGGCTTAGCGTTAGAGGTTTCGTCTATTTAAGCATCTTGTTTTAGTAGTCCTACGCGTTACCCTAACACTACTAAATTATAAGTCTTCTGCGCCTATATTAAACAACATATTATATAAACTTAACTTATATGTTTTATGCGCAGTAATACTAAGAGTTTTATATAATGTATATGTAGGGCAAGCAGGACACCTAACCGAGCAGGACACTTTTGCTAAGACTACACTAAATCTTACCCTATTATAGCCTAAAATACTGCACTTTGGCTCTGCATAAGGCAAAACAAGCTGTAATATTACTTAATAACCTCTTCTACATTATTCTTGCTCGTTTACGCGTTGTGCCTACCCTCTCTGCACTGTCTATAGTGTTGTTGTAATAGTTTACCTCCTTTAGCGCGCACCTGCTTCTTCTGCTTCTTGCTATTATAACGCGCCCTAAACTCTGCTAGAGCTGCTAACTACTAGCCTTCTTTAACTAGAAGAGACCCTAACTGCTAATCCGTTTCCCTATAGACCCTATAGGATATAATCCTAGTCCGTGCAAAACCCTGCAGCTAACCCTATAGGATTTACTATCTGCAAGAAACCCTATAGACCCTATAAGTATGCTAAATCGCAATACAACTTAGCTAGAGCGTGCAACACAACGTTGCGCACATTTTGCACTTTTTAGAATTACTGTGTAGCAACTGTGTTAATGCAAAGTTAAGTTATTAGATTATAGCTAAACAGTAGAGAGGCTTAACTAAATAATACGCAATTCTTATATATAACTAGTAGAGATGCAGAAGCAGTAAATGCATATTTAGTTAACAGGAATTAACAACTAATAGTAGTTAGACGCTCCTACTACTAGTACAACTAGTCTCTTTTTATTACACTTGCTAAGCGACTGCAGTCACAGCACTTATTATCTTAACTAAGTGTTCTAGCTAATGCAAGCTAAGGTTAGTCTACTTAGACTAGGACAATAGCATAGGCATTATATTTACTAACTACATAAAGGCGCATAGAGCTAACACTTAGACATTAGCAACACAATCTTACTGTTATGCAAGCTTAAACACGCCCTTTAGATTAAAGAAGAACTAATTAAGTTAGTTAAAGTTAGTTTTGCAAAAGATAATTTACTAGACACCCTAGCAGCAGATATAGATAAGGAACTGCTGTTTAATATCTCCCCTGTAGCGAGGTTAACACCTATATTATTAGTAAGCTTAGGTATCCTCTTCTAACTAATAGAAGCTATAGAGAGCAACTCTACTTAACTAATAAGCGCATGTGCTACAACTGCAACTGCAACTATAACAGACGCTAGTGCTATTTAGGCTATAGAAAACTTTCTAGACATATGTTATAAGTTAGATTGCACAGACTTTTAAGAGTTACCTTCTCCTACAGTATGCAAGTTAAAAAAGGCTACAAATTATACAACTAGGGCAGTTAGTTAACACTTTAAGAGATAAGCACAGTTAAGCGCTATCCTATTACCTATACAACGTCTAAATTTTAGCAATAGGCCTAAGAAACAGGCAGCAAAGAAAGCAAAGAAGAGCACTAATGCACAATCTCTTAAGGATCTTGCTAAGGTTAAAAGGGCACCCTTACACAACTAGAATAATAATAAGAGGGGATTGCTTTATATATTAAATTGCTAGTACTGTAGTTGCAATTAGACTACAGAGTTAGAGGTCTTTGCTAAACTCTTTAACTTAATTACTAGGCTTAACATCCCTCTAAAGAGGATGCGTGTTTAGTTTAAAAATTACTTACGTCTTTACAGTATAGAAGCATACCCTATCTTTAGTTAAGTCTTTGCAGTACTATTTAATAATCTAGAGGGTAAGTATGCAGAAATACGTGCATTAATTAAGGCTAAAGCTGTTAGCCTTAGTCTAAACCTGCAGCAGCGTTAAGTTAAGTCTATAGTATATTTAAGCACAGTAAAGTTTGCAAAGTTACTAAAAGTAAGGAAGTTCTATAAGTCCTTAGTCTAAAGAGCTTTGTAAGAAGCTGTATAGCAAATAAGTTAAGCAGTAGAAACTTTTTAAGGATTTTATACTATACGCTATAGTAAAAATGTCTACAGCAGTCTAAATACTAATAGATAAAGATTAGGAGGTTGTAACTAATGCTAAAGAGAGCCTAGCAGCTGCAGTTAAGTAATCCTTAACCTGCATTGTTAATAGTATTAAAGTCCCTAAACTTGCATCTACTTAACTATATCTCTTATTCTAAGTTTAGGATACAGCAAACTGCACAAAGTTTATTAATAGTAGCTTTATAGCTTAGACGTTTGTTAATTAGCCTTGCCTATTTCTAGCACCTATAGCTCTTAACAATCTATTAGAAGCTAACAAGATCCTAATAGTTCTACACCTAAGCAAGTAAGGTAATACACTAGCGTATATATCTATAGCTAGCGTAGGTATTATAAAGACAATCTATATTGTTATTTACTAATTATCTATAGTTGTTGTTGCAGACGCTTCTATAGGCAATAAATATGCAGAAACGCTAGATTGCATAAGTTAACCTTAGTACCCCTAGCCTACAACTACTAAACAAACTATATTATACAGCATAGATATTTGCATAGTTAAAGTCCTAAGATTATATAGGTGCAGCAAGATATTAACAAAGGTATGTTATTAAATAAGTCTATTAAGCTGTATACTAAGAAGATACAGGACACATATAATATTCTATATTAGAGCAACATTGCAAGTATTACTATAGTGTAGGCGTTAAATCTTAAGAAGCTAATTGTTATAATCCCGGACAGTTAGTTCTAATATTAAGAATTACAACTAATGCGGCACAGCAATTACACACAACAAGGGATAATTACAGCAGCAGGACAATTAAGCGTTATTAGTTATTACTTAGATACAGGCCTAAGTTATGTAACCTAATTGGTCTTAGCATAATTAGTGTAATTAGTGCTTAGCGCAATTACTAATTAGTATAATTAGTAATTAGTGTAATTAGTACAGTTAACAACACTAAGCACCTTGCAGATCTCTTTAGTATATAGCAAGTAGGAACATAACCCTTATAGTTTGTGTTCAACCTTATTAATTAAGTTTATCTTTAGATCTTAATTAACCTTTAAGCTAGACAGTCTACTCTGTACTACTTATTGTTACCTCTGCCTTTAAGACTAACAGATTATATCTATACACCTTATTGCAACCTAACCCCTTCTGCTTCCTGTTACTATATTTATCCCTAAGAACTAACAGAATTAGTACTTACAAGCTTTGCTTAAAAGTACAACTTTAACATTTTAAACACCCCTAAGATAAGTACTACCTTAGGATCCTGTGCTACCCTAAGCAACTCTAACGCATTATGCTGTGCAGCTAATAACAATCTTAACATAGATAAGGAGGTGCCTACCCCTGTCTATACTAATGTCTACCTAGTAGCTAAGCCTAAGACCTTTAATAGTACTTATAACAAACTAGAAGACTAGCTTATAAAACTTAATCTATTCTTTATATTTTAAGGAGAACACATCTAGGAAGACAAACATGTTACCCTAGTAGCTACATTTATAAAGGGACAAGCATTTACTTAGATTAAACCCTTTCTCTGCTACTACTACAGAGACGGCGTTTTATCTAACATTAACTCTTAGATTAAGGACTTTAACCTGTTTAAGGGACAGATTTACTAAGTATTTAGAGTACACAACAAACTAACTATTGCCTATTGCAATATTTAGCGCATTTAACAAACTGCGTCTGCTGCTAATTATGCTGCTAAGTTCTAAGAAGTAGCAACGTTTACTAGCTAGGACAACACTGCGCTAATAACTATGTTTAAACAAGGTCTTAAGCCTAAGGTTAAGGAAGAACTTATGCAGACTGCAGCAACTACTAATACTCTTAATATACTAGTTACTAAAGCAATTAGTATTAACGTTAAGCTCTACAACCTTTAACAGGAATTAAAAGAGGACCCCTGTGCGCAAGTTATAACTTAAGTTACTTACCTACCCTAGGCTCTACGCAACTAATAGCGCAACAATAACTTCTGCTATAGCTAGCATAGCAACTAGTACTAAGCTAATACAGGACAACGTGTCTATAATAATATAAACAGTAGATACTATAGCCCTACAGCAATAGACCTCTCTAATATTAACAAAAGACTAGGACAAGGTAATAGGAGGAAGAAGGGTAGTAACAATTGCAGTAATAAGTTGTTAGTAACTTGCTACAGCTGTAGCAAAACAGGCTATTATGCCTATAACTATTGCATAAAGAACAAGGTGTCTAGACAACTTAACATACTTGCTTATAATAACAACAGCAACTAAGAGTAGGAGGTTGTTACTAATAAGATAGGACGTCTTATAGAAGACCCTGCTTCTAGACCTAATAACAATTATATTAAGGATTCTAATAAGGATGCAAGAAGCAACTAAATTTAGTTACTAACGCCTTACTTGTGTGTTAAGTAGATTTAGAATAATCCCTAACAGTATTATATAGTTAAGTGCAATACTAAAGACAACAGCATTGTTATTAGCAAATAACACTATAGACCCTTCTACTAACAAAATAACAAGTACTATTCTAAAGAAGGCAAACATTTACTTGTATGCAACAAGACGCAAGAGAGTTAGGACATGCTAGTCTTACGCAACTAAGCTACCTAGACTCCTGTTATCTAAGAACCTTAAGTACCTACAGTAAACTTAACTATTATTAACAACATCTTAGAACACAGAGGAGAACCCTCTAGCGTTACAATTAAGGAGCTAAGCAAATAACAAGTTAATAATATACGCAATTAGCTACAGGACAAAGATATTGCAAAGGTAAGGTAATACCTAACTAGTAACCCTAAGGCACTTAAGAACTTTAATAAATAAGTTGCTAATGCATACAAAACTAATAAGGAATAGCACACAGAGGATTTTATCTAGTAGAATAAGAACAACTGCGCAACACAACTGTTAGGCCCGGCGTGCCTGCCTAGCTAACGATATAGTACTGTTCCAGCCAAGGACTTGCTATCAGAGCGAGTCGTGTACCTTTTTAGCTTGCTTACCTCAGCAGGCTGGGCTGAGGTCTGACAATCGACTCGCTCTGATGCCTGTAGTGTGCGTAGATTAAGCGTGTGTTTGAGTTCAGAGGTGATCACAGATGTTAATCCTGGGTGTGTTACCCCGCACAGGTCCAGGTCTCAGCCAAGAGCCGGCCCCGCTCACGTGGTTAAGCTGGGCTGAGGCGCGCATTCTGGGCCAGAATGGCGCCGAGAGCTGCTAGCAGTACAAGTCCCTTAGCCGGGGCGTCACGTGCCTAAGAAGGGGGATATTGTCAGGCCCGGCGTGCCTGCCTGGCTGACGATATAGTACTGTTCCAGCCAAGGACTTGCTATCAGAGCGAGTCGTGTACCTTTTTAGCTTGCTTACCTCAGCGGGCTAGGCTGAGGTCTGACAACAACAGCAATTAGACTATTATAACTTATACGCTCACAGTTAAGATAAGCCTAACTTTAACTAACAACCTGTAATGCTAGTCTAAAGCTTTACCTTGCACCTCCTCTAGGATATTAGGAACCTATATTACTCTTTAATCCCTGCTATGCAGTACTACTATAAACAGTGTAAAGACTACAAACAGTTTAAGATTAACAGTTAGTAGTTTCCTAGTAAGCTAGACAACTGCAAATACTACTAGTAGGAATGCGCTAGCACCTATTGTGCAGACTACCTCTAGGACAAGCACACTAACTTTTACTTCTCTAGAGCACTTAACGCAGACAAAATTTTAGATATATATTTTATAATGCACAAGACGTGCAATAACAACAACTAGACAGAATACCTTAATATTAAATGCTAGCTGCATTTATAGTTTAAACGTATAAACAGATTTAAACTAGAGGATAAGTCTTTTTTAGATATATAGCGGACACACACTATAAATAGATTAGAAGAGAGCTTCTTCTTAACAACATCTAGAGCCCTAGGAGTTAACATAAGAATCCTAATAGGACCTATTCCCTTATTAAGTTCCCTGTTGTGCTAGAAGGCACTAGGATAACAGTATTATTAGACTTAGGAGCACAAAGCAACTATGTGTCTTAAACTGCTATTACGCAAGCAGGCTTATAGAAGCAATAAAAGGATAAACCCTACCCTTTACAAGTAGCTAACAGAGAACTAATACTAGGAGAGTTAGTTATAACCTATAAAGTAGTATAATAACATCTTAAAGTATTTAACCACAAGGAATTAGTAAACCTAGATGTTCTAGGAACAGCTACCTATAATATTATATTAGGACTTCTTTAGTTACAAGAGCACAAT